>CM068742.1:107366184-107734528 GCA_035084275.1 Hydrolagus colliei
TGGGGTGAAGGGAGGAACGGGAGAGAAACTTCACATCAAGATGTTAGAGGATTCCCGGTGACTTTATTCAATATAGAGATAATATAATAACAATCCTGGCATTTAATACATAGTAGTTTCATCACCCGACTGAGACGCCTCCAAGCGCTTCACAGGCTATGCCGTAGTGTAAAGTGGAACCACTGACTGTGTTTTGCGGGAGGGAGACCCTGATCTGTCTGTGATTGTTTGTGTTTTTGTTGGTTTTATTTTTTATTATTCTTTATTATTTTTCTCGTTTCTCAGGAGAGGAGTCACCGCTGGAGGTTTTCACCAAACACGGAAAGGCGGAGTTTGATCTTATAATAGAACAGTATTCATAGAAATAATATAATGTAATAATAATAATGTAACAGCGACCAGGCTACACCGCCCGTGTGCTGTTCTGGGTGCAGAAATACTCCCCTCAGGGAATAAGAAATCAAACTAAACTGGGAGAGGAGGGGAGGGGAGGGGGGAGAGGGGGGATGGAGAGAGGAGAGCGGGGTGGAAGGGAGAGGACAGGGGAGGGGAGAGGAGGGGGGATGGAGAGGGGATGCAGTGAAGAGGGGGGGGAGGGGAGGGGGGGAAGGAAGGAGAGGACAGGGGAGGGGAGAGGAGGATGGGGGAAAGGGGAGGGAGGGGATGCGGAGAGGTGAGGGGGTCAGAGGAGAGAGGGGGATGGAGAGAAGGAGATGGAGTGAAGAGGGGTGGAGGGGAGAGGAGAGGGGGATGGAAGGGAGAGGTCAGGGGAGGGGAGAGGAGGAGGGGATGGAGAGGGGATGGAGTGAAGAGGGGGAGGGGAGAGGAGGGAATGGAGAGGGGATGGAGTGAAGAGAGGTGGAGGGGAGAGGAGGAGGGGATGGAGAGGGGATGGGGTGAAGAGGGGGTGAGGGGAGAGGAGGAGGGGATGGAGAGGGGATGGAGTGAAGAGGGGGTGAGGGGGAGAGGAGGAGGGGAGAGGAGGAGGGGATGGAGAGGGGATGGGGTGAAGAGGGGGTGAGGGGAGAGGAGGAGGGGATGAGAGGGGATGGAGTGAAGAGGGGAGGGGAGAGAGGAGGGAATGGAGAGGGATGGAGTGAAGAGAGGTGGAGGGGAGAGGACGGAGGAGGAGGGGGATGGAGAGGGGATGGGGTGAAGAGGGGGTGAGGGGGGAGAGGAGGAGGAGATGGAGAGGGGATGGAGGTTGAAGAGGGGGTGAGGGAGAGGAGGAGGGGATGGAGAGGGGATGGAGTGAAGAGGGGGTGAGGGGAGAGGAGGAGGGGATGGAGAGGGGATGGAGTGAAGAAGAGGGGGTGAGGGGAGAGGAGGAGGGGATGGAGAGGGGATGGAGTGAAGAAGGGGAGGGGGGGTTTGCTAGGGGAGGGGGAGATGGAGAGTATTATGACATTACATAGAGGACATTACTGAAGACCTATGTTGCTGTGTTTTTACACACTATGGGGCGCCCAGCGCAGGATGAGCAACAGACGAGTCCCCCTGCCTGCAGTCTGATCTCAGTCTCTCTCTCTCACTCTCAGTCCATGTGGGGGGGAGAGCTCTGTGATTTCCAGGGGCTTTTTATGGGTTTCTAATCTTGGATCTGCCTGTTGCATCAGCTCATCTCATCAGCTGACTTTTCCTACGGGGCTTTCCCTCCCCCCGCCTCCTCCTCTCTCCCCTCCCCTCCCCCCCCCCCCCCCCCCCCCCCCCCCCCCCCCCCTCTCTCTCTCTCCATTCGCCACCAATCCAGACACCATCTAGAAATAAATAAATACTGTGTTTATTTATTGATGTTTTCTCTTGGCTTGTGTTTGTGGGGAAGCCAAGCCGTGGTCCAAGGGTTACAGCGGGCAAAGTGTGTTGGACAAGCCGTGTGTGTGTGTTTAACACGCTGTGTGTGTATGTGACAAGCCGTGTGTGTGTGTGTGTGTGTGTGTTTAACACGCTGTGTGAGTGACAAGCCGTGTGGTGTGAGTGACAAGCCGTGTGTGTGTGAGTGTGAGTGACAAGCGTGTGTGTGTGTGTGACAAGCCGTGTGTGTGGTGTGTGTCGTGTGTGAGTGTGAGTGACAAGCCGTGAGTGTGTGTGTGTGTGTGTGTGTTGTGACAAGCCGTGTGTGAGTGTGTGTGAGTGTGAGTGACAAGCCGTGTGTGTGAGTGTGAGTGACAAGCCGTGTGTGTGAGTGTGAGTGACAAGCCGTGTGTGTGTGTGTGTGTGTGAGTGACAAGCCGTGTGTGTGTGTAAGTGTGAGTGAGAGTGACAAGCCGTGTGTGTGTGTGAGTGTGAGTGACAAGCCGTGTGAGTGTGTGTGTGAGTGACAAGCCGTGTGTGTGAGTGACAAGCCGTGTGTGAGTGTGAGCGTGTGAGTGTGAGTGACAAGCCGTGTGTGAGTGTGAGTGTGTGAGTGTGAGTGACAAGCCGTGTGTGAGTGTGAGCGTGTGAGTGTGAGTGACAAGCCGTGTGTGAGTGTGAGTGTGAGTGACAAGCCGTGTGTGAGTGTGTGAGTGTGTGTGTGTCTCACACTGACTTCAGCGGCATGTGATCAGGAAGAGAAGCAACGTTTCCATTTCCCCCTTTGGCTGAAGGGAAACCAAGTTGTGATGTGGGATGTCGGCGTTGAGAATTACGTAGTAAGTTAAAAATAACTGGAATATTTAAGGAGTGCTGCGGAATCCCAGAGCAGAGAGAGAGAGGGAGAGAACTCAGGTCATGCCCACAAATCCTGCAGGATTTACTGTAACACTGAACAGGAGCCCTCACATCTCAGTCTGTCAACCCGAGTCAACACCGTGAACCCCACTGATCACATACAGTTAGTTAGTCGGTTGGTTAGCTGGTTGGTTGGTTGGTTGATTAGTTAGTTGGTTAGTTAGTAAGCGACACGACTGCACGGGGAGATGCTGGCATTTCTCACACACCAATCGCTTTTACTATCTATCTAAGGAATGTTTTGGCGTGATTTGATTCGGATCAGTAGCCTGCGGTTTTTCTATACACTATATGTGTGTATGTATGTTTGTGTGTGTGTATGTTTGTGTGTGTGTATGTGTGTGTGTGTATGTTTGTGTGTGTATGTGTGTGTGTGTATGTGTGTGTGTGTGTGTGTGTATGTTTGTGTGTGTATGTGTGTGTAGCGAAGAAAACTTACAATACCATCATCCAGATGTTGCAGCAACGCATCGAACGAATAAAGTTATAAAACATTCAGCAACTATAGCGCGTTATACACACACAGACACACACACACATATACACACACACATGCTCACATAAATACACCCACACATAAATATACACTCACAAATACACATACAAATACACCCACACACAAATACACACATACATATACACACAAATATATACATACATACGCACACACATATACCCATAAATAAATATACACACAGACGTATATAAACACACACACATACATACATACATACATACATACATACATACATACATACAAATACAAAGGTTTGTTATTTCACGAGCATTTATTCCCCTGGTACTGTAAACCACGCGGTGTAAAGCAATACAGGGGAAATTCATTTAAAGGTTACAGACCGCAGAACCAAATGCTATAGTCTTTACCACACACAAGCTAACACTGTAGGTGTGTAACCCCAGCCACTCTGAATAACATACGATCACGGCTGTCTATGTTGTGAATCCCTATCACCAGCACAAATCAAAATAAACTACCTGGGCTCCAATACAGGAATTCACAACTACAGGCTCTGTGTAACAAAAACCTTGAATAGCTGGGAACACTCAGCAGGTCAGGCAGCATATACTGTATATACAGTGTGTGTGTATATATATATAGAGAGAGAGAGAGAGAGAGATATGCTGCACAGATGCTGCCTGATCTGCTGTGTTTTCCCAGTGACTCCTGGTTATATATCTAACGCAAGGATTATTATTGCCTGTTTACCTCTAACCCCCATTCTATTGCTGACTCCAAACCTCCACTGCCTCAGCCTCACCAAACTCCCCATGTCTGTCACCCCAGGCTTTGCCAGGCTTCCTCCCTTCTCAGGATCTATTTGAAGTTTTCATGCTAACCTATAAATCACCTCATGCCTCAGCACTTTCCTATCTCTGGGATCGTCTCCTCGCCCTCTTCTGATCACCCTTTCCCCGGCGTGAATTCAGACCATAGGTGGGAGAGCCATCAGCTTCCAGCCTCCTAATATCTGGAGCTCCTTCCTCTCTATTCCTCGCTTGCTCCCTCTCTATCAGTCTTTAAATCCTGCCTGTGATCTTACCGCTTCCACCATATCTACTACCCAATCAACCTCCCCTGTCTCCCTTACCCTGAATCCCACCCTCTCATTTGAGAGCTTTCTACTTACCTGAAGGGCATGGTATCAATACAAGTTGTTATAGAAACCTTGAGCCATGATTTTGTTACTTTGATTATAATACATGTGTTCTCCTTCCCAGTCTTCCTAGCTCAGTTTAGCGGTAGCTTCAACTGATCCACACCCTTGAAACCTAAATCATCTCCTAATCAAAGCTCTTATTAAACTTCATTGATTTTTAGTACCTCAAATCATCATTGAAGATCTTTGCCTTTGTCTATTCTACAAATAGCACTATAGTCTCACTCCATCTTCTAAACAATCTTCTCCAGTCCTATATTCCAGCTAAATCTTCTACTCTTCCAACTCCAACTTCTCCCTTACTCCCAACATTAGTTTCCAAATCTTTAGATTTCATGTCACTATCCTCAGAATTTCTCTTCAAAAACGACTTGGATTTTTAATATAAACTAAAGTGCTTCCTCGCTAACTTTTAAACCTTATGAACATGTTCACATTTGCTATTTTGTGGATCAATCTCACTGTTATATTTTGTCAAACAATTTAAGACATTCTTTTAGCTACTTTTTGCAAGTGCAACTTATTTCACCCAAGTCTTGATAATGTAAATTAGGAACATTGGAATATAGGAACAGGAGTAGGCCATTTAGCCCATCAAATGCTTTTCACCATTTAATTAGATCATGGCTGATCTGTACCTCAACTAATCCTTTTAATTCCAATTTTCTACTTTCCCCCATATCTCTTAAAATGCTGACCTACCAAAACTATAGCGAGACATATATGCTTGCCATGATTTAGCTCCAGGATTAAGATTTCAGAAATATCACATTGTTTGTTCTGATTTTATTTTGAGATGTCATCTCTGTCCACTGTCATCTATAATGCATGAGGTTATTGAGTGTCTCAGAGTAGGTAGCCAGTCAATTGAACAATGTTTTCACAGGTGACCGCTGAAAATACTCTGTTAACATTCAGTAGTAACACAATAAATCACTTAGCAAATGACTTCTATTTACTTAAGTATCAATTGAAGAAACAATGAACAGTTTAATAATAAATTTGGAAGGTTCAAATGGATACAAGGCTCTGACTTTATTTTGTTCAGTTCCATTTATCCAACATTTTAAATTAAAATTGTAGTGTTCTCATACTTTCTTTTTTCCCAGCTCTATCTTGCCAAGAATATTGACAGCCGATAGATTTGGTTTCTAACCTCAATGAAAAATGATCCTTCTAGATATACCTTTACATAATTCTCAGCTATTGCAGCAGCCATTGGCAAAACATGAGTTGGATCTCACTCCCTTTAAATGATCTTAAGGCTTATCACCTCTGGTTGGGTAAATAGATTACCAGACATTCTTAAAAGAAAAGCTGTATATAAGAATCAAGGGAGCAATGCAAAAGCAGTGCAGTACAGTCCCACAGTCAGTCTGCATAATAATCATAATCATAATAATAAGCCTTGCATTTGATATAACGCCTTATCACGTCTTCGAGACATCTCAAAGTGCATGCACTGTAATGTGAATTGACTCTAAATTGACTGAACCCAATGTGTTTCACTGCCGGGAATCAACAACAACAACAACAAAAAATTGCACTTATAAAGCGCCTTTCACGTCGGGAGGATGTCCCAAGGTGCTGCACAGGAGGCGTGTGACCCGAGCTGGGAGGGGAGTGTTCGGGAGGGGGTAAGAAACGTAGGGGAGGTCGAATAATTAGGGGGGGAACAGAAGGCACGGTCGCAAAGGAAAGTCTTCAAACCGGCCTTGAAAGAGGAAAGGGAGGAAACAAGGCAGAGGGATTGGGGGATGGAGTTCCAAACCCAGATCTCTCATTTGCGAGGCGAGTGCTCTAACCACTGAGCTGCAGGACTCCTCGTAATATTAGTACCAAGCAAGCTTACATCCATATTCTCTATTCAGCTCTTTGGATAGCTGCTTACTAAGCTGACCATGATGGACAAACTTGTTCAACAACTCAGCCTCTTAAGTAATGCCTTCCAGCAGTTGTCCAGCTTGTGCAGTGCTAGCCACCTTGATTCCTAGAGCAGGTATTCTTGGAAGTATGGGTTATCCCACGGCAATAAAATAAGACATGTGACAAGGAACAAGAAGTTTTATTGTCTCACAATAGTTTATCTGGTGCCAGGTACTGCCAAGCCCACTTCCTCTTGTGATTACAGATAGAGATGCTTTCGCAGAAGTCAGGCGAATATGATTGTTTTTATTTCATCAGGCGGGAAGGCTATCTCACCATTATCAAGGTACAAGGTAGTTTGTTGTCTTCGCTTTCCAGAGTAGAACTAAGATTTACACTATAAAAGAGGCTCCAGAAGATTTATAAAGCTCATGTGCTGACGTGGAAGGCGCTCTACAAATATAATTTTGTTGTTGTACATTCAAATAAATTTTAAGTCTATTTGAAAGATTGAGCGTAGGAAGGAACCCAAGGAACTGATTGTTTTGTCCTTGTTTCTGAGTCCACACTTATATTATAAGGAAATATAATTCCCACCAAGAAGAGAATTCCACGATGGAGTTATAGATAATATTTTAAGTCATGCATAGATATATACAATCAAATCAAGTCCTTAAATTCATATACATAGTTTGTAAATAAATATATAGTCCATGAATAAATGCTAGTATACTTGCATACAACACATTGATAAATGCATAAAGCATACAATAAAATATCATAGATAATACAGGTTTCATATACAGTCCTCAAATAATACATAAAGGTAGTAGATAAATGCAGGGATATTTTATATATTCTGTACATTCCTTAGTTACATATATATACATTTATATAAATCCATAGATTCATCTATTCATTCTACATTCATATACCTGTATATAGGTACAGGATAATTGGATTAGATAATTAAATAACAGGATGCACACAGTTGACAAATCAATGCATCAATATGTACATAAATGTACCGACCATAAATATTAGTCCTGTAGCTCAATGGTTAGAACACTCACCACATAAGCGAGAAACCTGGGTTTGATTCCTATCAGGACAAAACCTTGGGCAAGTTTCCTTGCTCCACACGCCGGATAATAATCCCTCAATAAAAAATCCCATAATAAATTGGTCACTTCAATCCACGGCTGTTGGTGGGGCACTGCTGTGTGCCGTGTTTCGCCCACAAATATACAATCAATTCACTTCATATTATATTTTGTGAAGCGCTTCGAGATGTCTAGAAGACTTGAAAAGCGCTACATCAAATGCAATGATTATGATCATTATTATTATTGTTGACAAATTAGACAGCTGCGAATGGGTGTACCTGTAATTCAAACAGAGTGGTGTGGGGGAGAAGGGTGGTAGTCTTGATACCACAAACACAAAATTTAAAGTGTTTTACAACAAAAACAACAAGAACAGCAACTTGCATTTATTTAGCACCCTTTACGCAGTCAGCATCTCAGAATGCCGAGCCAGGAAATGGCTTAAGCACTGTTGAAGAGGTTGCAATCTACAAAAGGGGATGTGGGGTAAGGGATGTGGGGTAAGGTGGAGTTAGCAGTACATTGTAACCAGGATATCATACCTCTTATACCCATTGACTGCTTTGCATGCTCCAGGAATTTTCAAAATCTAAAATGTATTTTCTTTCTTTAATAGGAATTGCACGGAGTAATCACCCCCAAAAATATCAGAGAAATCAAATGTTTGCATAGGTTAATTTAGGTTGAAAAAGGGTAAAAGGGATAGGGAGAATATAAGCTTAAGATAGTGCCGGACGATGGCAGAGAAACATATTGGTTGGTGGACAACAGGGAAACCCTGTGTACTTATCAGATGGTGGCTGCTCCCTGGCTCAGTTAAACGTGGAACACTCAGTTTGCCCCAAGTAACTATCTAGGTATTGATGCTGTCCCTCAATCCCTCTGCATTGCCACTCCCCCACCCCTTCCACCCCTCTCTCTCCCCACTTTCAAATCTAGTTTAAAGGCCTTCCTTATTGATCGTGCTTGTAGTCGCCTCCTCCTCCCTCTCCCCCTGGCTTGTGGTCTGAATCCACCACTGTCAAGCATTCTGGGCTGCTACCCAGTGTGAAGGGTACTATATAATGCAATTTGTTGCTGTGTGGGTGCCACTGAATCCCAATTGCAGCTTAAATTATTTTTAAAAATTCAATAAAAATTGAGGGAACGCAATACTGACTAATGTAAAAATAATTACGTCGAAAGAACACAATGAAAACAAACTGAGACCAGGGGAAAATTCAGGTACAAAACAGATTCAGGTTTCTTGTGGTGTTATCATGATCACTTTTTGCAAAACTACCAGTGCTATCCTTAAATGCTCTATTCCAGCCCTTTTAAGAGGAATCAGCGAGTTACTTTATTATCTTTACATCAACAAATGCTGTTATAAAATGAGTAATCCAAAACATTGAAGCTTATTTCCATTTCACTTATGAGTAGCTCAGAGTGAAGGCTCTTCGTGGGAAAGAGGGCAATGACACACTTATAGTAAAAGTAATAATATGGGAGAAGATTTATCGACTATTGGTGTAAGGTGGATTCAGAAAGAAGTCTGGCATGCCCAAGCATTGGGGGGTGGGGTTGGGGGGTGGGGGGGGTCTAGCATGTTGATTGAGGGGATAGAAATCATAACTTTCCAGCGCTGCCACATTGCTCCTCCTTGTAAACATACTGCACTGAAAACAATATAACAACATTCCCACACTACCTCCTCTATTCTCATGAACAGAGAATGTAAATGTATGTGGTAAGCAATGCAAACAGTTAACCATTCCGTATATAAATATATTAAACATACACTGCTGTGTACATCAGGCTGCTGTGAATATTTCTGTTCGTCAAGAGATAATGGGAAGATATTAAAATGTCTGTCTTTATTTAACTTGCAGTTTTAAAAAAGTAGTGCTTGCATTTGATATAGCACATTGTTGAGATGTCTCGAAGTGTTTTACAGATACACTGTAAAGTGGTTGACTGTATTTTTTGTGTGTATTTTGTATACTATATTTTTCTGTACACAGATACAGTTCTGTATCACTGAACATTATAGTGTACAGCTATGGAGTGTCTAATTTTATTTGGCTGATTGTTGGCTAGAACATTGGAAGAAACTCCCTGCTCTTTTCGAATAGTGCCATAGGATTTTTAACATCCACATGAACAGACAGAGGCGATCTCAGTTGAAAGTCTTATCTGAAGGACAGCACATCAGGCAATGGAACACTCCCCACGAGCTGTGCTGTAGTATCAGTAAAACCTGAAAGTTTATAAGGGGGAGGTTGTTCTAGTCCAAACAATAACAGATTGATATACAATACTTTGATTGGTTGAACGATATGATTGAATTATAGTGGCATATTTTCACATATGACAGGTTCAATTCAATACTGGCAATAATTAGTCAGATTTATTAAAGTTAGATTTTGCTTGTCAGAAAAACTGAAATACTTTCACGTATGGTTGAAATCCTCATGTTGATATTAACAGTGCATATTTCAATGGTGCAAACCATATTTGCTTTTCAACTACAGATACAGATTCAGATACAAATGCATGCAAATTTGACAGAGATAAAGATCAAGTAAACATCAGCTTTTGCTTTCTTCCATTCTTAACATTTGATGGCTGAACACGCGATCCAGTGCTTCCAGATTCATGCCACAATTGGTGTCACATAACACGATAATACATTATCTACTTTATTCTATTGAGTAAAATTGTGATAATAGGTGATCCTTGCATTTGATATAGTGAATTTCATATGAGGGCATATCCCAAAGCGCTTCACAGCATTTACTGTAAAGTGTAGTGATGTGTATTTTGTAGACAAGAGTGGCAACAAATTCATCCTACAAACAGCCAGCAATATCCCAGAAAAACAATCATAAAATGAATAAGCAATTTTATAAATAATAATCTTTGCATTTGATATAGCATCTTATCACATCTCTTAAGTATTTCACAGAATACTTTAAACTGTTTTACAATCTACAGAGACGAAAATGAATAATAATATAATCCTTGCATATGATATACAGTACAGTAGACCACTTAACATTGCTTTGGTCAACGTTGTTTCGTTATCACATTGCTGATACATAGGGAACATATATCCATTTTACGTTGCGACATTCACTATTACGTCGTTCGCCAGTGAGTGGAAAGGGGGCATGATGGTGATAGGGCCTGCCGATAAGAGAGTGATGTTCAGGCTGGGAGTGAGCCAGGCCAGTAGCGAGAGAGCGAGGCAGATTGGCAGCGAGTGAGACCAGCCAGCCCGCAGCAAGTGGGACCAGCAGCGAATGAGTGAGTTGGGCAGGCAGACAGGGAATGAGTATAATGTTTTTTTTAGAAGATTTTGACGAAAAATGTCCAAAAGAACCTAACTCCAGTGTTTACATTCATGCTTATGGGACAAATGTGTTAGCTTGACGTTGTTTCAAGTCACACTTTTCAAGAACCAAACTAGGACGTTAAGCGAGGAATACCTGTAGTGCCTTATCATGTTCTTGAAATGTCTCAAAGTGCTTTACAGTATGTGTGAAGTGTATTGACTGAATATTTTGTGGGTGAAACACGGCAGCCAATTGCACACAGCAGTGTCCCACAAACAGTCTTGGATTGAATGATCAATATTTTTATTTTTGACAGATTATTACCTTGGAAAGCATTCTGCTAATCAACTAACAACTGTGGAGTAAGGAAACTTGCTAGAGATTTCGATCCACTCAGGTCCTCTCGCTTGCAAGGAGAGCGCGCTAACCACTACGCTATGGGACTCCACGTCCTTATTCAGAGGATTGCAGGCCAGAACAGCGGGAGAAACTCTCTTCACTTTTTAGAATTTTGCCATGGTACATTTAATGTTGACTGGATGAGGCATTGGGACATTGGTTTAACAGCTCATCTGAAGGAACGCACCTCCAACAGCACAGCACTCCACCCACACTGGAGTGTCAACCGAAATTATGTGCTCAAATTCTTGACGTAGAACTTGAAACCACAATCTTCTGACTCAGATGTGCGAGTGCTGCCAATTGAGAAAGCGGACACCGGGGCTATCAGTAAATGTGAATGAATGAAAAGACATGCTTTTTAAGGTATTAAAAATATTGTAACTCTACTCCTATAACCAATCACAGCAGCTCATCTATGCCTTATCTTCACATGTGGCTACGGTTTGCCCACAATGTATACAGTCAATTCACTTTACAGTATATTCTGTGAAAAGCTTTGAGACTCGAGACGATGTGATAAGGTGCTATATCAAATGCAAGGATTATTATTAATAGAATACACATACACCTCTGTGAACTGTTTTCCTATGTTACTTTACACTATATCTTATGAAGAGCTTTGAGACGTCCTTCTGACGTGATAAGTATTTCATGAAATGCTTAGATTATTATTATTAAAAAGCTTCCTTTCCTTCACTTTTATACAAATTGGATTCATATTTTTTTCTAAATCTTCCTTCAAAAGTTGCAAGATCAAGTTCGGACATATAGAAAGAAGGGGGAGAGAGCTCGGAAAAGAATAGACAAATCAAGCTTTTCTCTTTATTTTCTGTGTTTTTAAAAAAATATATAAAATGCAAATCTTTATTAAAAAGTCACAATCGGTGATTAATCAATTTTACCTGGAGAGTTTGGGGCCAGGACAGCAGGCAGAGTGTTTACACTAGGGATCTTTAAATATATATATATATATATATACTATATATATATATATATATATATATATACATATAGTGCTCTGTGCTGGTATGCTATGGGCTGCTCTACTCTGTGCTATCAGCTGCTCTGGGCTGGTGTACTGTGAGCTGCTGTGTGTGTGTGCTATGGGCTGGTGTACTGTGAGCTGCTGTGTGTGTGTGCTATGGGCTGGTGTACTGTGAGCTGCTGTGTGTGTGTGCTCTGTGCTATGGGCTGGTGTACTGTGAGCTGCTGTGTGTGTGTGCTCTGTGCTATGGGCTGGTGTACTGTGAGCTGCTGTGTGTGTGTGCTCTGTGCTATGGGCTGGTGTACTGTGAGCTGCTGTGTGTGTGTGTGTGTGTGCTCTGTGCTATGAGCTGCGATGCTCTGGGCGCCGTTGCCACTGTTTTGGTTGCAAACAGTTGACCAGGTTGGGTTGTTTCCGGTGGGCGCGCGGCCAGCCCTGGGAGTGCATTGTGACGCACTGGACTGGCCCCGCCCTCTGGCTGTTTTTGGACCCATTGATAATTGTTATTGTTGTTGCTCGGCTGCCATGGCGACGGCGGCGGCGACGGCGGGGAGGAGGAGGAGAGCGTGAGGGGGCGGCCCCGGGAGATTTAATAAGGCGGAGCGGCGCGCGCTGCCCGGGACACTCAGCTCTCGCGCTCCGGGCTGTGCATGTGGGAGAGACAGAGGCGCTGCAGCCCTGCACACACCCAGTGCTGTCTCTGTCCTCTCCCCCCCCCCCACCATCTGCTGCTGCACGGCCACCCACTCCTCTTCCTGCTCCTCTCCCTCCCTCCCTCACCACCTCGCTTGCCTCACTGTCTGAGGCTCTATCTCTCTCCCCCTCTCTCTCTCCAGCTCTTTGCGATAGGCACCCACCCGACTCCAAACTTCAAGTTAACTCCTACCCCCCCCCTCCCCCCCCCCTCTCTCTCTCACCGTCTCTTCTTTCTATCTGTCAGTCTCACCCCCGCCCCCTCTCCATAAATATATATATATATGTGTGTGTGTGTAAATATACTCTGGCTAAATCTAGGAGAAGCCGCCTGCCAGCCCTCTTCACTTCACTAACGCACATCATCACTTGATGCTCCGGCCGTTCCTAGTGCAGGTGTTTCCTGTGAGCGAACTTTGCAATTGGTTCACTCGCTGTTAATGAGGTAGGTTTAACTTGGGGATTGGCTCGTTCCTTTTCTTATTTATCCATAAATATGGAATTATTTATCGGTGGATCGCAGCGCTCCTCGGGACGCGAATAATGAAAAGGGTGACTTTATAAAGTGGAGCAGGAGAAGAGGAGGCTGATTGACTGACTGACTTGTGTGTGTTTGGTTTCTCTCCCCTCTCCCCCGGTGCTTGTAGGCGGCCGCAGAGTGGGTTCGACATGGCTCTGTCCGGGACCGTGCTCCCGTCCATCAACACGTTTACTTCCAACACGAATGAGAAAAGCGTGGAGAAATCCACGGGACAAACATATGGGAGCAACGTAAGGATCTGGAGTAATATTCTGTTTGATGGTTTAGATCCTCTGGAAAGCTGGTGCTATATTAACTACCACCTGAAACTTGTGGGTTTTTATTGTAGTTCTCACCTGGGTTCCTGTTATAGGAGTATTTTTATGTGACCCCCCCCCCAGTCCCCCCCTAAAGTTCAACTTTCTGGGACTTTTACAGTAGTTTCCAGCTATTTTAATTCAGTGGATGTTGACGTTGATGTGGAATTAATTGTCGCTGCTGCTCGTAAGAAATGTGTTGCCGCGCACAGGGGCAGTGTTTAGAAACATAGACGATTCCTACAACTTGTGCTGCAATATTTGTGTTGTAATCAGCCCAGGACAGTATCTGAAAGAGGCGTTTTTAGTGAAATAAGTGTCACTTGTCAGGGACAACTTCTCTGGTTATTGTTTGGTTTGGTTTCATCGTGTTCCTCGCGGCTGCTTTTGCATTGGGTTGTTTTTTTTAAAAAAAGTATATACATGTTATTTATTACTATTATTTTAAAATTCCTAAACCTTTTGCCGGCTCCCAAATAAACCTGCAATTGAAAGTTTTTCTCTGAACGCAGAGATGGGGAGACGAGATGCCAAACGTAAGGAGGACGATGGAAACGGACGGTCACGGCTCTGGATTTAGAAAGCAGCAGCAGCAGCAGGAGGAGCAGGAGCAGGAGCTGAGTGAACTATTAGACCTGGATTTTATCTTATCCAACACCATGAATTCGGACTCGGCGCCGCACGCCGCCAGCCACTTCCCTTACCCCGCCCCGGGCAGCACCGGCAATGTCAGCGACATGTACCATGTGAGAGACTCCTGCGCCAGCTACAGCCTGACGGACATCGGTGACTCTCCGCTCTCCGGCGGGAGCTTCGTGGCCGAGCTCCTGAGGCCGGACCTGGACCCCGGTTACTGCCACCTCAGCAGCCTGCACGGCAAGTTCGTGCTGAGGACGGCCGCGGAAGCGCCCGAGGAGTACAGCCAGCTCTTGAACGTTACCAAGCACGCCTCGGGCGGGGCGGGGGCGGCGGCGGCGTTAGCCCATCACCCGGGGGGACACCTGCATCGGATGTGTCACAAGATCAAACAGGAGCCCGGTCTGCACGCCTCCTGCTCCAACCCGGGGAGAGCCGCGGACGGCCGTGTCCAGGGAAGCGCCCAGAGACACCCGTGCCGGGGGGCGGCCAGACACCAGCAGCACCAGCAGCAACACCAGCAGGAGTTCCCCAGGAGGGTCACCTCGCCCATGATCAACAACAACAACAACAGCAGCAACAGCGGCGGCGAGTGTCTGTCTGCACCTCGCATCCTGGCTCACCAGGCGCCCCTCCAGCCCGGCTTCCCCCCCCCGGCCGGCAGCTTCGCTCACTACCAGGGGCAGCCCGCGCTGCAGTATCAAGGTCAGTCTGAATCTCTTAAGTCTTTTTTGATCAGGAACCATATTAAACTTTCGGTGTTCGGTTCAAAAAAGGGGCAATGCTGACTTCCCTCCCCTCCCCCCACTCTCTCTACCTCCTGCTTCACCTTCAGAGCTCATCTCGCCTGGATACACACCACCAGAGGAGGTCAAACCCAAGAGAGGTCGTAGGTCCTGGCCCAGGAAAAGGATAGCAATTCATCTGTGTGAATACGCGGGCTGTGGGAAAACTTACACCAAAAGCTCACACCTCAAAGCTCACCTCCGAACCCACACAGGTACCGTACATGGCTTTACTCAGGCTTTCACTTTGGCCAATTGATCTATATATATACATACACACAGTACTGTATACACAAATTAAATGCTGCTGCTGCTGTTCTCACCATTGCTGGTCTCTCTCCTTTGCTACAGTTTTATGCAATCACTTCCTGTAAAGTACTCTATGATGAGCTTCACAGTAAGATCACCCTGTCAGATGAGGTGGTCAATTGCAAATGACAGATAGGTTGTGTCGTTTATTCCCCTGGCATCATACACTTTCCCCTTTTTCTCAAGGTGTATTTATTTTCTCTCTCGCCCCCCCGCCCCCCCACCCCCCTCCACACAGGCCAGGGGTGTGTATAACATGCACGAATGTGTAGACAGACCCGCGGCTTGTAGCTGTAGTAAAACAGTAGTTTCAGAAATCACCCTACTTGAGTTAAAAGTGCGTGTTTTTTGCTGATGGATTTACCCGCTTGGCCTGTATAATACTGGAACAGTTATTATCCTGATAAACGTGCGCGCACAGACCCAGTGTGTTGTGGCACCTTTCAGCAAAAGCCTTTAAACCTTTTCAACACCTCAGTAACCAGTGACCCGAGTAACGAGGCATTTCAATCTGTTTTCCTATTGCCAATGTGGGACAGTCGCTAGCTATCAGTGCTATCCAGCGCTCGGGTAGAAATGAGCTCTCTCAGGCAACACCTGTCCCTCCAAAATATTGTTCATTTAAAAAAAAAACTTGAGACCAAGTGGCTCTGGTTGTGGGGTAAGCAACGCATTTCATTCAAACCAAAAAGATTGATTTCCAGCATGGCGCAGAGTGTTGCCAGCTTCCTTCAGTTCTGAGTTCAGTGCACACATTGGAGGAATTTAGTAAAGGATCTGAATCAAGTGGTTTTACACGCGTTCAGTATTTTTGCATTGTGTTTGCTCAGGATACACGAGCTGTGTGAGGCTGCTTCAAATATATGCAAATATTGGGAAATTTCAGAGGCATTGTCTTTAGGGTGAAACGTTAAATTGAGGTCCCCTTCAGCTTGTTTTCAGGGGGATGTTATCAGATCCAATTGCAGAATTATCAACGAGAAGGCAGTTTGGTCCTCACGTTCTGGCAAACATTCCCCCTTTCTCTCTCTCTCTCTCTCTGGATTAATTGGCTGCTTGTGAGATCTTTCTGTCAGTGATATAAAAAAAATTACTGTGGTAAACACAACACCTCTAAAGACAGCAGGCAGCTTTGTGAAGCAAGTTGAGACATTGTAACTTCAAAAAAAATCTACAAGCATTTGAATTCAGAACCAAGCTTGTGGAGATGAAAAATATCAGATAACAGGGGGTGTTAACTTGTTCTTAGAAAGACTGAAAGATTCTTTCTGTATTTCTGTTTGTCCAGAATTTTCATGTCTCTTGTGTGTTTTTTTTTCTTCTTCTGTCTGTGTAAATAAGACAGGTCTGATATAAGGGGTGTCTTGTCTCTATGTTACAGGTGAGAAGCCATACCACTGTGACTGGGAAGGTTGTGGTTGGAAGTTTGCTCGCTCCGACGAGTTGACCCGTCACTACAGAAAGCACACTGGTCACCGTCCCTTCCAGTGTCAAAAGTGTGACAGAGCGTTTTCCAGATCTGATCACTTGGCCCTACACATGAAACGGCACTTGTAAAAGCAGCCAAGAAAACTCCTCCAAGCCTTCACCATGTAAATAGAATGACAGCTATACTGCCTTCCAATCTACCCGGGCAGGTAAAGGACATTTATGTGCCCACACATTTCTGTTGATCACGTCTTCGTAAATATACTAGTCTGAAAGTGGAATCTCATCGGTGGAGCAATGGATTTAAAAACTTCAAGACTCACTGAAATGGGCGTGAGATGGGTGCTCTGATCAGATACCACTGAATGACTGGAAACTGGGAAACTTGGTAAAGCAGGCTCTTTGGAATTATACATTTTTTTAAAAAGAACTCTCAGACTGTTTTCGGTTCCATGTGGATAACCAGCTGGTGACTATTTCAGTTCAAAAGACTTTTTATTTTCATATAAGGGAAGTCAGGTACAGAAATGCTTTTATAAAGGCCCTGATGTGATGGTGCTCGGTAACTTTCTTTAAGAGGTATAAAAAAAACTGATATGAAAACTATGCAACAATCCTGCCACTGGATAAGAAGATATACAAGTAACTTCAGGTCTACGGTGTTGCCAAAGGTCAGGTAAAGGTTTCTCGTTCACATAGAATAAATATGACACTGTGGTCTCATTGTGCAATAATTATTTTATTCTATTCTATGCTTTAATGCCGAACAAATTGCATTTCTATATTGTATGCAACATAATATTTTATCTAATGTACATTTATGTGACATTCAGTTTTGTACATTTGTAAATAAGGAGTAAACATTTACTGTGGTATGGATTTTGCATATAATGTTTTTGGAAAAGAAGGAAAAGTAATAAACTTAAAATGTCCAGATCTTGAATTGTGGAGTGAAAATGCTTTCCCCCTTCTCTCTTTGCTCAACAAAATGATCCTTTCTCTGCATTAAGTACTAATAGTTTATTTTAATGTGGTTTGGAAAACTAAGCATTCTCTGATATTCCTCTGTCAGCCTTCAAATCTAGATACCAATCCAGAACAGATCATGTAGTATGAAAATAAGATTCAGTTCTCTGACACTCTTCTATCACTGTGTTACATTGGGGAGCACATTTAAAAAGTAAGTAACCTTTACATTGCTTTATAATACAATCAGTGATGCACACTGTAACATGTACTAAGACAATATTGTATCTTCGGGACTAAGATCATTTTAGTAAGTCGAGCAAGGTTTGTTGTCATGGTTTAAAATAGTTTTAATGACCGATTTAAAATAGTTGTTAAAAGAAACAGAGGGGAGCTGAGGAGAATTTTTTTTCACAAAGTGAGTTATTTGGATCTGGAATGCATTGCCAGATAGGGAGGTGGAAGCCGATTCAATAACTTCTTTTAAGAGAGAAATAGAAAATGATTTGTGGAGGACAACTTTGCAGGACATTGGGAGAGAACGGGGAGTGGGATTGATTTGGATATCTGTTTTCAAAGAGGTGGAACAGGCACGATAGGCCGATTTGCCTCCTTCTGTGATGTATAATTCTAGGAAACTACTTACTAACTACCTGAGCCATTACTGGCTTGGGACGTGCTCCAGACTGTCAGATGCACCACAATGTTGGGTCATTTGGGAATGCATTTAGTGTTTAGAAGGTTTATAGTAAGATATACCATTTATTAATTGCCATTGTCACTTTGCTTTATTGAACAATCTTCTTGGTTGTAATACAGTACCTTGCGGATTCTTTTTATGTAGCAGAATGTGGAGCGAATGATATTGATGATGATTTTCCTAGGGTGTGGTGGGAGGAGTGAATTTCAAAAGTTGCTTTGTGATGTAGAAGTTCTGGAGGTGTCATCAACTGCAATTTTGTCCCGTTAAGACCAAGCTGGGAATTTGGTGGGAAGGAAGAAGTTGATGTCTCGACTCGGCTTGAGGAAGACCAATAACACCTTGAGTACAAGGGGAAACTACAGTTGCTGAGAAGAGCGTGATGTGTGCTATTGAAGAAATATGACCGAAGACTGAATTGCAGACTCAGTAGGCCTACATTTCTCTTGCCTTTAAATTGAGTGATTTAGCGCTTTGGTTCAGTTTTTTTTAAATAACATTTGGGCAATTAAAGCACTTGCATTATAAACAACCCTGCGGATCTGTGCAATTTGTATTTGGGAGAATTTATTTTTAAAAGTAGGGTGATGTAATAAATTGGTTGGTTAAAGACTAGAGCAATGGATATGGTGCCAACAAGTTTCTGTTGTGGTTTTTCTTGTTCCTGTTATAAGACTGGATCCACTTTGAACGACAGCTCCAGAATTTAGGATCATACTACAATGTAGCATAATCTAGTTTTACCCAATTTTTAATACTGGTCCACATCAGTCATACATTAAGGGGATAAATACTGTACTTGAGGCATATTCTGGTGCAAGATTTGCATCAGTGAAATGCAAGAAGTATTGTAGTGGAGAGAAGTTCTAACTTTTAGTGCATATTGGTTTATTCTTCATGTTTACGTATCATTTTTTTAATCAACACTAATTGCAATAACTCCCTACTGTCAGCAATTTAACAGGGCATGGGATTGCTGCTTACATTTTATTTCACAAATGAGAACTGTCTAAAACCAGAACATATGCTTGCACTCAACATAAATCACTGATGAGAACAGTAGCGTTTCGTCTGCAGCTGTTTATAGTGGTTGTCCATCTGTGCGTCTTCTGTAGATGTAATGTTGGCAAAACATGAACTAATTGCACTCAAACGAAATATTTGTGCTGGGAGGGGAGGGGGTAAGAGGTTCAAAAATGCATTTATAAAAGTCTAATTTTGTCTCACAGGGTTTAATGATTATTTCTTTAAACTAATTTTGTTTTACAATGTTCTCAACATTTCTTCTTAAGTTTAAACCGTTCTAAACCTGGTCTTAAAAACAAATTTGGTTCAGCAATTCCTGTACTCTTGAAAGCTATCAGCTAGAAGCATTCTTTAAGCAAGCTTAAGTATACTAGCTTCTGAAGCACGAACAGTCTTTATTAATAATGGAATATGTCCAGTTTTTTTTTAAACACTTAAGATCTGGAAAGTTTAAGTCCTTATCTGTTCTCTTTAATGTTAGAGTACAGGGATTATCTTCCTATTATTTTGCCTTCCTGGTATTAGAAGTACATTACAGTGGATATATGATATTTGACATTCATTCAGCTTCATTACAAATGACTACCAGACTTGTGCGTTTATCAGACCCACATGTAATGTGTACTATATTCATGAATGGAGACAAACGGGGAATTTGTATCTATTATATGAAGCAACAGATGGTTGAAATGAATTGGATGTTGATGGGGCCCTATGCTAACTTGAGTCTATAAAGCATTCACACATCTACTGAATTTAAATTGAGTACATTCGTAGGTTTCTTGGACAGACTCTGTTTTAATTAATTTATTTATCTGTATTTGACACAAAAACGGTCTAAATATAGGAATTCAATCCTAAACTAGAAAATAAATATGCCCTTGGGATCGGGAAGAAGCTGAACAGAGCAGTGGCAAGATCTCAAAGAAACCAAGGAAACAAGATTCAGTGAGAAACCAGGAACATATATTAATGGTAGAAGAAAAAAAACAGGAAAGTAACTAACGATTTAGTTGATGAGTAGGATTTTTACAAACTCTGGATCTGTACACATCTGCAGTTTATCCCAAACCAGCAGTATTCCAGGTGCATAATAAGACAACATTATGAACCTTATTTAATGATAGAGCATTCACTTGCTTATTTTGCTTTGTTTGATATAGTGAAGGTCTTTCTATTTCTCATCATATTTAAAGAGTTGTAGTATGGGTGCTAATGTAGAGCTTGTTTTCCAGTGTGCCAATCCAGCCTGCAGTTTCTATTTTTCATGACTGCAGTTTGGCTCAGGTGCTTGTGAGGCTGGTTAGTTGTGTATTTGTTGTAAGACACCAACAAATGATGTTATTGGGACATTAATATAAAATAATAATGCTTGCATTTGACATAGTGTCTTTTCACGTCTTCGAGGTATCTCAAAGCACTTCTCAGAATATACTGTAAAGTGAATTGACTGTATATTTATGGACAAAACACTGCAGCCAATTGCACAGAGCAGTGTCCCACAAACAGTTGTGAGTTGAGTGACCAAATTGTTATTTTTATTTCTTGAGGGATTATTAGGTATTTGGAGTAAGGAAACTTTCCCGAAGTTTTGCCTTTCCGGGAATTGAATCACTCGCTTGCGGGGCGAGTGCTCTAACCCCTGAGCTACAGGACTCCACATTTGTTTAATACTGGTACTCTACATTTACACTATTTAAATTTTCTACTGAATGTAGAAGTTGAGAAAAAAGTAAATTGAAGAGATTTTCTTAAGGTCAACAGTTAATGTTTTAATGTTACCAAAGTATATAGTAATTGGTCCTACACAAACTCAACAATAATAAATTTCCAGTCTCAGAGTTTCCAGATTGTTATTATTGGTGGTTTTCAATTTATATCTAACTGATTCAGTAGTATTTTATATTCTGGAAGCAAATAACATAAGATTGTGCAGCACACAGGTTAAATTCACACGTAATTATGTTTTGGTTTTAGTATCTAATTTGGGAGAGGTCTTTATTTTATTCACGGATTACAATCTGAAACTTCTGTTAAATCAGTGCATGTGGGATCTTGCTGTAAATTAGTCTACTGCCCTTTTTTATATTGTGCGACCTGGATATGTACTTTTTTTTTCTCCTTTGTATTGAGAAACCTAAAGAAAGTGAATACTGAAGAACACCACCAAAAAGAAAAGGCTAAGATAAATGAAGCATTATAGTATTGATTCCTGGATTTCACAATTGAGTTTTAAACACCTAAATTGTGGGTGGAAAGGAAGGCTGAGGGAGATTTGTAGTTCCACAGTTTTGAACTTCTAGAGAAGAGACCACCCAGTGAGATTTGGTTTCAATGTCATGAGGGTGCAGGAGTAAGCAAAGTATGTCAGATACTAGTGACTTTAATCTAAATTCCATCTTGGGGTTCAGGGAGGGAATGTCCCACACATTTGGGCAAATACATTCATTGAGTGCAAACTATGCTATAATGCTTATGGTTTCTATACACATTATCCCTATTATATGGTGCTTGATTTCCAGAGGCCATTCTAAAATGGTATTATCTGTAACTATTTCCTATTCTTCCTAGATTTACAACTCCACTTAGACGATAAATTGATGCACAGTGGACTGGTTTACTTTGACGTATTTTAACAAAAAAACATGATATCGAATTACTGTAATCAAATCATTTGGTTCAAAAAGTTTCATAGTTTTTCCTAGCAACAAGATTTTGTGACCATTATTACATTTTGAGGTTTCCAAATTGCCTTTGCAAAATTTTTGTCTTCCATGACTTTTTAAAAAGACAATTGACCCTATTTTCATGTTTTTGCTGTTATTTCAAATATTTTCCATTACTGGCTACATGTAAAATTAAGAAGAACTGAGACAGCTACTCCTTACCCCCTCACTCAGTCCTGCTTGCCATCTGGCTGCATTTGACTATTTAAATTAGACCATAGATTTGATAGGGAGCCAAGTAACATTACATGTAATTTTATGCTGCAGTTATACTGAGTTTTGTGATTTTCAGTTTTAGGGTTGGAACTTTCCCCAAAGATGCAAAGTTCTGTGTCACCTACCTGAGATCCAATCATGTTTTCAGAACTAGGTTTCCTAATGCTACTTTTGCCAAAAGTTTGGAAAGTTCTAACTTGAATCCGCAATTTAAAATGTTGTTAAAGCAATATTTACCTAGTGTACCACTTTATACTTCCTCGTGATCAGAGTATGTGATGCCAAGCCTGCGTTTATTCAAATATTTCCTTTTCCAAGATTGACATAGATTTGTTTTGATTTACGCCAATGGTGACCAAAACCAAACATTTTAGATTAATACAGTATAGAAATATAACTGGCATATGAGCAACGGTAGTTGCCATTAACTAGATATTCAGTTGATGGTTTGCTATTTAACCATTGGAGATCCGGCTTTGATAGTTTTCAAGTGTTTTTTTTCCCCCCCCATAAATGATCTACTGTTGGATTACTTTAATGATGGTAATGCATTTGTGAGTAAAGTTGACATGAAGCAGGCCAAATTTATTTTCCCGACAAACATCTTTTTATTTTTAGACCTGAGTGGGTAAGAAATGAAAGGATTATGCCAGCGTTGATGGCAATGGCAGAACACACACCCAGTGCTCTATTTGCTAACCAATTTAAATAATGCCAACCGATTGTTTAGTACTAATTTGTTGAATCATAATTGACTTCATATGGGCATAAGCCCATCATTGTTGTTGCAATGCAAATTTTCTACTATTGTAACAAAATTAGCTGTGGCACTGGTGTTTTCATTCTATATCCATCAGTAATGACTATTTAATAAAAAAAATATTATAAGCATTGCAGCAAAGTCTGTCTGACTGTAAGTTGCATACATGCCGTTTCCTGATTAATGGAATTCTTGATTCCTTTTCCCCAAACTATAGCAGACAACATTTAAGAAAGTTTCTTGTGGACAATGGTGCAAATCATAGCAACTGAGAGGCTGATATTGTGGTAGTGGATTTCCAGGTTAAATGTTTTCATTGAAAACAAATTTACTCAGCATTCTTGTCTTTGGTGCCATAGCAGTCAAACAAATTTTGAGTCTGTTTTTTGTTAGTTTTCTAAATCTAGCAATTTCCAAGGACATTGAGGCACTTTACAATTGCTTTGTAAAGATAGTCATCTGTTCACCGTTCAACCTGATCTCACTCTGGAGCAGAAGTCATGTATTATTTAACTATGATTGAAATGTCGTTAAAATGGTTGATGGGGATAGGTTCAAAAATTGTCATCACAGAGTCTATGCAAAGCTGTGCTGAGGATAAAGCTAGTGCAATAGAGGTTGACAGTATTGCCTTGGGTGTAGTAAAATGTGTTTGCAGAGGTCAACTTTTCTCAATTATGTCATACAATTGTTTATTAACTGTTCTATGTGTGCATGAAACATAATGCAAATGCTAAAGGCACATATGATGCAGCGAACATTTAAGTATAAATTCATATTTGTACTTTGACTATGGAAATAAATGTTTTTGTTGTTTTCAAACGAAATCTTGACACAGGTTACACATTTCAGTTTGGAAAGACTCCAGTTAAATATCAATACTAATTTATCGTTGGGTTAGTGCATCCGCTTATTTCTCCTGCTTATGCAGTATATACACAAACTCTTTTACTCTCATTTAAACTAGTTTCACCAGTTCATTGCTCAATCTGTAGTCTTTGGGCAGAACTAGTTTTGTCTCCATTCTCAGTGAGCCACAGCTTTCTGGGTGGGGAGGAGAAAGGGTGAGATACAACAACGACATTGGCTATGGAGAACCATCGCAGATTCCCAGCATAAGCAGGGAAATAAAATGCTGAGAATTGGAGAGAATCATAATCCTTTTAACAAAACAAAAAAAACTTTGCTCATCACCATTCTTGTTACACAAGCTACTACTGTATAATAAATTAATCTTTGTGAAGACATCTCAAACCTTTACAAGATGTACTATAAAGTGTACTGTAAAGACTGCCATGTTCATCTATAAAATGTACAGTTTCCACCAGCAATGTCTCACAGGTGGCTATGGATGGATTGACCAATTTTATTTGGGAGATTTATGGTTAGGATACCAGAGGAAAAAAATTTCAAATGTTTAGTGCCATGGAATCTTTAACATCACATTAAAGGGCAGATGGGACCTTTGTGTAATGTCTCTTTCGAAGGATGGCATCTCTACCAATGCAGCATAGCCACCCCACCCCTCAGTGTTTGCCTATAATGAGTTCAAAGTTCCCATGTGGGTCTTGAACCGACGAGCATCTGACTGAGACGAGAGCGCTACCACCTGAGCCAGCTGGTGCACACAGTTGATACAGTTGCACTCAGATGTCGTCTGGAAATTTCAATTGTACCAAATTATATACTGTTCATACCGTAAGATTTTTTACATGAAAGATCATAATCTAAGTGTAAAATGATTTCTGATTGTACATGATTCCATGTAAAAGTCATGTTTTACTTTAATGCATAGTGCACTATTTATATTCTGCATGTTACCAGATTTAGCTGCAATGTTTTTTTAAAAATCCAGAATGCTTAAAACAAATATTGCTTGGTAAACTATATATGCAGTTATGGTTCATCTTATTGTCCAAGAAAATGATGCCTTAGGAAAGTGCTGTTACAGCAGTCAAAATGCAGTGTCTTTTATTTATTCATTTAAAATGATTGTGCTGGTTAGCTTAGTGCATTTGAGAATTTCTAGTTTTAGAAACAATTGTTGTCGAATTCAAGTGCCAAGCTAAATACAGTATCCAAGTAAACAGAAATTCAGTTGAAGTCACACCATCCACCACTGAATTCATTTGTAAAGTTGACCCTAAAATGCTGTAGTGAACTGATTTAATAAAAATTATTCTGTGGGGATTTTGTGTTGGGCTACATCGCAACAAATACAGAACACAGGGTGCAATTAATTTCATATTGATTTAAATGTTAAAGTACCAATGATACAAAAGGCACCTTTTAATGCACTTGTATTACATTTGTCCAGGTATTTATTTTTTATTGAAGTGCATTAATTATCACAAAGAAAAGTCATTGGATCTGACTCTGAAGTGGGATAGCCTCACTGATCAGTACTGTATATACTTTTTTGTTACCATTGAAACTTGTTCAACGATCTGCAAGAAATTGTCGTTAACTTGCACAAGTTTGTGGAGTGTTTCAGGGAGATAAAGTAATAGCATAGAGGGAGTTCGAGGGATAAGTAATACACTAGAGTTGGATGCATGATGGGCTCGGCCAAAAGAAAAGAGCAGAAATATTTGACAAAAATTACAGCTCATTTGACAAACAGGGCAAAGAAAGAAATTACCTGATGTTGTCACTATTCTTTGAATTCAAAATTCAGTCTATTGAATAGTTGTCACTGGTTGAACAATCTCTGTGTGTGAATGGCATTAAATGTATTGTGAAACTCAGGAGAATTGAATTTTCTTGATTAATAAAAAATAGCAATCTCATCATTGCAATAATAAGGAAAAATACTGTGAATTACCAGTATATTACAGACTTCAATGTTTTAGTTTAAATTTAGATTTTTTAGTCAAACTTTGGTGAAACAGATTCTTGCTGTTCTATTTAAACAACCATTGCCTTTTATCTTGATACAGCATTGAGCTTAAAAACTCAGAACCGTGGTTTTAAAAATGCAACTGAACCCATATAATTAGATCGGGTGGGTGAATAATGAGCTATTTCACATATCATTATGTCTAGTTTCATGGCATTCTCAGACATGATTGTCAACTTGTTTCAGATATGCATATTTACTAACCATTTCTGAAGTAAAAACGTTTAGTCTGACATCTGAGTTATGGGAGCAGCATTTGTCTGCAAGCACGAAATACCTGGCTCCAGACTTAGGGTTAGTTCAAAGAGTTTGTCTTGTTTTTTGTTTCGTGTCTTGTTTTTGTTTCGTCTGCATAATTTAAGTACATACTGTGTATTTTATCCTGTGAATTCACTCTTTGAATACCAGTTAAATTCAAGGTTTTCATTTTGGTCACGGGACCTCTTGAATTAGGTAGTGCATTGCACCAGTAGTTGGCATTTTTCATTGATAGAATACATGGTATGACAGACGGCATGGTACTTAAATGTATTCCACGTTCCTGTGTAGGTAGTTCAGTATTGGAAAGCTTTAAAAGAGAAAAATTCTGGAAATAGATTTTTTTTTTTAAATGGGGAAAAATTTATGTTAAATTAACCAATTTTACCCCTTAAACTTTTCTGTAATTTGAACACTAAAATTACTACAACATTTAAATAGTGTACACGAAAATGCTGTGTTCTTGGCTTGATTACTGCCACATAATCTGTGTTCGTCAGCAGAAGTTGGCAATGTCTATGATTTTGGCTTAGTTATGCTGGCTCTTATTTGATTAAGGTATGCACATGGGATCAAATCTTTGGCAACTTTTTCTTTGAAACTTATCTGTTTATCAAAAAGAAAATAATATAGTAAGTGTACTTTTACCTCTTGAGCCTTCATTTCTTCTTCAGTTGAACTGTGACAGAGTTTTGCTAGTCTGCGTGTAAACATATGCATTTCATAATGAAGGCTATTGTTGTGTGCTAGTCTAACTCGCATGAATCAGCAAGCTTGAATGAAGATTAGAAAGTTAATGTTTCATCTATGTATCAGTTAAATATACATTTATATGCGCCATAATTGATGGTATAAAATGAATGTAATGTATTTAAAGGGGAATTCCAGGTTCAAAATGGTTAATTTCAATTTGCTTTGTAAACACATCATGCTGTCAAGAGTTTTGAATTGTGCATTGCTCTTCGCTGCAGTATCCTGTTTGTAACATTCAATTTCCCCACATCTTCCCCAGAGCTGGTGGCGGTGAGGTAAACTACAATTATTTGTGTGATGCTTTCTGGAAATCACATCACCACTGGAGCCTATTTGTGCTCTAGCTTGATTAGAACATCTTCAAAGTAAACTTGGTTATTTCAACTTTTTTGTGTGTGAGTATTCGCGCTTCTCCAGGTCTTTTTCCTGGAATAGAACACTTTTTCACTTTTGTCGCACTGCATCATACTAAACCCTACTGCATCCAGTGTTAAAGCCAGGTGCAGAGTAAAGTTCTTTGTACTTGGCCTTATCCCCAATCCCAGAAGAGCCTCTCCTCTTATGCACTATTGAGCAAGAGTATTATTTTATTCTGAGGATCTGCAATTATTAAAAGCTGGCAATTGGCAATGCCTGAATTTATTTACAGTTGACAAAGATGTTTCTTCAATCAATCCAGACTAGATTCAAAACTGGTTCTGGAAATGAAAGGACTATGCAACACTCCCCATTCCAACCCAATCTATTTTAACAAGCAAAAATTGTCTGTGGGAAGTGCTCTTAATGCCATGTATTGCATTTTACAATCCAGCTAAAAACATTGTAATTTGCCTTTCTCAGAACTCTGAACTTCCAAATTTACATTTTGTATATTACGCTCCAGTTAGACAAGGAGGATATGATTTATGACCATATTAAATGCTTGTAATGTTGCCAGTGTTATGAAATCAATAATTCTTCAATATTTTCATCAACTGAAAACATGGGCATTTTATTGAAGCCCATCCATGTATGATTGTTAAACTGTTATTGACAGTCAACTGAAAATATTTCATTATTTCTGACAAACACTTGCATTCATATACAGTAATGTCCTTCACGTGGTGCAGTGAGTGTTCAGTCAATAAACTTGAATGATGAGAAAATGATGTGCGCAAAAGGAGGAAATTTAAGTGACTAAGTGGAGGGAAAAACCAAGATCCCGCATTTAGCCTTAGCTGGTGAGACTTGCTGCTGAAACAGTAGACTCAAGTAAAGTATTTCCTGATCCAGCTGGATGTGGAGTTTTAAAAATATATAATTTTACAACAAATCACAGTCTCCAGGATTGTATAACCAATTCTGTTTCAGTTGCATGATGTTTTAAGGCATAGACAAAAACTAGTGAGTGGAAAATTATAAATTAATCCCATTGTGAACTGATGGAGAAGACCTCGGGCATCAAGGAGACCACTTCAAGAGAGATGTGGATAACTATTTGGTTTGAAAATTGGAGATATTCTAATAAACCATTGGACTATGCTGGTTTATTAATTAAGGAAACCCAGGGAGCTATTGGCAATAGAAGGAATTAATACTGGAGTGACTTTTTTGTCAGGCTGAAGGAAAATGGTTGACAATAAAGATTTGTCAATTGCTATCAAATATAATCTGGAGAAGGTTGAAAGGAGATTTTATTATCTACTGATGCTTTAGCTGTTAGGCCTCACCTACAACTTTAGTGTTGATGCATTTTCTTATACACATTATGGAAGATATGTTTGATTGGAAGATATGTTTGATTTGGACTCTGCTTTCTGAAGTAAAGACAAATTGCTTGAAGTTAATGAACATTGATTTTCAACTTCTTGTGGAGTTCCCTTAACGTGAATAGAAACTGAGTCCAAACTAGGCCCAGTTAGTGTTGTGATCTACAAAGATTAAAGATTGAGAGGGAGGTGGTTCCAGGCATTTAACCAAACTGCAAGGAACTAGCTTAAATCAGCTGCTTTTAGACACTGTGTATCTGTGCTTTAATTGTTGCTTACTGATGAATGGATTACTTTTTCAAAGAAGCAGCGGCAACACAATAGCTAAATGGCTTCTTTTGTCCTGCAAATTTCTGATTTCTATACTGTGAACACAATTGGAAATGAGTATGAAGAAGAACACTCAGAAAATAAAGAGGATTTGATCATCGTAAATTAAAGGAAAAAGTAATAGCAGTGTCAATAAAAATGTGGACCTGGCTCTTGTGTTTGTTTAGAGGGCAAATACACCACCAGATTAGATACAAATTTTTATCTGAGAAGAGTCATCTTTTTTCTAGCCAGCATTGGTTGTGGCACTACAGTTGGCCTCCATGACACTGGGTTATTTATGATGTAACAAACATTGGAGGGGTGCTGTAGACCTTATCAAACTGTTTCTGCTATTTGCACATGATTAATCAATTTCTCAGATGGGGCATTGTATTCCACTTGATCAACATCCATGGATTAGGAACAATGTGTTGGATGTTCTGTGACACACTTAGAGATTGTGTTTTTTTATATAGGGTTCAGTTTAATCCAGAAATCTTCAAAATACTGCTTGGCTCACACCAGCTCCTTCACATCTCAGGCATTAGCAGCATTAATCTCCATGGTTGCACACTCCACCTCATCAATTCAGTCAGGAACCTGGGTGTCTTGTTCGATCCTCAAGTGTCTTTCCTCCTTCACATCCAAGCCAAGACCCACTCTGCCTTCCCTCACCTCCACAACATTGCCTAACTCCACCACTACCTTACCCCTCAGGATACTGAAACCCACATTCATGCCATCTTCATGTCCAGGTTCAATTATGCCAATGCCCTGCTTGTGGGCCTTCCTGACACCTCCCTCTATAGGCTACAGATCGTCCAGAACTCTGCACCCAGTGTCCTCTACCGCTCCAAGCTCTGTGACCCCATCTCCCCCATTCTCGCCCAACTCCATTGGCTCCCCACCACCCAGAAGATTCAATTCAAGATCTTAGTCGTCACCTTTAAAGCCCTCCATGGCCTTACCCCACCCTACCTCTGTAACTCCCCAAATGCCTACCAACCTGCCCTTCTCTTCGTCTGTCCCATCGATCCCCAATCCCAGCGCAGATCTGAAACACTGACTGTCCAGCGCCTTAGGTTGTCATCCCGACGTGAAAAGCGCTATACAAATGTAATTTTGTTGTTTTTGTATGTACTATATACTATGTATGTAGTATAATAATAACCTTTGCATTTCATATAGCGTTTTTCATGACTTCCAGAAATCTCTGAAAGCGCTTCACAGAATATGCTGTAAAGTGAATCGACTGCATATTTGTGGGTGCAATGCAGTAGCCAATCGTGCACAGCAGTGCCCCACAAGCAGTCGTGGATTGAGTGACCAATTGTTTTATTTTGAAGGATTATTATTAGGCATGTTGAGTAAGGAAATTTGCCCAAGGTTTTGCACTACCTGGATTTGAACGCGGGTCTCACACTAAGGTGTGAGGTGTAAGGTGAGTGCTCTAACCACTGAGCTACAGAATTTCATGTGCTCTGGTTAGGCTGTGCCTAGAATAATGCATACATTTGAGAATGATCCCGAAGTTAGTGGATGAGCTATGAGCAACAGTTAGCCAAGCGAGGGCTCTTATGAAACAGATGTCTCAGAGGAGATCTTATAAGGTTTTTTGGTTAGCTGAGTGTGTGATACATGAGAAAAGCCATTACCATACTTAAAACACAGTCTAAATCCTCATCCACACCTTTGTCACTTTTTTCCCTTTGACTATTCGAACACCCTCTTCCCCAGTATTTCCAGATCCATTATCCACAAAATTAAATTACTTCCAACCTCTGCTGTCCATGTACTCACCTGCTGTAAACTATGCACCCCATCATACCACTCCTTGCCAGGCTCCACTGACTATCACAGAACGATCGAGATCCTCACACTTGCCTACAAATTCCTTCACTCCCTGGCACTTCCCTATCTCTCCGGCCCACTTATTTCACTGATTGGCTGGCTCCGGCATCCTGTATCTCACTCGTAGCCTCCATATGTATGTGGTATGAAGGACTTGTTTAAAAAACAGCTTGATAGGAGGACAAAATTGTGATAGTATAGATATTCTGAAACAAAGTGCCTTCATACAAAACCTTTTGTCATCTCGTGATTCAAGATTCTATTACAGAATACACTATCTCTTGGCAGTTTCACATTCTTTGTAATATAAGCCATTCAAACTGCAAAGGCACATTATTTAGGAGTGAGCTATGAGCATAATGTCATAAGTGGACAAATATCAAGTTTTAAAGTTTTGATAACAGTGCATTTTCAGTTATTCAAACATTTTATCCAGTTTGGATTTTTTTAATGCTCAAAACTGCTACATTGATAAGGAAGTCAGGAACTCAACTATGTCCCTGGGAAAAGTCTGCTATGTCACTGTGTGTTCGATAAACCATGTCAAATAAATGTTTTTTCCCAAATGTTCATTAATAAAAAGGAATCTCTGTACCAATGAGAGAGAAATGCAACATGATAACTGAATTAAGCGGAAGACCTTCCTCCTCACTATCAATGTGTAATGTGACATTTGATAATGATAACACCAAACATCACATTTTTCATCACAATTGGTTTGAGCAGAGAACATGCTGGATTGGCACTTCAGCAGCAGTGTGAGCTTCATTGAAATTGTGTCACACAAGGGACGCCAGTGCCCTCTATGGGCAGCAGGAAGGTTGAGTTTCTTCTGCCATTCAGAATACAATGCAAGACTGAAAATTCCTATGTTTCAGGAAGAACCAATACATACAAAATAATGTTTTATTATTGTACTTTCAATTCCACCCGGGGTACACCATCTATTAAATTGTTTGCATCAACATTCAGAACAAGGACATTATTTGACTTAATTGTATTGAAGCAGAAGCTGCATTTAACCAATTTCTAACATAGTTTTATTGGATTTTGTTACCTCTCTGACAAATGATAGTGTTCTACACTGCAGGCTTTCTACAACATCACAATATTTCTGGATGTGACAGATACTCCATCAGGTATTCCCATTAGACACATTTATGTTATTGGTTTATCTTCTCAAGACCCTCCTCCCAATGTGAAAGGTGCTATACAAATGCAATTTTATTGTTGCTGTCTTCATTTTGGTTACGAGTCCATTGATATCATGTGACATGATAGTTTGCTGAACGGAAGCAGTGCTTGTCCAAGTGTTATTGTCAGATTGTGAGTCATCAAACTTTTGAAAAATGCTGGAAATCATAAAGATCAAATATCATCAGATGGATAAGGCAGTAATGAAAGACACTCAAATTGCCAGATATTGTTCAGAGGCACCCTATTTTGTGGAATAAGCTAAACACATTTTTTTGTGCTACGAGCTAATGAACAATCCTCCACATAAAAATAGCTGTTTTGAGGGACACTCCTGTACACAGCAACAACTAAACAGTAATAATTAATAATAATAATCCTCGCATTTGACACAGCACTGTATCACCTCTTTGAGATGTCTCAAAGCACTTCACAGGATATACTGTAAAGTGAATTGACTGTATATTTGGGGGGCGAAACACAAACAATCGTGGATTGAGTGACCAATTTTTTAAAGTATTTTTAAGGAATTATTACCTTGGAAAAGTGAGCCGCCCATCAGCTAACAAGCGAGTTCCTACTTACTGCTGGGTAAACTGAGCATGTGCAGAAAGAGAACTTGCCCACTGCTTTGCCATGCTGGGAATGGAACCCAGGTGTTCTTGCTTGGGAAGCGAGTGCTCTTAATCACTGAGCTACAGGACTCCAATCTTGAGAGAAGATAGCTCAGAGGGGACCTCGTAGAATGTATAACAATTTTAAATGGTATTGAGAAAATAAACCAAGATCAATACTTTACCATGTACCATAAGAATAGAACAAGGTGACATAGGTTTAGTTTTATAAAAGGCAATTTCAGGACAGATACCTGGAAGATTTTCTTTAGGCAATTGGTAATCAACAACTAGAACAGGTTGCCAGGTAAGGTGTGAGGTAAGGTGGTGGAGCCCCGGACACTTGGCTCATTTAAAAAGCTTTATCCCATTCACTCTTAACCCACTCACTCTTTGAACCCCTCCAATCGGGTTTCTGTGCTGCCCACAGCACGGAAACTGCTCTAGTCAAAGTCACAAACGACATCCTGACTATCTGCGACCAGGGCTCCCTCTGCCTTCTTGTTCTCCTTGATCTATCCGCCGCCTTTGACACCGTAGACCACGCAATCCTTCTCCACCACCTCTCCTCCCTCCTCAACCTTCAAGGCTCTGTCCTTGATTGGTTCCAGTTATACCTCTCACATCGTCTTCACTTTGTGTCCTCCAACGACTTTTCTTCCAGCCCTCTCACAGTCACATGAGGCATTCCCCAGGTCTCTGTCCTTAGCCCCCTGCTCTTCATCCTCTACATGCTCCCCCTCGGTGACATCATCCGCAGACATGGGGTAAATTTCCACATGTATGCGGATGACACCCAACTCTACCGCTCCGCCCTCGACTCCAGGACTTCTGACATTCTGACAGCGTGTCTATCTGACATTGAGTCCTGGAAGAGGGACAACTTCCTCCAACTAAACGTCAACAAGACAGAGGCCATACCTCAACCCCCTTGCTGCCAAAACACTCATCCATGCATTCTTCACATCTAGGTCGACTAAGGGAACTCTCTCCTCATCAGCCTTCCCAGCTCCTTCCTTCACAAGCTGCAGATTATTCAGAACTCTGCAGCTCATGTAATCTCCCGCGACCACATCATTCCCACCCTCACCCGTCTCCACTGGCTCCCCATCCCCCAGAGGGTTGAATTCAAGATCCTCATCCTCACTTTCAAGGCCATTCACAGTCTTATCCCTGCCTATCTCTCCAACCTGCTGTCTCCCTATCAGATTGCCTGTCCTCTCCGTCCCCAGGTGCTCTATAAATATAATTTTGTTGTTATTGTTTATACAGCGATGGCTGTTCTGGAGGGATGAAATCAGATGGGTTGAATAGCCTTGTACATCCAGACCAATCTTGTGACTTGTGAAATTTAACATTGCTTCCCAACTTTTATATTCTATTCCTCCAGGTGTAAAGCCAAGGATTCTATTTGCAATTTTATGGCCTTGTCCACTTGTGCTGCTTGCTGTGAATGTGGAAAGTACAAAATGTGCCAGATGTTAGTCCCATTTTATTCTGTTGTTGACACGTGCATGTATCATGTGTGCTCCAAGGTTCTCCATCAGCTTATGAGTTGGCCAATTAATGTTTTCTATTGATGAGTCGTGTCTGCAAACACACTGTAGAATTTAATATACTGTAGTCTGAAATTTTGAATCAATTTTCTCTGAGAGGTGATGCAAGTTGGAGGCAGAAAGCATAATAGGTTAACATTTCTGAAGCTTTCATAAAAATAAGCACCAGCTGTGTGTGTATTTACTCCCTATATAAGTAAATAGTAACTGGTTAGCTCAGTCTCTTGAGGTGAAGAGCTCAGGAATTATTCTTAATTGTTTAAGTTAGACCTTTGTTATTGAAAATGTATATAAGAGTAAACATATTTTGTTCCGGTAGCTCTTATCATGATCCTGTTTGAAGTACAGATATGGTAGCCACAAGTCAGATTTTTATGAACCTTTTTGCAGTTCAGAAAGAATATGTATTTTGTTGTAAACTATTGTAATGACTGAATGTTTGTAAGACTTTTTCAATATACCTGTACTGTGCTTTGCAATTGGTACAAAGCCTTTATTGCTTTTGAAATCCTTAGATCACAGAAACATCAAAGCAGGTCACTAAAATGTTGCTTTGGACACTTGAGAGAACATAAACTGGTGTCCTTCTACCAGTGAAAAGTTCATGTGTAAGTTATTGTATGAGCAGCACAAAGGCTCCATATTCTGGTTGTAAGCTGTACATAGCAGCCACACATCTATAATTCAACAATCTCTAACAAGGGGAGAAGAAAGGTTTTCCAAGAAGGACAAATGCACTAAATTATGAAGGAATCCTCTAAAAGTAATGATCAGTTAGATTCAAGAGTAAGTTATTATTGATAATAATATTATTGTATTTGGTATAGCAAGCACCTTGTCACTTTGTCGAGAAGTCACAAAGAGCTTCACAGAATATACTGTAAAGTGAATTGACTGTATATTTTGTGGGTGAATAAATTAAATGAGAATATTTTATCGTGTATTTTTTTCTGCGCTTATCAATATCTACTATAGCTTTGTTTATTGTGGTATTCATCATTCAAGTTAGAAAAGTACTTGTATGGTACCATTGAGAAAGACTATATCACCTCTACAATTTGAACAAATACAATCCTTGCATTTAATATAGAGCCTCATCACGTCGTCAAAACATCTCAAAGCACTTCACAAGATATACTGTAAATTGTGTGTATTTTGTGGGTGAAAGCAGCAGGCAATTTGCACACAACAATGTCTCACAGACAGCCAAGGAGTGAGTGACCAATTTCATTTGGGCATTGTTGCTCTTCACACTGGGAGAAACTCCATTCTCTTTTCAAATAGCATCATAGGATCTTTAATGGCCACCTGGACAGGCAAACAGGACCTCAGCTTGACATCCCATCTGAAGGACAGCACTTTCGACAACGCAACACTCTCCCAGCACTGTATTGGAGTGTACGGGATATACTGTATGGATTCCAAGTTACAACGTGGAGGCTTGAAACCACAAACTTCTGACTCGGAGGCAAAAGCCAGGTAGACAGGATATCAATTTGGCATTGAAAGGATTAGTTGGGGTACAGATCAACCATCATCTAATCAAATGGTGAAACACGCTTGAAGGTCTGAATGGCCTCCTCCTGTTCCTACGTTCTTACGACAGACATCTCGTAGCAAATTACTTCAAATAGGATTACCTCTCACATATGCAGCCTTGTAATGTCAGGTGGAGAAAAAAAATAGCTTCCTTTATTGTAGAAGATATAGGAATGTAAGAAAAGGGGAGGACAATGTAGTAAGTCAAGCTTGAAGTTATTTCCTTTAATATCCATATTTCTCATGTATCTATTTCCCATTTAAATCCTTCAGTCAACTATGCATTTATGACCTACTGGGGCAATGAGTCCACATTTTTACAACCCTTTGTGTGAAGAAATGTTTCCAGGGTCCACTTTAAACTAGCTTAGATTTAACTTTAACATTATGCCCTATCGACAAGGATTTATCTAGTAGACGTCCCCAAGCACAATTCCAGCTTATTTACCTTGCTAATTCCCTTTACAGTATTATTTAAACATTGCACACCCAACTGCGGAGGAGGTTATTTAATACAAAGCACATTGAGGATTGTGAAGTAACATGGTGGTGGATGGAAGCCCATAGGCAACAACAAGGGGGAAGATGAAAAAGAAAATTTTCAAGCTATTCAGAGAGGCTGAAATGAAGATGGGTTAATTGAAAAAAAAATTGATTTCATCTTTCTAAATCACCATGAGCTCTAGAGTCCCGAGCTAGAGTTTGAACTCACAACCTTCCCATTCTTAGCCATTTTCAATGTGCTTATAATTAAATCACTCAACACGGCAAACTTCTATTGTTTTGTTAGTAGAATTTAAACAACAATATCAGAAGATTGACATTACATCTGACCTATAGTAATGATAACCCATGCATTTGATAAACAACAACAACTTGCATTTATATAGCGCCCTCCATGCCAGACAGCATCTCAGAGTGTTTCACAATAGTGAAGCGCAGGGTCGAGCCAGTGGGAGGGGGTAGGTGACCGTAGGTACGATCAAACAGAAAGTTCTTGAGGCGTGACCTGAAAATGGAAAAGAAGGGGGTGAGGTGAAGGGTTTGAGGGAGGGAATTCCAGAGTTTCAGGGCATAGTGGCTGAAGGCATGGTTGCCAATTGTGGAGTGAGGATTCGGAGGACGAGGAGGCCAGACCCAATAGAGTGGAAGCAGTGCTGTCAGTAAAGAGGAGGTTATAGAGGTAGGTGGTGCAGAGGAGTGGAGGGATTTAAATACTAGAGTGAGGATCTTGAAGTCGATCCGCTCTTTGACAAGGAGCCAGTGAAATCTGCCGAAGACTGGGGTAATCGAGAAGCAAAATTTGATTCGGGTGAGAATGTGGGCGATGGAGTTCTACATGAACTGGATTTAGTGAATGGTGGCGGAGGGGAGGGCAATGGAGTAGTCCAGCGGAGAAGTGACAAGGGTTTCAGCAGCTATTGAGGTGAGATATTGGCAGAGACAGGCAATGTGGCGGAGATGGAAGAAGGTGGTGCTGGTGCGGGACCAGATGTGGGGAAGGATGGATAATTGAGGTGTTGAACCTGACGCCTAGGTTGCATACGGGTTTGGAGAGTTTTAGTGGCAGGTCGGGAGGGTGGAGGAGGGGTGAGCCTTGGGACCGATATAGCACCTTATCACATTTTCAAGATGCCTCAAAGCACTTCATAGAATATACCGTAATTTTTGTGGGCAAAAGTCAGTGAAACATGAATATCAGTGATCTGAAAGTAACACATTGGCCAATGGTCATTGAACGTTGCTCAGATTTAGAGTAACTAAAAGTTGTGTAAAGATGAGAGTTTGTTTCAGAATAGTCTGAAAACCTCCAAACTAAAAGTATAACTTAATAACCCAGGATGGGGTCAGTTAGCAGAATATTGACGAGCAGACATGTTAGGGCACAAAACATGAAGCCAAGTTATTTTGGGAAAGAGGATTCTTAACAAAGGTTCCTTAACATGACCTCTATCCTTTAGGTACTGTGAAAGGCATCAACTCATGGATCGCACAAATTGGATACACATTTTTTAATGAATGTATCTTTAAAAAGGCAATAATTATGGGAATATGGTACAACGGTGACCTGCGCAAAAATAATGAGGTGAAAACATGTTGACATAAGGGATAGAAAGCAAGTTCTCTCTTCCTAGTTTCTCTCTAGGGGCTGCAAGTCATTCTTCACCTCTGTTGCTGGCAAGGTTTACGCAGAATGTCACATTAAATAAAGTAACAATGGAGCTCCATCTGGTTTTACTACAACTCCAGTAATTAAACTCCACTGAATCACACAATGTTTCTCTGTCGGTTCATGTCACAATGGTGCATTCATTTAATTGTCTGTGATGAACCCCTTCCCCCAAACATGCAAATATATATACACTTGCATGTAACCAAGCATTGTAATAGTCCACAGCAAAATACTCTTAATTACTTGAATTTGGGAAAATAATGGTCAGTGACGATGAGCATTGTTTTACCTTTTTCAGTCTCTAAATGTCTGATTCCAGCTCTCTGCCGTTACCACAGCAAGCCAACAAGTTGCAGTTGCCATTAAATTATACCTGAAGCTACAACTGATAGTGAATGGCGTAAGAACGCTTTCAAATTACAATCAGACAAGGAATTTGGATTGCAATTACTTTGAAAATCCCCAGACTCTCAATGATTGTACACTAAGAAGACAATATGGATTTAATATTCTTTAAGGTTTTTTTTATTAAACATTGATTGTTTGAACAATGTTCAAACATTGAACGTTGGCTATTTGTCCTGTTAATTTATAGGAAACAGTTTGGTAACCTTTTATTTAATTTGTACTCACATTAAAATGTTATTTATTTTCCTCTAATTGCGGGTATACATATATCATGTACCTGTTATCTGCAGGTCTTACTATTTAATGATATCTAAGTATCAGTTAGATTCAGTGCATAACATTGCTACAACATTGCTTGTATTTGTTGATAATGATAATCTTTCCATTTGATATAGCGCTTTTCACATTTTCTAGATGTCTCAAAGCTCTTCGCAGAATATTATGTAAAGACTCTAACTTTGTGGGCGAAATGCGGCAGCCAATTGCGCACAGCAGTGTCCCACAAACAGTTGTGGATTGAAATTATTTTTTTTAGAGATTATTATCAGGTGTGTGGAGTAAGGAAACTTGCCCAAGGTTTCACCTTGCCAGAAAACAAACCCAGGTCTCTCGCTTATAGTGCTCTAACCACTGAGCTACAGGACTCCAACAGAGACCACACTTTACTTTCCTTGTTGATCCTTTATCTAATCCTACCTAGAATCATGCATGTTAAAGCTATGTATCCTTTACTGTTTATTTTTGTTTTAGTTTCAAACTGAAAAGAATTGTTTTCAGTTCACTTTTGGTTTGGTCAGATAGAATCATAGAATCCTAGAATCTTACGGCACAAAAGGAGGCCATTTGGCCCATCGAGTCTGCGCCGGATCTTTGAAAACAACAATTCAATCCCACTCCCAGCTCTCTCCCCATAACCGTGCAAATCCATTCTCTCAAAATAAACGTCTACCGCTCTTTTAAAAGTTGTTATCGAATTGGCCTCCACCACCTTTTCAGGCAATGCATTCCAGGCAATGCATTCTACTTAAAAATGTATACACAGCTTTTGATCCAACCCATTTTTCTTTGTAAATTAACTCATATGAAAGCCTTACATTCCTCAGTCTTTCTATCCTATTATATCTACAAGCTTTTAAAATTCAAGCTTAGTACCCAACCACTTCTAAACTCATGTGGTGCTCTGATAGTATTTTCAATCTTGGAGGGGTATTGGGCCTTGGCTCTTCACATTGGGCCTCAAAGAAAAGCATTCACTCCAAAATACTCTGTATTGTCTCCCAGAGAGGTGTAGAATACTTTTTTGTAAGCTTCTTGCATAATTAACTTTCCACATTTTCAGTTCCCAGTTTACGTTTGTCTTCATAATAGGCTTGCTGACTGCCTTGGAAGCACTAATTTGTTCCTGATAAACAGTTTCAGTCAGTAAGTAATTACTGTACTTTGGGTAAAACTTTTTTTGTACTCTGCATATTTAATACTTCAAGAAAATTAGCAAATGTGGAACAGACATATAGATGTCTGACTCACGCAGAAACCCATGAACACGCTCAAGACTATCCAAACCAAATTGAGAATTCCACACATCCCAGCTGATATATTTATTGGAATAGAATGTGCACTCTCACTCTGCAGGAATTTATCCTGTTTATCGAATCCCCGAGCATATTAGGCGCAGATAGGCAAGATCCAAGGGTTGGTACCCCAGAGTGTGCATTGGGAAACTGTCGGAATCTAACTCTGCATAGCTTGACCTTGAGATTACTGTCTGGCAAGTTTTCCCATTGCTTGCCAGCTAGGACCATTCTATCCATCAGGGCTTTGGCTTGCAGGATTAATGGACACTGATGTAGAAAAAATCCCTGTCCCCAAGATGGTCCTCCCAGTTCCTGCTGATAAGGCAGGCTGGTTGTGCTGTCATCAGCAGTCCATTGGAATATTGTGGACCCATTTGGCCTAGGGACTGGACTATCGAGTCTGTAACAGAGGGCTGGCTTGATTCTTACATTCCATTGCCAAACATGTCACTTTGTAGCCAGTTCAGCGTCTTTTCTTCTCTGACCAGTTCCTTAGAGAGGGGGAAAGTCATAGACTTTTTTATTATGTGTTATGAAGCACTTGTAACTTTCTGTATTCTGGTACCTGTTGGATATCAAAAATGTTTGAGCTCAGTGGGCTCATGTCTCCAGACCAACCTGCCCCACCATCACTGGGCAAGCTTTCAGCCACTCTGGTCCTAACCTCTGGAATTCCATCTCGCAGTCCCTCCACTTCGCCCCCTCCCTAGCTTCCTTCAGGTCCTGCCTCAAGACCCTGCTCTTTGACGGTCCCATCGGTCACCCCAAATCCCCTTCTTTCCCTCCACCCTCCCCAATCCCAACCCCAGCTCAGGTCTGAACACTGACTGTCCAGTGCCTTGGGACTTCTTCCCGACATGAAAGGCACTATACAAATGGAATTTTGTTATTGTTGTTGTTGATCTACCCTTGATTTTCAAAGCAATACTTTTAGAATGGAATGGCTGGATGTTTATTTCAGACTTCGAGGATCAGACTACCACAAGAGCAAGGATAGCCACATAAATAATTTCCATAAACATACATGGTTCTTCCAATGATGTTAAGCAGACACAAAGTCACAAGATTGATTTGGATTAATAAGACTCTGTGGCCCATTTGGTCTCATCCTTCCAGAATACCCACCTATCATTCCCCTCTTATAGTACCAAACTTGCTCTTATATACGTTTAGCTTCCTGACCTCAACTCCCAGCCCCAGGAACCCATTCAAATTGTTAATTACCCTTTCAGTAAAGAAAGACTTTCTGAAATTGGCCTCTGCCGCTCTGAATTTGTGACCTTGGGTTTACTTTCTTCATACCCTCTAGAATGTCTGTTTTCAAGGCTAAAGAGCCTTAACTTGTCTGGTGATCATTGCTCATTCCGCTAACATTTCGGATCATTTTAGGATTGCAGTGATTCTGTTTGGGGATGATATTGTGCAATTGATTAACTCACCTGGGGACCCTCTGCACTGCACCCACCATCTTGAACACTGGGCCAATTGGTGGGACGTGTTGGTGGGTGCCCTCAAATGCAGAATTGTGGTTTTGTATGGCCCAAAGGTAGCCATCGAAGGAATTAATGGGAAGATTCTCAGGGTATCAGTCCCAATCGTTGACTCTTATCGGTACCTCAGGGTTGCTGTGGACAGCAAAGTCCCAATGCAGGTTAAGCTTGTGGTACGCAAGACTGTGGGTAAACAGCCCTCTTTATGGATCTGAGCTCCTCAGAATACAACGGAAAAGCTTCTTCTGACCCATCTGCAAAGTCCAGGATCAAGCAGTGCGGTGGATTTATGGCAAACGGCTACAGGGAGGGAGAGCGCCAACAATGCTTTGTTGCATGTGTTAGACACCCCAGCTATCTAAAAAAAATAATTTTAGTTGCCCCTCCTCTGCACTACCGTCAGGGCAGCTCCCTGACGTTGTGGAAGAATTGTATGCAGTACTCTGGGTGTGGCCTGATCAGAGCAATGTTCAACATGAGCATGACTTATTGTGGATCTGAATTCCTGAAATGGGGGCTTACATGCTACGTTACGTGATTCACGTTGGATTCCACCCCCATCCCCACTATCAGCAGTTATCAAAGGAGACAAAAGCCATTATTTGCAAATGAACCTGCATATAGTGAGCCCAGTACATATATATGCAATATGTATATCAGAACATACCACTTCCATTTAATGTCTGTCATGTTCTCTTTCCTGTTCTTTCAGCTTTTTTGTTTCATGTCTCCGTTGGATGTATATTGATAGCATATGTGGAGAGGACCTGCTTTATTCCTTCTCTGTGCGATCCTTATGAGAGCCCCAAAAGTTTGATCTAATGGTTCTGAAAGCCCAGGGCACGGCATTCTTTATCCTATCATCAGATATTGAAAACATGTGTGAATTAGCAACTCCAAATTTCCCACTAATTTCTTCAGAAGAGGGGAATTTTTTGTTGATGAATGGACCCGTTCTTCTACATCTGGTTTACTCAGTGGGTGCCTGACTGCTTTTATTTTAGGATGATTCCAAAGTGTTTATGGAGTGGGAGCAGGCGGGGAAGAAGGAAGAAGGAACAACTGTAAAGAAATGCTTGATTTTGTAGCCAGGTGTTTATCTTTGAAAAGTGAGGTGCTGGAATGTTGATAACCATGTCAGTTTTTCGCTCTGATGCTTTGAAGAATTCTGCGGTAAAGTTTGCAATTAAGTGAAATATTCTTCTTTAGATCAAGATTGTCACCAGTTATTTGGGAGCACAACAACTGGAATGGTTTGCCAGAAAGCATGATTGAAACCAGGACATTGGCTACATTTAAGTAATAGATTGATCTGTACATTTGAGATCAAATAAGCTGAAAGGCACTGTTTATCTGAACCTCTCTTACGGTCTCTTGTGAAATGAATAGAAAATATCCATCTTGTGTAACCATCAATAACTTTTCTTTATGTGGTTTTCCAATGCTTTTTGTTTACCCACTAACTACAGTATTAAAGAAGTGTATCCGTTAAGTTGTCTCAGAATTGTAGATGGTACAAAGAGAGATAATGTATGCAAAAATATCTCTTATAAGATTACCTATGGCATCTCATCCTTCCAGAATACCCACCCCTTACATTACCATACTTGCTCATTGGTCACCAACACCAAACTCCACACTGTCCGTCACCCCAGTTCTATTTAGGTCCCACTCCATTGTTTTCTTGCCAACCAATAGATCAATCTCAAAGTTGTCACACTTACCTATGAATCCCTCATGCCTTAGCACCTGGGTTTCAGTGTGATCTTCTCCTACTTTTCTCCAGAAGCCTTTAACTGGGGGATTTGTTGCCCAGGAAACCCAGGAAAAAAATCCCTTTCTTGCCAGGGAATCCTTAACGTCCACCTGAGCAACGTATGCTGCATATAATAAAGTCTAAAATGTATTCAACATTGTGTTGGTTTTATTCCTAATCTGTATGTGGTGCAAAATATATGATTAAATTCCCCAGCAGAAACAATCAGTGATATTGCTAAAATCAAGCATGTTGGGAACATTGCTTCTAGGTTAAAATATTCTAGTGTATTTTATTAAAGTTTTGATACTTTTCTATAAAAACAGACAATCTAATTGTTAAATATTCTGTTTCATACATTTTAAAGTTTTCTCATTATTAGAGGCAGCAGGATACTGATTCCTCAGACAGAAGAATCAGTATCTATTTCTTGCCTCTTCTTGAGCTTTCGCCATTTCCTCTTCTTGCTATACATTCCTGTCTTCCTGAAATTTCCTTTATTATCTGCTTCTGGCTTCAATGCTTGCTCTGCCTTCTTTAAGGATCTTTTCTTTACATATTTCTTGTAATAGCTGATTGAAACAAAGAATCACAGAAAATAGTTTACTGCTGAGTTTTTGATTTTGATAAATATAAAAATAGTATTCTGGACTTTAGGGGGTATAAGTCCATGTTTATATACCCACCCTTTCATGTCACATTGCCTTTCAAGCACTTTGCTTAGGCGCCTGAGCTGGGTGGGTGGGGCGTGGGGGTTGGAGAAGGAAAGGTGATCAAAAGGTAAGTCTTAAGGTGGGCTTTAAAGGTGGGGAGGGAACAGATTGGCAAGGAACATAAAACAGGCTGGTGTTTGGATGTATGGTGAAACCATGGAGGATCATGAATTTGATCCACAAAAGAATGGAAAGCCAGTGGAACCGAGTAAGGAAAGAGATAACAATAAAAAATAATAATAATCCTTGCATTTCATATAGCGCCTTATCACATCTTCTAGACACTTCAAAGCGCTTCCCAGAACATACTGTACAGTGAATTGACTGTATATTTGTGGGTGAAACACAGCAGCCAATTCAGCCAATTCTGCACAGCAGTGTCCCACAAACAGTTGTGGATTGAAATGACCAATTTTTTTTCAAGGGATAATTATCAGGCATGTGGAGTAAGGAAACTTGCCAAAGGTTTCGGCCTGACCTACCCGGAATTGAACCCAAGTGTCTCTCACATGTGAGGCAAGTGCTCTAACCACTGAGGTACAGGACTCCACAAGATGGGAACTCTTGAAATGTCAAAATAATTTGTCAGATCCTAGACTTTCCAAAATGTTACTAACATGGAGTAAATCTACTCCCGGGTAGAATTACTAACTAATAGTGTCGTTCCCAACCCCACCACACACATTGTTTCACAGTAGTTGGTCAGAACAAGCTTTGGAATGTGAGAAGTACTCAGGAGGGAGAAGGGATTTCATCTGCAACATCCTGGCACCGTGTGACAAGCTTGGCAAGGTAGGTGCTGAATTGCAATAACATAATTTGAAGAACTGACATGTCAGAACAGAATGGTTTGCCTTTGCTTTCTCCTGCGAATTAGCGCCAGCGTGAAGAACTGCATGTAGAACAAGAGGGCACAGCTCCAAGCCCAGACTAACCATCAGACAAGGGCCGATGAGTCAGGTCTTATGATTTCTGTGTTTTATTTGGATGCATGGCCAAAAGAAACACAACAAAAGAAAACATTTATTATCTAAATGTATGACGAAAATCTACGGCACTGCAGTTCTCACCACAAGAACAACGTGTATTTATAAAGTGCCCTTCATGACAGTAGCACAGCTTGACGTTGAGCAAGGAAGAGAGGGGAGGTGACCGTAGGCAAGGTCAAACAGAATCAAGGAAGGGGCGAGGTGGAGGGATTGAGGCAGCGAATTGCAGAGTCTCAGGGTCGTGTCTGAAAGCATGGCCACCGATGGTGGAGTGGAGGCAACGAGGCAACGAGGAATCTGAAGGAGGCCAGAGTCAGTTGAGCACAGGAAGCAGGTAGAGGCAAGGGGTGTCGGGTCGGAGAGGTAAGGAAGTGCATGTAGTGATTTAGACTTAAGAGTGAAGATCACCAATATAGGGGATCATTGATATAGAATTAATCTATTGTTTTTTAATGCAGGCAGTGACTAGATTTTATTTTCCTTTTCAAAAAAAAAGTTTTTCCCCATTTCTGAACAAAAGTCTTTGCCTTTCGTCACATTTTATTTCTTTATCATTCCAATGCTGTTATGAAGAAATATCATCACAGTGGTATCATTTTAGCTCAACAGTGCACTAACTTAACCAGAGCTTTAAAGCAACAATGAAAACTGGAGAAATCAAAGTTATACTGTTTCTCTGCCCCCTCTCACTGATGAATAACATGATGCTGACTCATGATGTGCTTCAGTGCCCGAAATAGAAATCCAGCACTGTAAATAACAGTACCTATTAGTGTGATTAGCTATAGATTATAAGTTTGCGGAGGCCACCCCCGCATCCTTTTCCAGCACCTCCTACACCCCACGAACCAAGAAAAAAAAACCTAAGAAAATAACTTCTGTCCTTTTCAGGAACCCAGATTTCATTTTTACCAACTTCAATTATTTTCAAGTTTCTTCTCCAATTGCCAAATGCTATCATGTGAATAGCAACAAACACAAAAGATAAAATAACTGAACGTCATTGTCTAGTCAACGTGTGGAAGCCATTGTTTATGATTGCTTTGTCACACGCATGCAAATTCTCCAAGTCAAGTTCCTTTCATATTTTTTTGCATAATGTTTGGGTATTTACTTGTGGCAACATATTCAGGATTACAACTCCATTAAACAGCTTTGCTTAGTATGACATGAATAAAAACATAAAGTTCTGTAAAGATCCAGTGGAAAAATGGTACAAAGAATAACTGAAAATGATAAATACGGTAACATTAAGCAGAATAATTTCAAATGTTTTTGCTTGCAATTCAATATTTTAACATATAAATGCTATATGATAATTACTACTTCCACCTCCCCCCCACACCCCATCTCCTACCCATCCCTCCTTCCTCACCTTCGATCCCATCCTCCATCACAAAAACCACCTCCTCCATGAAGCCCACCACGGACTCCCTAGAACCCCATCCCCACCCTTCTCCTTATCAGGCAGCTCCACCTTCTAGCCCCATTAATCACAGACACCATTAACCTGTCACTTTCATCTGGCACCATTCCCACTCCCTCAAACCAGGTTTCTACTTACGGCTAGGTAATCAGAGGTGTGTGGAGTAATAAAACTTCCCAATGTGTTGTCCTGCCTGGAAATCAAACCCAGGTTCTCTCGTTTGAATGGCGAGTGTTCTAACGCCCAAGCTACAGGACTCCACCATAATTGGTATGTGGAGAAGTATAAACAAATGCTAAAATTGCCCACTTTCAATTGGTAAACCCACTGTTCAACTGCCTGGCATGTGTGTCCCAGGTGTTATCGAGGATGGTATTGTTAAGTCCACTCTGGATAAAAAACTGTTACTTGGTATCTGTCCTGAAATTGACCTTCGCAACCACAAACTTATGTTCTCTTATATCACTGTCTCAGTGGATTCCAAAAGTATCGCTCTTAGATTTTAAAAGGCGTTGAGAAAATAAACTAATATTCTTCTACAAGATTGGTTCTGAGATATCTCTTTGCAAATCTGAAGAGACCTGGCTTGACTAATCATTGCTCATGACTCACTTCCATAACAGCTGGGATCATCCTCATTGCTATCCTAGGGTTTGGATAGCAACCGTTTGTTACAGTGACCAGAAATGTACGTAGTACTCAAGGTGCGGTCTCATATATGACTTACGTATGATATGATATCAACTGATTTCGCAATATAGCCTATACTTGTTTACTGATACAACTGCCTCATACTGATATCTGAGCCAGTTAAGGAATTAATACCTCTAGATCTCTTTCAGCTTCAAACACACAGACTCTCTTGGCAGGCTGTATCCCAAGATTTTAGCTGGTTTAACTCCAGCAGCATGTGATCTACTGCAATCCACTCTCTGGGATTCTCAAGCGTTGGCTTTTGCCTAATACTTTCTTGAATTACGTAAGCAGGGTGCGTCACTCCAAAGAGAGTTTGTGTGCGTTCCTCCGAAGAGAGTTTGTGTGCTATTCCAGAAAAATTTTAATTGCCATATAGATTTGGAATGTTCAGACTGGTTTGGATACGTGTGTCTGTCACCTGGTTGACCCAAAACAATTTCTTGCCATCTCATCGGAAGTTGATAGTTCTACTTAATTTCAATGAAGTATTTAAAACTTATATGAAAAGTACTCTTGGCTCAAGTTTACAAATTTAATGGTACAATTATTGTCTAAATCTCTTCAATGGCCATCTGCCTTTACAAATCTTGTGTTATTAATTTGAATTGATAATTCTTATTAATTTAAGAATGTTGTTACTGTTCTATTGACACAGCTTGCAGCTTGGAAATAATAATGATAATTATTATTATTGTAATAATCCTTGCATTTGATATCTCACTTTTCACATCTTATCGACCTCTCAAAGCACTTCACAGAATACACTGTAAAGTGAATTGACTGTATATTTTGGGGCGAAATGCGGCAGCCAATTGTACACAGCAGTGTCCCACAAACAGTCGTGGATTCAAATGACCAATTTTTATTACTGTGTATAATTGGAACATATGTAAGCAACAACAACTTGTATTTATATAGGGTCCATCATGCAGTGTAGAGCGCTTACTCAAAAATGGTGGGCATGTAAAAATAACTTTAGACAAACTGTTGCGTTTCTAAATAGAAGTAATTTAAACTTTGCATTTGAACTTCTGAAATGTAACAGTAAAAAATGTGCTACCCTGATCTAATACTTACAAATATCCCCCAACAGCCAATGAGAAGATGATGGTAACAATAGCCAGTGAGATTAGAAATTTGTGTCCTTTTCCACTTTTATTTTTCTCTCCTCCATTGACAGAATTGTTCTCTGCTTCAGGGGCTGAATTATGTGTGTTACCTTGCAAAGATATTTAATTCAAATTAATACTGTTTCATCAGACTTGTCCCAGGTTGGTTAACACAGATAATTATTCTAATATAGGGGTTGAAAAATGCAACATTCAATGTCACAGTTAACTCTGGCTCCTTTCAGAATTGAGTTAAGACAATAATCCATAAACCAACACTGAAATAATGGACTCACGCAAACACCACCAATTATTTCTACATTACAAAGGCTTATGGGGCCACATGTCTCTTTGTCATCAGTTTTCAAAACCTGTTTCAACCCAGAGTACATTTTTTTTAAATGATTGCTCAATGATATGCTTAACAATTCCCCTGTGGCTCAAGATAGTCGGGGTCGACTTGGAGAAGATGTGTTTCTAGCCTTGTTTCCTGTTCTAAATGATAGTGTTTGCGATTCGAGCATCATTTGCAAACATTGACATCCCACTCAGGGCTCCCTTTGGCAGCCCTTTCAATTTTACACTTCCTCACAGCAGCTCTAAAATAAGCGTTGTAAATGCTGAAAATAGTACAATCTGTTGCAATTAAGCAAAAAAAGTTAGAAAAAAAGCACAAGATCTGCCTGAGTAGCACTACCTTCGAAAACAATTTACATAATATTATTGCTTCATCATTAACAATAATAAGGTAAGAGATACCTGTGACCATCTTCCTTGGGAGGATTTTGCAAGGAAGTAGGACCTCCTATTCCTTTTCTATGTGCTGCCCTCAGTGATAAGTCCACACAGTGGTTTTCAGCTAGGTTTGACCAGAGTCAAACAGGATCAATACAGGGCAAAGGAGCCATAGGCCAGCTCAGTGACTGCCATATAGATTTTGGACATCTATTTTGACAAAGTTGTTTGGGAGTCGTTCACCACAGCCAGTCATCAATGGATCAGGTGGGAATGGAACGTCCAACCAGCGATAATCAATGCAAACAATCGCAAACAAATAACAATGTCCCACAAATAGCCATGAAGTGAATGACTAGTTTTATTTGGGAGCAGCAGAGCAGTGGGAGCGTAAGTTGCACTTGCTCTGAGAGCTAGTGCATACCATCTGTACTGTAACAACATGAAAGGCGCTCTATAAATGTAATTTTGTTGTTGTCGTTGTAAATTTATATGATTCCAGCGCCTTGGGACATCCTTCCGATTTGAAAGGAGCTCTACAAATGTAATTTTGTTGTTTTGTTGTTGTTGATTCTAGGATTCATTTCCTGTTTAAGGAATGTCACTTGGATGATTTTAGACACAACCCCACCCCTTTGAAACTTGTGAATCATCGGATGCTATTAGTGAGAGAAATGTGTAGAAAGGGAGGTAAGGAACAGAGGCCTTGAGTAGGGGATTCATTCCAACTCTCTAATATAATAATAATAACAACAACAACTTCAATTTATATAGCGCCCTCCACGCTGGATGGCGTCTCAGAGCAATTTACAGTAGTGGATCCCAGGACCGAGCCAGGGGCAGGGGTAGAAAGGTGACCAAAGGCTCAGTCAAAGAGAAAGGACTTTAGCTGTGACCTGAAACTGGGAAGAGAGGAGGTGAGTTGAAGGGAGTGTGGAATGGAGTTCCAGAGCCTTGGGGCATAGTGGCTGAAAGTATGGCCACCGAGCGTGAAGCGGAGGATTCGGGGGACATGGAGGAGGCCAGACCCGGTGGAGCGAAGGCAGCAGGTGCTGGTTTGGGAAGAGAGAAGATCAGAGAGGTAGGGGAGTGCAGAGGAGTGGAGGTACTTGAAAAGCAGAGTGAGGATATTGAAGTTGATCCTCTCAGGGACAGGGACCCAGTGAATTCTGGCAAGGACAGGGGTAATGGGGGAACAAAGCTTTGTGTGGGTGAGTATGCGGGCGGCAGAGTTTTGAATTAGCTGGATTTTGTGGATTGTGGTGGAGGGGAGACTGGCAAGGAAGGCATTGCATCTTTTAAGCTGAGTGGTGACAAACACATGGACCAAGATTTCAGCAACTTTTGGGGTGAGGTATTGGGGTGAGATATTGGGGGTGAGGTATAATAATAATTCTTGCATTTAATATAATATTTTTGACGTCAGGAACATTCCTCAAAGTGGTTCAAGGGATACACTATAAAGTTTAGTGATGTACTGTAAACCGTGTGTTTTCTTGGGCAAATGTGGCAGCCAATTTGTACACAGCATTGTTCCACAGACAACCACACAGTGAATGAAAGGGTCAGGACACCGGGAGAAACTCCTTTCTTTTTAAAAATTATCCCATGTAATCTTTAATATCTACCTGAACAGGCAGAACTATTATTTAAATCAGGCAAGAAATTTGCTTAGGAATTCTACAATTTTGATTCCCCCACCCCACAAAAAAAGGTATCAAATATTTAATGTGTGGTCCTCAGCAATGTTATTTGTAATATTTTCTGATTTCGACAGTTCTCTTATTTTGTCTTTTTAAGCATATATGGAATATTGTATTCTTATCTACTTTCACTACACATCAAACACTTCTACTATGAACAGTGCAAAACAGATCTGTGGTTTATTTTGTATCTTAATGTGACAGACACAACACAGTACCGAAAATCCCAAAATAACATACCTTGACACGTATTGCCACATTCCACTTGTTTGGTTTCGCAATTGGAACAGTCTACATAATCAATTTTCTTCAGCCCTGTGGAAATAGGGAAACTTCAATTACATATTGTATCCTAATCCCATAATTTCCTGATGCTCCAGTTTTAAGAACTGCTAAAATAATTCCTTCATTGTTCTCAAGAGCATCACGTGAAGATATTATTCTGCAGTTAGTACATTGCAAAAGTTAATGAGAATATTAAGTCAACATAATGATTTTTACCTAATATAACAAAACCATTGCTAACCATTTCACATACTATCTCTCTTCAGTGCTATACAATTACAGGAAAGATGGTAACTGTACAATTATAACCATAGAGCCATAGAAAGAAGGTAATTTTAGTCCATTTTGTCTGTGCTTGTTCTATTAAAGAGCAATTGTTTCATTACCTTTTCCATAACTCTGCAGTTTACTTTTTCAATATTTTACTCTTTTTCACATATTGCCTATGAGACCCTTTTGTTAGTTAAACCTATGTTAAGCCTTGAACTGCTCACATGTCCTTATCAAGGAAATTATTTTCCTCCTGGGCCAATTGAGTTTGTTTTCATCTCACTCTGAAATATTGAAACAGGCACTAATATTCCATCAATAAAGGTACTACTGTATAATGTTATAAATCACTTTATTATTGTAATTTTGACCCTATGTAATAAAAATATGCACTCAAATTCTAGACACATGCTACTAGATTCTAAAAAAAAATGGTTCAAGTAATCATGCACTCACCACAGTGTTCAGCACAGGTATGTATAGCTGAGGAGACAAAGGAAACATTTAGAAATCAAACACTATCCATTTCCATTCCAATAACTTACCTGACCTGGTGGTTACGTTTGATCACTTCATGTAAATTTGGGACTGTGTCGACCTACCTTCTGTGCCCATTCTGTAATATTGTATTTACATACAAAAACATTCAATTTGACATCAAATAATATGGTGTTTCATCCACATGCATTACAGGTCAGGGGATTATGACACAAATGAGTTGCTGTGTCTGCCTCCATAACACGATTCATTCATTCATTCATTCATTCATTCATTAACGCTTTTCATTCTGTAGAGCTCTTTGAGATATTTCTGTTGTGTGAAAGGCATAACTGTATGTTGCTGGTGTAACAAATACATGCTGAATGGATTTTGCCCACAAAAACATATCGTGATTGCACTTTACACCTTATACAATATATTTTATAGTCCTGTGAAATACTTTGAGATGTCCCCTCAAGATGAGAGGCTCTACACAAAATGTAAGGATTATTATTATTATCCAGCTGCTCAGAATATTCATGTTGGAATTCACTGATTATCGGATTGTTCACCCACTAATAGGGAATGTGCACTGGGTTTAGACCGGCATGAAACAGATTTGTGTTAGCCTATTGGCAGTATTGATCTAATTGTAAGCCTTTATGGCTTTTACTCTCATTGCTGCAGCCTTGAAGAGGAACCCGATGACAACCACTTTCTTGTAATAGGTGTTGATTCCTATTGACATTGTTTCATGTGCTGTAACCTCTTAAACTTGAACTGTGCTCTGAAACTGGGCATCATTAAGATATTCTATCTATTCAAATATTTCTAGGTAGTTAGCCATTTTTCTTCTACTGCCTTGTTTCTGTCCTGGAAAATAAGTAAGGATGTACATAGTGACACTCAAACCCCATTAATACAAAACCTAATGTCATAACTTATCTTCTTGCATACACGATACCTAGCATAGATTATGTGTCAACATGCAATGTACAATACACTTTTGTTTTCAATAGTTTCAGGACATAACAGCTCACCCTCCCCTCCCCCTCTTCTGTGACCATCAGGTCTGCCTATTCTTTTGCAATTTCACCCCCTTTGTTTAACATTATTAGTCATTTCTCATCAAGACGTCCTCCAGACGTGAAAGACGCTATACAAGTATAATTTTGTTGTTGTTGTTGTTGTTGATGTTGTTGTTATTACTACCTCTTCTCTCCAGTTTTGTTGCTTTCCCCCCTTTTGTTTCACAACATTAACACCTCTTTAACCCATAATCTCCTGCCCTCTATCCCATTTTCTCCTTTGTCTTCCTTGCCCTGCTTCTCCCTCTTCATTAATCCTTAAAAGCCTCTCCTTCACAACATGACCCAGTTCTGACGAAGGGTCGTGGACCCGAAACATTGACACCCTTTTAATTTCTCCGTAGATGCTGCCTGACCTGCTGAGTGTTCCCAGCGATTTCTGTTTTTGTTACCCAATATACTACTTGACCTCAGGTTTATCTTCTAAGATAATGCAGCAAGTGTCAGTTGTGTCAGAAAAATTGAAGAATATCTTGTCAGATGGGAGGCCTCTAAAAAATGGCGTGCAATTAAATGGGGTTCTGGTGAGATTGCTCCTGTTGACATGATTTGTTAACAGGGACTTTGAGATCATAGTCTAGGATGGCATTCCAATGCAAATCCCGCCCCTCCCCCCTACCCTGCCCCTCTCCCTTGCTCGGGTCCCAACCTGAATGTTCAGCAGCTTGGGACGTCCTCCTGACATGAAAGGTGCTCTATACATGTAATTTTGTTGTTGTTGTTGTATTGTCTTTGGGTGAAATGTTAAGTCACAGGTCCGCTTACATGTTCAGATTGATGTTAACAATCCCATGGGATTATTCATAAAGAAATGGGAATTTCTACCAGTGTCCTCACCAAAAGATTTCCAAATAAAATGGGTCAGTCACTTCACGGCTGTTTGTAGGACACTTCTGTCTGTAAATTGGCTGCTAAATTGGTCTACTAAATACACAGTCATTAAATTACAGTAAATTCTGTAAAGCACTTTGAGACGTTTCAGTGATGTGATATCACGTTATTATAACATATTAACACAACAGCTAGTATTCCTTCCAGCAATTAAAATGATTCCCATCAAAGGGATACAATTGTTAATTGAGTTTCTTGAGTTCATAAACTAGTATTATAGTTTAGTACTGAGGTTTTTTTTGCATTGCATTGATGGAGCTGCCATTGTTTGGATCAATTTAAATGAAAGTCCTAATTAACCATTTGTCAGATCCCAGCACACTATTCAAAAAGCAAAGGAAGGTATTTTTCTGGTACTCTAGATTAATTGGTAATTCATCTTGTTTGTGGGACCTTGTGTGCAAATTGACTGCTTCAATGGCTACAAATAGAATCAGTGCACTTGACAGGTATGACTGGAAAATACTTTTTGGTATCCCAATTTAATAAAATGGTATTTTCATTCTTTCCTTTGAAGGCCACCAATGGTACATTATTAAATATTCTCACCTGAAAGTGGTCTGGGACACTGGAGAAGGTAGTGCCAACTCAAAGTAACGTGTAGGGTGGCAGTAGATTTTGAATTGTGCAGCGGAAGTGGCTGCAGATAAAGAGGAGAGATTTGTGAAGGGTCTCTCTAAATCTATACATCAAGCGTTCCCAGGTCATGGAGCACAGGTTACATAATAATAATTATTGATAATAATTCTTGCATTTGATATAGTGCCTGATCAAGTCTCTGGACATCTCAAAGTGCTTCAAAGAAGATATTGTGAAGTGAATTGACTGTATATTTTGTGGGTGAATTGCGGCAGTCAGTTACGCATGGCAGTGTCCCACAAACAGTTGTGGATTGCGTGCCCAAATTATTGTTACTATTATTTAATTATTATCCCCAGAAAAGAGATTGGGCAATTGACTCACAACAAGTAACAACAACACAACAAGTAACAACAACAACAAAATTACATTTATAGAACTCCTTTCACTTCGGGAGGATGTCCCAAGGTGCTGAACAACAACAACAAAATAAAACTTTTAGAGCACCTTTCACATTGGGAGGACATGCCAGGTCCTACATACTGCTGGATAAACAGAGGAGCATGGAGTAAGGAAACTTGCCTATTGCTTTGCTCCGCCCAGGAGCCCAGGTCCTCTTGCTTGTGAGGCAAGTGCTCTAACCATTCAGCTACACGACTCTTTAGATTGAGAATAAAGCTTCCTCCATTTTGCCTCAACAATATGGCTCAGCCCCAACTGCACCAGTGCAATATTTTTACAGTAATAGACGGCTATTTTTCAACATAGTAACATTATATTTGCTGTTTGGCTGATATTGCTTCTACTTAAATGGAGTCCTTTTTTGTGTGAATGCAAATTCTGTTATGAATATTCGTGTGTGGGGTGGGGGAGGTGGTGCGGGGGGGGGGGGTGGTGGGGGGAGAGAGGGAGATGAGGTTAATTCATGATATATGTCCTGTATTGAGTTGCTATGATATGTGTGGTGTATCAAGTTACTGTTACGTGTGGTGTATCGAGGTACTATAATGTTCTGTGCTTTATTGGGACGATATCCTGTGTGAGGGGTGCTATATAAATGCAAGTGATTGTTGGGTTACTACAGTAAAAAGCCCGTTTATCCAGCACCCGATCAACCTTAACTTCCGTATAACCGGCATTGCAAAAAAAAATCGACATTCGATTAACCGGAATTTATCCGGAAAAGTGCATTAAATTTTCATTTCTTTATTTTACGTTTTCGGCCAAATATTCGGCACACGCTTTAACCGGCATTGGCCAGGTCCCGAGGATGCTCGATAAACGGGCTTTTACTGTATAGTGTTTTATATTGTGTAGGGTTACTACGATGTGTATGCTATATGGAGTTACTGTGAAGTTTGCACACTATTTGAAGAATGAGCAGCACTATGTTGATGGTCAGGTGGAAATGGTGCCCTTCAATTGATAGCGAAGTGCTCTAAGGTCTTCAGTAATGTTACTTACATTTTTTAATAGATGCATCAACTCTTTCGACCTCAAATCTTTTTATTCGTTGCAAAGCTCTAGGAAAGTAGCCTGAAATATTATCACAGATAAGATATATATTAGTATAATTTACTAATTGCTAAAATGATCAATCTTAAACAAAACTAATTACTGTATGACTTAATTTTACCTTGTGGAGCAAAGTCCCGAATCCTTCAAATACAACAAAATTACATTTATAAAGCGCCTTTCACGTCAGGAAGGTGTCCCAAGGCACTGGCAATACTTTATTGTCCTCCACAAGGTGAGATATCAGAGTTGGAGTAAGGTATTGCTTGTGGTGATTTTGAGAGATCTAATCCCCCCTCACCCATAGAAAGCCCTCTAGTGGGTCACTCTCTTGCGCCTCCTACTGGGCAATCTCTAACAGAAAGCAAGGCGTGGTTTGAGAGATCGCAAAAAGGAAAGGTGAGCTAGTTTAGAACAATAATAATAATCCTTGCATGTGTCGTAGCACCTTGTCACATCTTTAAGATGTCTCGGAATACACTGTAAAGTGAATTGTCTGTATATTTTGAGGACAAGTTACAATTTTTAAAAATAACATCAACCAAAGAGACCCACTTTTTTTTATGAATAGGCACTCGACTCAAATAATAAGGGTCAAAACAATATGACAATTGTTTGTATAATCTTGAATACCCAACAAAGCAGGTATTCCAAACAACAACAACAACTACAAAATTATATTTGTATAGCGCCTTTCACGTCGGGAGGACATCCCAAGGCACTGATCAGTTAGGGGACGGCAAGAGAATTGAATCCATATTGTTATAATTTTCCACTCTCAATTGCTCACCAATTTAAGGTCAAAGGTATTTCCTATGCTTTTCTTTCATGGTGATAGTTCAGCCTGGTATAACCTAGTCACCTCCATTGCACTTTGAAATAAAGTTACCGTATACACAAAAGCTAAAGCCTATGAAACAGAATCACTTCATTACCGGTACTTGTGGAGGAGTGCTTGTATTCTTTATCCATCTGTTTGTAAACATCTTTTGCAATGGATATGAGGTCATCTTTGGCTGCAGGAAACACATTTTTTTTAAATATAAAAAATGAACAGAAACACAGAATTTTGTTTTTAAACCGGAAACATGGATCGTTGAGTAATTTATTGATGAACTGTCATCATATTATTTCACAGCAGCAAATACTTTAACTCTAGTGTTGCTTCACGCATTGTTGTTGGATTTAGAAGGTGATCTGCCTTAAACATTTTGTGTGTTCAGGTTGTCTGCCTTTATTTTGTATCTAGTACTTCAAGGCATGTCTGATCCATTAAATCATTTCCAATTTTTCTTTGTAGTCATTTACAAAATATAACACAACCCCAATGGGATTATCTCCACTAATATCAAGGCGACTCGTTTCCCAATACTCACGCACTGTCACTTTGGAACCCTTGATCTCATCCATCCATTTATCCATGAATTTCTGACAGTAAACCATGTCTCCTATCCAGGAAGATCGCCACCATAGATGATTCCTGTAATAAGAGAATTTGTTGTCGAAATCTTTCTCACAGTGTAAGCAACAACAGCTGAGATGGGGCAAGGTGATCAGAGCAAGGAAAACAGGAAAGCGTGCGAGCAGTAGCTCCATGGACCACTTTCTCTGTTGCACGTGATAAGGACAATCAACAGAGTCGAGAGAACAATGATTCCCTCACAGCCTGGAGTCTTTGCCCATTCACTAGTTCCACAGGGTCATAATGGAAACCTGGGAAACCTTGTTAGCATGTTTTTGAAAGGTATCCACAATGCCAGAGAAAGCCACCAATCAAAGCCAGGCTTCCTAACTAAACCGGCAAATTGTATCAGGAGATTTGAAGCCGAATTTTAGATAATGCTTTTATACTAGCTGTATCCATTGCAGCTTCGCTAGCAACCAAAGGATCCAGTAAGGAATGTAGATTCAGCACCTGGGGACGTACCTCCCGACATGAAAGGCGCTCTGTAAATGTAATTTTATTGTTGTTGTTGTAGATAGATATTTCATCTTGATCTATACTCATCTGGGAAGACTCCTGAGGGAGGATTCAGCAGGAGTACTCGGTGTTATAAAAAATGTAATTTTGTTATTGTTGCCACAGCTTAACTTCTTTATTTTGTCCCCACCTCTTGGCTATGTGCGTGCTCTGTGAGACGGTGCTATAGTCAGCCAGCAGGGCCATTAAGTGTAACTACAGTACATGTATACATACGTAGGAGCACTGTGATGCACGATGCCACAGCGTCACTTTGACTTGTCAGATACCAGGTGGAACTGCAGTGAAAAACACAAAATCATTCTTGAACGCTAGGAGATACCTGAAAACAAATATGCCCGTGTCACTCCTAGTTGCAAGACCTTTCCGATAAGGTATAAATCATGTCTCTACATCAATCAGATATTGAGATACTTCTTGAAGCGAAACAGACATTGTAATTTTATTAGTATAGAAGATTAGAGTTGAATCTGCTTAAAGTAAAACTGGACTAAACTGTAACATTATATGTACTATAATTGCATGTTTTGCCTACGAAATGCATAGTCAATACATTTTATATTATATTCTTTGAAGCACTTTGAGATGTCTGAAAAACATGATAAGGCAACTGTATCAAACACAATGATTATTATTATCACTATAAAAATCAGGGAATCGTCCCTTATACAACAACAACAACTTGGAGTTATATATATACCTCTCCATTCCAGGTTGGTTGATTTCTCAAAGTGCTTATAGACATTTGCAAACATCTTTTGAGGCATTTACAATTCAAGGATAGGATTTAGTTTTTTAAATTCAATATTTTACATTAATTTCATTGTAACAATTTTTTTCAAATAATTATTTTTGATTGTTTTATCTTTGAAAATGAATGGAACCTAAAATTCTGTAAACTGTAAACTTCTTCTCATTGGACTATCTGTCTTCCAACAACCCACCCCATGCTCCCTTTGGGTACCCCCCTCTCCTGAGATGAAATGCGCTCTAAACATTTAATTTTGTTGTTGTTGTGTGGATCAACTCATCTGGTGCTCTCATTGCACTATCCACCTGTCCATTGTCCCATCCACCCTTCCTAATGGATTTCAGGCTGAAACAATGCTCCAACCCACACTGACACTGCATCCCTGTGTATAACCTTATTCCATCTATTGTTAATCAGGAATGCAAATTTGCATAGCTCTGTGGTTAGAGCACTTGCCTTTCAAGCATGAGATCTGTGTTTCGAATCCAGGCTGGTCAGGGCGAATCCTTGGGTAAGTTTCCTTATTCCACACGCCTAATAATAATCCCTCCAAAAAAAAACACAATAATAAAATTGGTCATTTCAATTCACGGCTGTTTGTGGGATGCTGCTGCGTGTAATTAGCTGCTGCGTTTTGCTCACAAATATACAGTCAATTCACTTTACAGTATATTCTGTGAAGTGCTTTGAGATGTCTAGAAGATGTGAAAAGTGCTATATCAAAATGCAAGGATTATTATTATAATATTAGAATAATACTATTCCTTGCATTTCATACAGCGTTTTATCACATCTTTGAGACGTCTCAAAGCACTTCAGAGAATATACGGTAAAGTGAATCAACTATATTTTGTAGGTGAATATTAGACAAATTATAACACTATATGACTGCAACAATATACAAACATGCAGAAAGCATTCCAAGCACACCCAGGGCTGGCCACCCGAATAACATTCTGAGGATTATACCAATAAGTGACTTAACATTATATGAACTTGTCTATAGGTATAAACAAATAGAATAAAATAGTAAACATTTAGAAAATGTAAGGCGATAGTATGCCAGGAAACAAATCTATTGGGGTAAAAAGTAAAGGCGTGCGTGAATATATTTACATAAAGGACAATGGAAATTTTTCAGTGAGACACAGGATGTGTGTGGTTGGTTGGTTCGTCGGTTGGTCGATCAGCCAGGTGTCTGTAAATATTAAGTCCTTATATCTTGTACAATACTTTCTACGAGGACATCTCAAAGCAATTCACAGGATTTACTGTCATGCAGCAAGTGTGCACTTTGTAGACAAATAAATACAAGAGACAATCTATCCTTAACACACGGTATTAAGTTAACGTCCAAAAAAGGGTAAGGTTACAAATTTAAGTTAGAAATGCTTTACATGTAGTAGGCTGATAGAATGTTGAATGGTTTACCACAAATGGGGCTGTTGAAACAGAGTCAATACCAACATGAAAAGGAAATCCGATATACACTTGAGGGGAAAAAAGATTGTGGTGAAAACTGCAAAATATGATGTATTCGATAACATCCTGAGCATGCAAGGAAAGTTTCCCCTTGTATTCCAATGCTATCTGCAACAGGGTCCCTCCAAATAAATCTTAATTGACTTGTTAGTTGTGGAATCATATACAGAATAAAACATGCAATATCTCTCTTGATAACACTTCCAGTGGTTTGGGTGTGTGCAAAGCCCACACCAAACATTTTTTTTCCATAGTATGGTCAAAGCTGTGAAGTAAAAGAGATGTGTTTCCAAGTGAAAGATTCCATTTAAAAATATAAAAATTGTTTGTACAGCGACAACTTGCATTTATACAGTGTCCTTTACATCACGAGGTCTGCCCCCACCCAGGCAATGGAAAGTCAATGGTTTGCACCTAGCATTCCTGAAAATTGGAATCAAGAGGGGTGGAGGCAACAGTGGTGAGGGATGGGGAGCCAGTGAAGCTGGACAACAATGGGGGTGATCCGCACAAGTATACAAAAAAAGTGAAACATACAAAGCTCCAAATAAATACTTCATTCTCAAATTTCAAGTCAAATATTTTTAATTGAAGCAATTGAAGTAAATAATATTTAGGTTCTCTGCTATTATAAACTCAAAAATCTCCATCTGGTATAACAGTTTTAATTGAATTCTATACATATGATGCAATTGCACATTCTCATAAATCATAAATCAGATCAGAAACATACCTGATAATAAATCTCTGATTGAATGTATAAAACAATTACATGTTTGCATTTGAAAAACATAGAATTGACTGGCAGTAATCAAACATAAAATGTAAGTTATGCCTTTAGTCAATTATTGAAACTAATTATTCTACTTTTTTAAGTTGGCATTAAAAGGTCAGAAAGTATGGAGCCTGTTTCACAGTTTTCAGTGCAGACTGGAGTAGACAGCATTGTTAGGTATAGAAAATACGTGTAATTCCAAAATCAGTGTCATTCAATGAAAAAAGAAAAAAAACAGGTAGAAAAGTGTGTAATTTTATCTCAATCATCAAAGTTCTGTTGTAGTAGAAAATGTGCAGCTCAAGTTTTTATTCTTCTTGCATGCAAAATAGGCTTGAACCACAAGTCCTTCCGGAAATCCAAAAGCATTTAACTGAAAAAAGGGAAAATATATATTGTCTAGAACCCCCCAATAGCAACTGCAATGTCAGGGTAGCAATTGTCCAATTATACAATCACTACAATATAAATAAATTATTTATATATGATAAATATTATCAATTATAAATAATCATTAATTCCAAGTCAGATCTTTTGTTTAACAAATAAAAGTTGGGATAACATAATGTACCATTGATTACTAAGGTAGTTAGTTCACTGTCCAACCAAGTTGACTGTACAATGGTGCTGCCGTTAAAATCTGACCGTTTTGCAATCTTTTTTTTGCAACATATATTATACTTGACAGATCTAGGGAGAGTCTTCTTTGTACCATGTCAGCACACTAATGTGCTAGGCCAATGATCGCTGGCATTCATGCACAACCCAAGATATCCCAGCTTCCACTGGGTAACTGAAGGATATCTCAAATTCAGACTAATTCACAAAAGAAAGAAGAATGAAAGAAAATGATCTTGTGCACTCTGCAACATACAGAAAAAAATAATATTGGAGATGGTGTGCGATCAGATTACTTGTCTACTCAATGGGCTATTAAAGCAAAGAGCAGATTTCAACTTCTTTTAAAAACAAACTTAAAGAAAAGTTCTCTGAAACAGACATTACTGCTTTAAATAAATCAATCAGTATCCAAAATGAATATCCAAAATGAGCATCCAAATGCTGCATTCCCCCATCTCTTCCACCCACCAAAGAAAGGTACAACTGGTTCCTGTTCTTTACTTGTGCACCATTGAATCAAAAGCAACTATGAGCAAATGAAATTCTGAGCAGAACTTTACATGGTAAACGATTGTATCCAGTCAGGACGTTTGTGAGGAGAGTCATATGATTAATGCTATTCTTTTAAAACAATTCTATCCTTTTCCAGCTTATAGTTGTGTGACAATCAAGTGTGAAAGCTCACCCTCTCTAAAGCCTTTTTTGGGGGGATGTTACTTGAAGGTGGTCCATTTGCTGTTCTCCAGCACTGATGACCGCTACTTCATCTACAATGTCCTGGATTGGTTCATTTAACATCTGAATCAAATTCCCTTCATGTTGGCTAATTTACTGCAAGCAGGACAAAAACATAATGCGCGTTTTATATCCACTTACAAAGGCAACCCGCACAGTTCCAGAATAAAATATTTAAAAGCACAATATTGAACAAAATGTCTGTTCAAGGTTCATAATTTACAATCACAAAAAAGTCTAAACATGTACCTTTTTCATATTCTAAGTAATATTTCAAAATATAAGTGTCATAGTGTGCATTTTTAGATCTACAGTAGACTCAATTCCCAGCCAGCAGGAATAAATGCAGGGAGATCTGGTCTGGTGAGCTTGAATTTTTGGCTACGTGTAATTACAATGACAGTACTGGCATTATCAGTACGTTTCCAAAATGTCAGTAACATAGCTGTAAATCTTTGAATTCCCCAAGCAGAAGATTGTGAATAAGCTACCTTCTGTTTGCAGGATTGAAATAATCCAAGTCAAAGTCAGTATCCTTGGTCACTGGGAAGGCCAGCAGGGATGGCAAGACTGCTCAGTGTGGTGTTGGCAACACTAGGGGACTATGTGTTATGACTTAGGGGTCTAAGGAAATCTTTGGTCTGAGGATTTTTTTAAAAAACGTTTATCGGTTTTAGCCATGGTCAAGCTAGCTTAGAATTCAGGATACCCAGACTTCAGCAAAATGGGGGTTTACTCTTTCAGAGGTTGATTACAACATTGGCCTGCTATACATTGTCTTAACATCATGCTTTCAGTCTCCTTCCACCTCCACTCTGACACACTCTTGCTCTCAGTCAATTGTTTCAAGAGCTTTGAGATGCCTTCCTGGTATGAAATACGCAATACAAATGATTGAATTTTAAAGAAGAAAACTGAAAAGAGATTAAATCTTAAAAGCCCGACCAAATGATTAAATCCTGGGGAATCTTGACCCTATCATCTCATCTGTAGAAAATCTGGCTTCTCCCTGGCCAACTAGTGAAGCAGGGCAGAGAGAAGGATTCTGCTGAAGCATTTGTCTCATTTGGTGGAACTGAGACTGATTCCACAAGAATTCCTATAGATTCTGTCAAAAGAAACACAGTGTCCAGGACTAGATTAGAAGAGAAGGAGAAAAATCTTATGCCTTAAGAAGTAAAGAAATGTGGCAATAGTTACTGATAGATTCCTGCCCCGTACAAAATCCCTAAACAATTTTTAATTGATCTTAGAATTTAGCTAATGGAATCCTCCTTGGAAAATGATGAGAGCTGGGTTACATTAGCAAATTCCAATGTAATTCCACGCACATGAAGTGTTTATTAACTTACAGCGTAATGTGAGCTTTAGGAATATAGGCAGGACCAATTCACCAAACACTTTCATGTTTAAATTCTGGAACAATCAACACAAAACAAAGTGAAAATGATATATTTATCCATATTCAGCCAGATAAATATAGTTGAAACAAAGTATAGAATTGTGGAGTTCGACAGCAGCAACATTATGCAAACAACTTTATCATCGCACCACATTGTGGAAGCTCTTATTGGGAAAATAGGTACGTTACTGCACTCTAGTGCTTAGCTTGTGTCCTCAAAGTGCTCCTCTAAGTCCTACTGATGGGCCAGACTGGCGAGTCTATTATCAGGTTTGCACTGTGGAGCCGCCTATTTTAGGAACTGCACTACTAAGATCATCACAGAGGATTGACTCGATTTCCAAGCACAACACTTACCCCAAAGAGGACAGTCAATAAGTTGTCGCTGGACATCGGAAAAGCATAGATTTGTACCCGCTTTCAATTCCTAGGCACCTTTTTTCTGGAAATCCCTCTCTACCACTCTTATCTCACCTCCACACTTTCTGTCTTTAAAACTGCGCTTTCGAACCTCTCACTTCTTTACTCAGTAGCTATCTGACCTCACCTTGTAAAGCACTCTGAGATTTTCTCTGTGAAGGACACTTTCAATTCACTTTACTATATATTCTGTGAAGCGCTTTGAGACGTCTAGAAGACGTATAAAGCGTTATATCAAATGCAAGGATTATTATTATTATAGAACTTCAACTTGTCATGTTGCAGACCTCACTGTGTGTGCCAGGAAATCCATGTGAGTTTCCTGGTCAGCAAAACAGCTCCGCACAAAAGCCATGAGAACATTGCTATCATCTTCCTTCGCACCTCAAACCCAATGGTTCCACCAGTGGGAAGTGCAGAGCTTTACCAGCAACTGCTTATCTCACTTCCAATCAAGGCAGATACTAAACCTTGGACGTACGACCTTAGGGACGGACAAGATTTGAAACAGGTTTGAGAAAGAAAACCTAAAACAATACTTTTGGATGCACCAAGACAAGAGGTTGCCAATTTATCCTTAAGGTTTAGAGCTGCAAAAGGTAATTTCAGGATAGACAGTAAGTATTTATCTTGTAGAAGGCAATTAACAATTGGAACAGGTTAACGTCTGGTCAGTGGCCCAACAAAGCTTGATGCTGCTGCCCCTTTTTAATCACAAATAGCATTGCTTAGTACTAGACTTCATAAATGTGCCACTGAATTGCCCAGGAGTTCAGAAGCACGAAGGAGACTGTTTGGACACACATTTTAGATGTTACAATCTCAATTTGTATTGGGTCCTTGTTGACATTGCCCTTCACCCCTTCCCAAAGGACAGTGTCCAAGAAAAAGATGCTGTTCATCACAACTCCCAAATACCAAATCAACAACTGTGATGGATGCTCCTTTCATCTACCAGTCAATGCCTTCGAGGGCTCCTCAAGGAGCTTACCCTACTTTAAATGGTTAAATAGTTTCAGTAAAAGGTACAACCTACCCAATGTATTTCCAGTAGGAACTAATGCAACAAAGCATACATCACAAAGCAGATACATCAATGCTGCTGCACCAATGAATCTTAAGTAGAGCTGACGATGCCACAGTTTCCAACTCCTGATTGCATAGCCTTCATTGAATTAACCTCTAAATCAATGTTACTATTGGACTGTTTTTCCAGATTGGTCTATTACTAAAACATTCCTACGTAAGCCTGTTTTTTATTAACATTCTTCTCTGTTTTTCAATTATGTAATGTGTTCAATTTTCAAAAAAATTCTTCCAATGCTGGGGTGACCCGTCCTTAATGGCTGCCACATAAACCAGTCGAAGGTTCTTGAGAGGAAACAGAAGCAAGAGCCATGGATGGTCTTTCCTTCCTTAATGCTAGGAACACCAAGGTCCCTGTGCCATCCTGGACCAATAAACTCAGCAAGGACCAGGATTCGAACTAGCGAACTTCCAGACTGTAAGCCACAGTTCACCCACCATACCACTGGAGCTGACTCCTCCATTCTCTGTGAAAGAAAAATCATGCAATGTTGGTTGCACTATTCCAGCTGTGTTTATAATGTAGAGTTGGAATCAGTACGTTCCCAAAAGCATCATCACACGTTGATCGAAAGTGAGACTCAACGAAAATCAAAAACTGAAAGAGCATAGTGTTAGTCCAATTTTTGATTAAATCTGTTTGTATGTATGTATGTATATATATATATATATATATATATACACTGTATATAAACTTACACCAGCCTACTTGTAGCATGAAAAATGTTGATGTCACTTCATACTCGTTGTATCCTAAGTGCAAGAAGTGCCGATGTCATCACTTCTTTTGCAAAGCACCTGCAGCAGCATTTTTTTTGCTGAGTAAAAGTTCACAGGAAGTGGCATCAGTGATGCTTCCTGTATATAAAATGCAAGCAATTTTGGTGACCGGACGTCAGCTGTTTTGTAGCATAAAACGCCAGCTAGGTAGCACCAGACATACTAGTTAGAGTGGGCCCACAGATCACCAACACTATAAAGGAGGCCGCACTATATTGAAAGGCATTACAACAGTGTCCCCTTTATAGTATAAACAACAACAATTTACATTTATAGAGCGCCTTTAGAATGCAGATCAAGTATGTCTTTTTTCACGTATCCATTTTCTGGTCAAATAATCTGCCAACTCTTACTATAATAATATTCCTTGCATTTGATATAGCACTTTTCACATTTTCTAGATGTCTCAAAGCACTTCACAGAATATACTGTAAAATGAATTGACTATATTTGTGAGCGAAACGCTCAAAATCCCTGTGAAGCTTCAGCTACTTGTCATGTATTATTCCAGTCGGGCTGAAATCTCTTTCCTCGGGAAAGTGCTGGTGTTATATGTGTCTCACCACCAGAAAAAGTACCTCGCTTCAACTGAGCTGACTGATGTTAGGGCAGATCTGAGGTCCTGCAAGTTAGCATGATTTACATTGTGTTCCCTGCAATAATCGCAGATTATGTTGCAAGCCGCTTTTTCTAATGGTGAGGCATCCATGACACTAACACTTTTCTAAGAAGTGTATTGTCGGTCTCACCTTTCAACCTTTCTAAAAGACTCAGCACCCAATGATTCCTCTTTCTACTCTGCCATGTCTCTACTTGCCGATTTATATAAAGTAGATATATATATAAGTAGAAGCTTCACAGGGATGTACATGACACCATGGAAGCATATCCCCAACCTACTGAATTAGGCAGCTCTCTTTTTCTGGGGCAATTCTCCCATTTCCCATTTGCGGGACAGGCTCAAGGGACCAAATGGCCTGCCCCTGCTCCTATTTCATATGTTCTTATTTCTTTAAATTTGCTATTTCTGATAAACTAGGAACTCTAGTCCTGGAGACTGGATGTCACCAAAATGCCACATGAATCAAGCATGAAAAGGTTGTTGTTATGACAATATGTCTATCTGCAGTCTAGCTGCACATCTATTTCAATATGAAGACTAGGCTATACAATTTTGCTTTTATTGTAAACTGCTGACTTTCATTTATGTCTTCGCAAAGGATTAGGTTATAGGCTCATGTGCATAAACACACTCACAGACTAGTTCTACAAACGTGTAAAACCTGTGGAACAGTAGAAAGTTTTTGAAGGTTATATATTTTTCATGAAGTAATCTGTCTGTATCCAGGTGAAGTGTAGACTTGTGTGAATTTATTATGAGAAACATGTTGAAGTCAGTGCATTAACTGCTTCATATTTAAGATCATTATTATATTTGCAGATGATAAAATCTACCATGGTGTGTATTAGTGGATTTTGCCATCCGTAGCTTTACATTTTTTATTTTCTTACCTTCAGCAAATACTCCACCGCTCTCAGGATTGTTGAAGCTAGCTTTTAGTGCAGCAACTACCTGCTCACGACTGTATTTCATTGACGTGATCTCAATAACCATAGTTTCATATTGCTGATCAGTTCACTAGATAACAGATAACATAATTGCAGCAAGTCAAAACATACATATACTGGATGAAAGTAAGTTTTCACTTACAATCAAAGAATAATAACAGAAATAATAATAATATTTGCCTACCATAATCTTTTACTCAGTTACAATAGTACTGTATTGTAACATAGGATAATCTCTTTTAATAAATTCCAAACTTTATTAAAGGTAATAAATAAAGTTAATTAACATGTGTGGAGGATATCAAACAATTTAGGTCATGTGTCTTTAAGTCCTTCCTCTTAGCAGAATACCTTTCGTAGCTTATCCCTTTCTCTTGTCAATCTGCTGGTCCTTCCTGGGGATGCGGGGGGAGGGGAAAGAGCTGGAAGACCGAGGAGAGTGAGGATGAGATTGGAAGAGGAATGGCCTCCCAGCCTATTGCCAACACTGTCTGTTCACTAACTAGTCAATAGTTACTGCTCTTCCTCCACCTCTAGTGAGTACATGGCAGCACTCACACAACCTCACTGACTGGCACCAGCTCCATTAGCACAGTATTGCACCCCCCTCATCCCCCCGTCCCTCCCCCTTGTTCCCCCGTTCCCCCCCTCCACCTCCCACTGCAAGGTCCTCCACAGTATGAAAATAATCAAATTGTACAAAGTCCTTAATTAGGCCACTGTTGGGAACATAGGGTACAATTGCACCACTTAATTAGAGGAAAGAGATAAAAGCTTTGGAAAAAATGCAGTATAGATTCAACAGGATGCTACCAGAGATGAGGGATTTCAGTTATAAAGGAAGACTTGAGATGTTATGACATTTTTCCCCACTAGAAGAGATGACTAAGGTGTATCTTTAACCTGCCCTTCCTGATCAAAGTTTTAGAACGTGTCATTGCAAATCAATTTCACTCACACCTCTCCCTCCACTCCCTACTCGCACCCCTCACACAACATAGAGATACCACTTGTCAAAGTAACAAACGATGTCCTCTTTCTCTTTGACCAGGATTCTCTCTGCCTCCTCGTTCTCCAGGATCTTTCCGCCGAGCTCGACACAGTTGACCAAGCCATCCTCCTCCACCCCTCATCCACCTTAGTAGGCCGCACTCACGTGGTTCTAGTGTTCCAACAATAAATCTCGACTTATGGTTTTTTCTCCCGTGCGATCACTTGTGGGATACACCAAAGCTCCATCCTGGGCTGCTTTCTTTTCCTTAGCCACATGCTCCCTCTCATCCGCAGACATGGGATCAGCTTCCACATATTTTTGGATGCCACCATATCTACTACTTCTCCTCTAGCTACTTCTCCTCCCAGTCCAATTGCGCACAGCAGTGTCCCACAAACAGTTGTGGATTGAAATGACAAATTTTATTATTGTGTTTTTTTTAGAAATGATTATTAGGCATGTGGAGTAAGGAAACTTTCCCAAGGTTTCACCCTGACCTGCCTGGATGGACTTCTGGGCCTGGATGAATGCAAATTTCCTGTTGCTGAATATTGGCAAGACGGAACCCAATCTCTTTGCCTCCCAATTATCAAACGGATCAATTTCAAGATCCTCTCATTCATTTTCAAATCACTTGCACGTCTTTGCACCTCCCCACCGATCTGATTTGCTGACTCCCCCATTCCCCCATCAGTTGCCTCTGCTTGGCTGGCTGCGGACTCCTGTTTCTCCCTTGTCCTCCCCCGCTCCACTATCAATGGCCATGACTTCAGCCACTACGCCCCAAAACTCGAGAACTCTCTCTGTCAATCCCTCCACTTTACCCCCTCCCTCCCTGCTTTCAAATCCCATCTAAAGACTTTCCTTTTTGATCATGCTTACGGTCATCCCCCCTCCTTTTGCCCCCCTGGCTCAATGTTAGACTCCGCTACTATGATGCTCTCCAGGATGCTACCCCAAATGAAGGAGAATCAATAAATGCAAGTTGTTGTTGAGTACAAAGGTATTCCCACTGGGTCTGGAGAAGAACAGATGGAAGATAAGCATCATAAACATCAGTGAAAGGCGTTGTATCAATACTAGGGTCCGTCGATATGGAAATTTTCCGATTTAGATATATCGATGGGCTCATATCGAGCTATACCGAAATATCGATATTTTCGGGTTTTTCGTACTGCGCATGCGCGCGTGGCGCACACATACCGAATGCGCGCGCATTCTGAGTGCGTGCGTGTTCCGGGTGCGCGCGCATTCGGGGCCTATCTCCTCAAGAGGTAAATATCTTTCTCTCTCTGTGTCTCTCACTCTCTCCATCTCTGTGTTTTTCTGTCTGTGTGTCTCTCTCACATCACCCACATCTCTATCTGTATATTATTACATCCACCCAGTCTCTACCCCCCCCCACCCCCGCCATCTCTCTCCCCCCCCCACCCCCCCAGCCGTCTCCCTCCCCCCCCACCAGCCGTCTCTCTCCCCCCCCACGCCCCCCCATGCCCCCCCAGCTGTCTCTTTCCCCCTCCCAGCCGTCTCTCTCTCCCCCCCCACCACCTCCCAACCGTCTCTCCCTCCCCAAATCCCCCAGCCGTCTCTCTCCCCCTCCCGCTCCCCCTCCCCCCCCAGTCGTCTCTCTCCCCCTCCACCGCCCCCCCCCCAGCCATCTCTCTCCCCCTCATCCCCCCCCAGCCGTCTCTCTCCCCCTCCCCCCAGCCGTCTCTCTCCCCCTCACACCCCCCCACCCCCACCCCCCAGCCGTCTCTCTCACCCCCCACCCCTTGCATACCTGTATATTGTATTCGAGGACTATGAATACAATATGGCGGCTTTGCACCTCGGTCTGTACATTGTGTATAGAGATGAGCATTCTGGGTCTTGTAGTTCAGTGTGCGGCATTCCGATTTTTCAATATATCGATATTTTTAAATGCCTATATCGGCGTATCAATATGAAAATTATGTCGGGTTTTAGCAATATATCGATATATCACCGGACCCCAATCAATACAAATTGTTGTGTCCTCCAAAAGTGTTAATTTGTCTCTAGTAATTTAATGCAATTAAGAATACCTTAAAAACAAGTCAAATGTTTCTCATAGATGGTAATGGTTCATCTACCTATTAGCTAGAAAATAAGGCCCTTGCATTTGTGCTCTTTGAATACCTAAAATATCAGTCAGAACAGCTTGTACTCTCTTGTATTATAAATACAAAGAGGATTATTAAAAAAAAATTGGATTTTTTATTTGATATTTTTTATTTCATTTGATATTATCATTTCAGAATACTAACCATACCATCAACCCCAAGCTTTTCCTTACACGAGTCCTTGTCCTTGTCCTTATCTCAACTACCCTGCCTTGTAATGCAATCCAATAATTAATTTTTTTTAAAGATTCTGGTTTTTGTCCTAAATTTTTCCAATCCAAACGCCGACCCTTTGTCTTCTTGTCCTTTTGCCTTATCATCTTTGCGAGTACAGGCTGTTACTCTATGATTAACTTTAGTCTATTCCTTGAAGCACTTTTTATAGCTGCATAAATGTGCCCACTGAAATGTTTATTTTTAGATATGAATAATGCTGTTATCCAGTTATTATTGATACTTCATTCTTCTGCATGATCTCTTGAACTGATATAAGCCCTCACATCTCAGTAATCAGATCTGTGCACAGTACTGTAGGTCTGGTCTGACTAAAACAATCTGCATCTTGAGAATGATTTTTGTGGTCTGAACTCAACTGTTTTAGCAAATCAAGCCCAGGATCTTGTTTGCTTTGTTGCTACCTCACAGAGTTTGGTCATGAGTAGTGGTGAGTCAACAACATCCATAGATATAAACAGCACCCTTCCAATGGCAAACAAAGCAGATGTTGGAAAAATGTGTTAATTAGTCCTCATTGTGAAAACATACCATTAACTGTGAGCACACTTCATCAACCGTACATAATCAGCTTAAATCAAAGTAAGAGAACAACAACAACAACAACAATTTACATTTATAGAGCGCCTTTCACGTCGGGAGGACGTCCCAAGGCGCTGAACAGGAGGCGTGTGACCCGAGCTGGGACGGGAGTGTTTGGGAAGGGGTGAAACACGAAGGGGAGGTAAAAGAGTTCGGGGTGGAACAAAAGGCACGATAGAAGAGGAAAGTCTTCAAACCGGCCTTGAAAGAGGAAAGGGAAGAGACAAAACGGAGGGATTGAGGGATGGCATTCCATAAGGTGGGAGCGGAGAAACTGAAGGCCCGGCCTCCGATGGTGGGGCGGTTCGGGCGGGGGGCTTGGAGCAGGCCAAGTCTTGTTGAACGGAGGGTCCGGGTGGGCGTGTAGGGGGAGAGTAGATCAGTTAAGTAGGATGGGGCAAGGCCGTGTAAGGCCTTGTAGGTGAGAACCTATGAAGGACACAAACAAACAGCAAAACCTATCGAGTACCAAAGTAGCTACATCAAATAAGTTACATCAAATAAGCTCCAACAGAGGTCCTGCAAAAAATACAATGTACAGTATATGAAATTTAGTAAAATTACTTTTATAGTGTCACTTCAATACAAAGAATGACCACGCTTTAATAATGCATGTCATACTCATGTTCAAATCCCTTCACTCCCTGGCACTTTCCTACCTATCCAACCTCCTCACTCCCTAATCCACGACTTGCTGCCTCTTCTAGACCGGCTCCCTCTGCCTCCTTGTCCTTCTGGACCTCTCTGTCGCGTTTGACACAGTCAATCATGCCATCCTCCTCCACCACCTGTCCTCCATCATTCATTTGAATGGGACATCACTCGCTTGGTTCAAGTCCTACCCTACAAACCGCCAGCACTACATTTCTGCAAATCTTCTCTTCACACCGCCCCCTCCTTCCCCGCAGTGTATCTCAAGGCTCCATCCTTGGCCCCCTTCTCTTCCTCATCTATATGTTCTGTCTTGGTGTTGTCAACGACAACAACAACTACTTCGATTTATAAAGTGCCCTCCATGCCAGACGCTTCAAAATTGTCCTCCACAAACATGGGGTTAACTTCCACAAGGATGCAGATAACACTCAACTCTACTTCTCCTCCTCCAGCTGAGACCCCCAAGTTCTCAGTTGATCTGTCACTAACATGCTTTACATTTATATAGTGTTTTCACATCAGCTGACCATCCCAAGGCACTGGACAGTGTAAGATTTTTATCCGAGCTGGGGGTGGGAGGTCAATTGAAGAGGGGGAAAATGTTCGATATGCCAAATATGTGTGTGTCATGCATCAGTTTTAGTAATCGATGTATTATTTGTTTATAATATATTGAGAAATCCCATGATGTATAAATGTTGTACATCAATCTGTGAAATGGGTATGAGTTGGAGAATGATTCACAGATTAGCATCAATCGCAATTCCAGAATTGAAATACCGTATGTTACATGAAAAAACTGGCAGAACTTAAACTGAGAAAACAATTGTGGCACAGGACGTAACCAAGACAGTGAAGAAACACAGATGCAGAAAAAAGTAGACTGTTTGTCTTGTACAAAACTGGAGAATGTAGTTTAAAATGAACAAACTACAAGAGAGACCAGAAGAAATGTTTTCTCACATGGAATAATCAATATGTGAAATAAAAATATTGTTCTACTGGTTTCACTCCTTTTGAAATCAGGGACAAATATCCAGTTGACAAGGATAAATATGGATCAAGATGTCAAAATATATAATGGTACAAGACTGCTATTCTGTTGCTTGAGCTGAGCGAGGGGGGAAATGGTTATAGAGGATTGAGTAGTGAAGATGGATAATTACTTTGGACACTTTCGCCTCAATTTCCTATGCAATTCCAGGAGAATTTAAAAAAATATATCTTAATCAGGAGATTGAGTGATTGGGAAAGAACCCAAAATAGGATTGGATACACCTAAATTGTAGAAGATGGACTGAATGACCAGGGTTTGTTCCATATTTTCTCATTGGCATTTGATAACATTAGATTCAGAATTCCAAAGCAAACATATCACTTGTAGGGACTAACTAAAGATAGAATAACAAATGCAAAGTGATGGAAGAGTTGCACATCTATCCTATTTACAAACTGATGATTCACATTCCAGATATTAAATTTCAGTTACTGTTAAATTAAATTTACCACACAAGGGGTCCCAGACAATTGAGTTACTCCAGACTGCAGAAAATAAGCATATAAGAAACAAAATACCAATTTTGGTTATTTCTTGTTCATTCTTTCAACTCAGTGTCACAATACGAGTTGGGTGTTTAAATCCCATGAGTACATAAAATGAAACCGTCTCTTATTTCCACATTTGGATCTCAGAATAGTTGCTCTGTGATTACATGCAATAAAACATTTGTGAAAAGAATATTTGCAGTTTTTAAAAAAAAATTGAAATAGAAGACAGAATGAATCCTGGAGCAGATAAAGTCATAACACTGCCAGTTTATACTGGCTTGCTCCCAGATTAGCACAGTATGATATTGGAGATAGATTTGGTTTAACCCTTTGGCACATTATCATTTGCATTAAAACAAATGTGCCTACCCAAACTTCACAATGAACATTGGGGCTGAAAAAGCAGTTGAGTGGGAAAATCATAAAAAACAAATTACAATTGGCGTTCAATCAAAAACAAAGCATGAGGTACAGTCCAAATGTGTTCAACTAACCACCTCTATTCAGGAACCAACCCTGTTACAGTCTGGACTGCCCAGGTCACACACCAATGAATCCTTAATCAGAAGTCACCCTGACATAAAGGTTACTTTGGCCCAGTTCTCTGAGTAGTTGTTGAAGACAAGTATGATTTTAAATGCAATGCTCTTCCGAAGCCCAGATAAAGCTGTTGTTTTCTCTGACCGTGATCTCATCCCTTCGTTGAAAAGGCTCCATTATGCAGGAATGCCTTGCACTTGTTGTCGCAGAAAACTAGGCAGAAAGAAATTACAGCCAATAAATATCACGACCTGTCTGGCATCCTACACTCACATGATATGCAAATTATTCTAATGATTGTATATCTAAATGTATATCTTTTAAGTAGAGCATTTTGCATGAGCAAACTGAAATCTCCCCAGTCAAATGTATACTATTTACAATACAGCACAGTGTATAGTCAAGCAGAAGCCTCTGCTGTATCATTTGGCATAGTATCTACAAGTGGATACACAAGAGGATAGAGCCAGAATTAGGAATTTAAAAGGTAAGCTTTTGTTTTGTAAATGATAAAATATACCTGGAATTTTACTTTAAACAATATGCCAGGATATAGTTTGGGTCTGGGATCAATTACTGAAGGCCTGAAGGAAAAATTGTCCTCTATAACTTGCTGTCTCCCTTTTGAAAATTAGAGCTAAATTTGATCATATCACACAGAATTGAAAATCAATGTTGTTCCCAAAGGAGAGAGCTCGCCCAACCTTACACAAAAGTACAGCTTGCTTCATAAAGAAACTGCCAACTTTTATGTAAGTTGTCAGTATTCGGTAATCGTAGACAATTAAAATAAATGTTCCACAATAAGATTACATTCAAAATTTTGTGCAAAAGTATTACATTTCCCCAATGGTTAAGTGGGTAAAAGCACTACATTGTGCCTAATGAATATAGTGTTCCAGCTAATCTCATCTGGAGTAGAGTTGGAGCACAATTGGCTGCAACATCCCAGGGCTAGTAAAACAGAAAACTCACCCAGGGATTGATGATCAACCTTGTGACCCATGCTGGAAAGCACAGTCGTTGATGTCAGGCTAAAGTCTTACACAAAGTACGGTACCGCTAAACAATGCAGCTTTGCGCCATAATGCATTGAAATGTCCATGAGGTCAGCTTTGATCCTGCTACATGCAATTCCTAAGAGCTCCAGACCTGTTTTTTAATCTTTGTGACTCAATTCTTTGCCTTCTAGCATTGTAAAAGCAGCTGTTTATGTAAAAAATACATATATATTTGCCAGACTGCAGAACATCTCAAAAGCAGACAGATATTTACGTTTACAAATTTCTATCAAATCCACTCAAACCTATATGTGTATACCTATAGTGGAGGCAGATGGCGAAGTTGGCATTGAAATTGAAGTGGGGGGCGGGGGGGGGGGTTCATCAGACTTCCATGTTGTTTTCTCTGCTGCATATAACTCGTTGTAGGTGTTTAGAACAGTTTTGGTGGTTGATGCGGGGCGAATGTGTGAATAGTGGAGGCTACTGTGGTATTGACAGAGTTGCTGCTGCTTGAACTGATGGACTAGATTTAGGCTAAGGAATAAAACACATTAAGTCAGACTCATACAATAATTAGCAAGAAGTCATGGCCAGTGGTGTATTTTGGAAATCAATCCACTTTGGTGATCACAACAACTACAAATTTCTCCTGGTCTATTTTGGTCCTCTATAATTGGCATCTTATTTTTGAGGTTATTCCCTGAACAAAAACGAAGAAAGATTGTTATGATCCAGTTTTCAAGATCCCCACTATGTTTACACCATGTAGGATTTGTAAATGAGACATTAGTGCAAAAATCCTTGTCAGTGAAATAACACCTACTAAACTGATTTGTTTCAAAGTGAAGTAGAGTCTTGTCATAATGCCTCGCCATGAAATCCCATGGTGAGGCACCATGGCTGGTTTCACTGTGCATGTGTAAAATCATCCTGCTAGCATTCTGTGCTAAAACAGAAAATGGCCAATTTCTGGGGTTTTCGAATCAATGGATTTTTAGTGTCCACTTGAACTGGCAGATGGGTCCTCAAGATGTGTCCTATTGCCTCCCTGTATTGCATTGGAGTGTCAGCCTAGATCATGAACTCATTTGTCTTATTATCTAAAATTACTTCCTCAAAATGCAATTTTTCTCAGCAATATACAGAACTGTCAGCCGGGTGTCTGATGCATTCGGAAACCCTTCACCATGTTCAAGAGTATCCAAACAAAGCTGAGATTTCCATGCATATACAGTAATAATAATAATAATCCTTGCATTTGATAAAGCACCTTTTCATGTCTTCATGGACATCTCAAAGTGCTTCGCAGAATATACTGTAAGGTGAATTGACTGTATTTGTGGGCGAAACACGGCAGCTAATTGCGAACAATTAGCTTGTGTCCCACAAACAGTTGTGCGTTTAAATAACCAATTTATTATTGGGGGTTTACCTCCATTCTATCAGGTAGGTGGAGTAAGAAAACTTGCCCAAGGTTTCGCCCTGTCTGGAATCGAACCTGGGTCTCTCGCTTGCAAGATGAGTGCTCTAACCACTGAGCTACAGGACTCTGACCTACACATCCCTTCTACACATGGAAATTCCAGAGATTGATTGTTGGAGAGGAATGCAGACTCTCTCCCTGGAGGGACATATTACCTATTCTTACCTATTCCCAGAAAATGTTTGATGAAGGTTAGCAAGAGCTGAGGCTTGGGAACCCCAGAGCGTGCGCTGGAATATTTCTGGAGTCTAACCAGCTAAAACTACATAGCTGGCCATTGATATTGCTGTCTAGCAAGTTTTCCTGCTGCCTGCTTGGATCAGCCTATCGATTAGGGCTTTGGCTTGAAGGTTAACAGGAGATGAATGGGATGACTCCTTGCCCCCAGTGACTGTTTTAAGCACAAAAGCACGTAGAAATGCTTTTGTGAAGGAATGTTGCAATACTGTACTAGTTAATTTTGCAGGACTATATTGGCACAGATATTTTGCTTGAATCTATTGGAGAGCATTAATGATACCTTCATCTTACCAATATAATAATTAAAAAATAATCCTTGAATTTGATGTAACACATTATTACATCTCGGAATGTTTCACTGAATAAAGTGAATTGACTGTATATTTGAGGTGAAATGCAGCAACCAGTCGCGCACAGTAGTGTCCCACAAATGTATCCTGCTTACTAGGGTCCGGCGATATATCAATATATCAGTTATACCCGATATAATTTTCATATCGATACGCCGATATAGACATTTTAAAAATATCAATATATCGAAAAATCAATATATCTAGGGAAAAAATGGAATGCGCGCACACTCAACTACAAGACCCAGAATGCTCATCTCTATACACAATGCACAGACCGAGGTGCAAAGCCGCCATATTGTATTCATAGTCCTAGAATACAATATACAGGTATGCAAGGGGTGAGGGGAGAGAGATAGCTGTGGGGGGGGAGGGGGAGGGAAAGAGAGACAGCGGGGTGGGGGAGGGGAGAGAGAGAGAGACGGCGGGGGGGGGGGGTGGGGAGAGAGAGAGCCGGCGGGGGGGGTGGGAGAGAGAGATGGCAGGGGGGTGGTGGGGGGGAGAGAGAGACGGCGGTGGGGGGTGGGGGGGAGAGAGGGACGGCGGGGGGGAGGGTGGGGTGGGGGGTAGAGAGAGACGGCTTGGGGGTGGGGGAGAGACAGGGGTGAGAGATGGGGGGATGTGATGACAGACAGACAGACAGAGAGAGTGAGAGAGAGAGATGGGGGCGGTGTGAGAGAGGAGAGAGACACAGAGACACAGACAGAAAAACACAGAGATGGAGAGAGTGAGTGTGAGAGACGCAGAGAGAGATATATATTTACCTCCTGAGGAGATATGCCCCGAATGCGCGCATGCGCAGTACAAAAAACCTGAAAATATCGATATTTCGGTATATCTCGATATGAGCCCATTGATATATCTAAATCGGAAAATTTCCATATCGACGGACCCTACTGCTTACCTAATTCCAGAAAATATGTCATGAAGGTGGCAAGACCTAAGGCATAATTGAGCACAGCAATGTCCCACAACTGTCATGGATTAAAATGACCAATTTACTATTTTCTTTTAGGGATTATTTCACGTGTATGGAGTAAGGAAACTTGCCCAAGATTTTGCCCTGCGGGGAATCGAACCCAGGTCTGTTGCTTGCAAGGCAAGTGCTCTAACCACTGAGCTAAAGGACTCTAACCAGTAACTAGGGCTTACCAGTTATTGCCAGTTATGCGGCAGTAACTGGTTACCAAGTGAGCGCTCATTATTGCCTGTTACCTAGTAAATCCTAGTCACCAGTTGATTGCTGATTATTGCCAGTTACCTAGTAAGCCTCTGGAGGAGTGTTGGTTACCTGGTTGATTGCTGATTACCTGGTTGAATGTTAGATACATGGTTGAGCAATGTTTACCTGGTCGAGCAGTCATAGGTTGAGTGCTAGTTGCATGGTTGAAAACTGGTTACCTGGTGAACACTAGTTACTTGATTGAGCGCTGGTTACCTGGTTGAGAGCTGTTACCTGTTTGAGAGCTGGTTATATGGCTGAGCACTGGTTACCTGGTAGGTCCTAATTACCTGGTTGATAGTGAGTTACATGCTAGAGCATTGGTTACCTGGTAAGCACTAGCTACATCAATGAGAGATGGTTACCTGATTGAGACCTGGTTAATATCTAAATTTGCAGATGATACAAAACTAGGTGGGAGAGTGAGCACTCGCCTTACCAACGTGAGACCTGTGTTTCAAATTCAGGCAGTTCAGGGTGAAACCTTGGACAAGTTTCTTTATTCCACATGCCTAATAATAATCAGTCCCAAAATAACCTATAGAAAAAATTGGCCATTTCAATCCACAACTGTTTTGTGCGACACTGCTGTGCACAATTGACTGCCTTGCTTTGCCCACAAATATACAGTCAATTCACTTTACAGTACATTCTGTGAAACGTTTTGAGACATCTAGAAGACGTAAAAAGCACTATATTAAAATGCAAGGATTATGGCACAAAAAAAATGCAATGGGATATCGATAGCTAGGTGAGTGGGTAAGAAAGTGGCAGATGAAATATAATGTGGGGAAGTGTGAAGTTATTCATCTAGGTCAGTGGTTGCCAACCTCGGGTCCCAACTCAAATCAGGGTCGCAGGGGTCCTCAATAAGGTCGCAAAGGATCATCAAAAATATATATTTTTAAAAATGTTAATGCTGAAAATTGCCCGAGGCAACACCGCCGACCGAATTGTTTGAAGGACCATACTAGCGAGTTGCGCTGAGTCCACAAAAGAAACTCTACTGCTGAGTGTATCTATCCTGTGAAGCACTTTTGACATGTTTCCATGAAGCGATAAGCCGTTGTACTCTAATGCAAAAATTATTACTATAACAACCACAACTTGCTCCTGTAGCTCAGTGGTTAGAGCACTCGCCTCGCAAGCGAGAGACCTGTGTTCGAATCCAGGTCAGGGCGAAACCTTGGGAAAGTTTCCTTACTCCATACGCATAATAATAATCCCTCAAAAAAAACACAATAATAAAAAAATTACGTTTTCAATCCACGACTGTGGGACACTGTTGTGAGCAATTGGCCGCCGCATTTTTCCCATAAAATATACAGTCAATTCACTTTACGGTATATTCTATGAAGCGCTTTGAGACATTGAAAAGATGTGAAAAGCACTATATCAAATGCAAGGATTATTATTATTATAATGTTAGCAATTGGATTCAGCCTTTGTGACACACATTGCAAACACGTTTCAACATGAGCATTCTGAGACCTCATCCTATTTCAAGGGTACGAGATATCAATGCAAGTTGTACTTGCTTTGTGGCTTTCAAACAATTATATTTTTAAGTTTAGACTAAAATACTGTAATTGGTGCTAACTTCCACTAGGTGTCTCATTATGCCAGGTTCGATCCTTCAAGATCTTATATATGAACTACTTTATAGCTACAATTCATTGATTTCATACCACCACAATTACTCTTGATTTTAGCTTTGGTGAAAAGCTAGTTTGGCTGATCAGTAAGATTTTGAGATGTAGGCATGTTCTGAACCAGCCAACTAAATCCCAAAAGAGTAAGACAATCCTAAATGGACAAATGCTGGTGTTGTGGTGTATACCATTACACAAATGGACAGTAATGAAAGTAATGTATTGTACCATATCTGAAATCTCAAAAATGCTTTACAAGAAATTAGTGTTTGTTTTTTATGCGTTCATCAGCTAAGCTTCCCTTCCGAATCACTTACCCCGGGGTGTAGATAATGTGTGAGGATGGGCTGGTGCGGTGCTGTGATAATATCAGTAGATGAATAACTTGCTCAGCACACAAATGAATAACAGATACTTGGAGAATGTTTGGAATGTGTAAATTTGTACCCTAGTCGTTATCTTCAGAAGATGAGAAAAAGCAAAGCTCATTGGGAATATACACCAACAAAGCTGCGTTCATCGAGCGTGCCTGGATATTGCCAAAGCACTCAATAAACTTAAAGTTGTTCTTTATTCTCCCCTTCCATTTATATTCTTCTATATATTTGGTGAAAATATGCCCCTTCACTGAAGCAGGCCTCCATCCATGCCAAATGATATCTGGAGCAGAATAAAGGAAAGGGGGATGTTTCCAACTTGTTTTCAATGAAACCGTGGTTCCAGTCTGTGCTTTGAAACTGGGCCAGGCATTCTGCTCACAGCCTACTGGCAACATTTGTAGCTTCAAGCATGAAATGACCCTGGCTTACTTCAATGGGCCGAAAGGGCTACCCATCCATAAATAGGCATTTTAGCGTCAGACATTCTTTTCAGTGTTCATTAGTGTTTCCTTTAACACCAATCGGGAATGACAGCCTTGACGTTAATGACCATTTAGGTGGTATTAATGTTGACTGTTGACTCACACTTTCCAGCATGTATGTCTTTAACACTGAGGTAAATAAAAACATCCTATGTGTAGTAAGTAGTACTACCACAACTATTTATTTATCTATCTGTTTTTCTGAATCTGTAACCGATATCTCACCCTGTATCATGATTTGTCCACATATATAAAATTAATGTACTGTACTTGTGGGTGTCATGGAAAAGCTCCCAGAAAAATATGCAGTCATTTCACTTTACAGTGTATTCCTTGAAGCGCTTTGAAACATTTAGAAGATGTGAAAAGCACTATATCAAATGCAAGGATTATAATTAATTGTTTATCCTCTTGTTTAGGCAAACTCCCCAGATTATGTTTTAGAAATGGGTCATTCACCCCATGTGCGAATTGGCTGTCGTTTGCTGCTTACAAACAGAGAGTTACTGTATTTTGCACAAAATCTATGAGACATTTGGGGTGACAAGATGCTATTGATTAATAATCAAATAGAAGGATTATTATTGCAATGCGGAAGAGGAAAACTAGATTCTGAAAGAAAAGTGAAGGGTAATTGACGGCTTTTAAAGGGAATAGAGAGCCCTCTAGTGGAGGTTATAATTCAGCACAAGATTACACAAAATTAAGGAAGGAATCCTTGCATATCCAAATTATCCTCTTGGTTTCCTTTCATCTAGCAATTCCTATATCCACTTTAATCTAGTCACTTTGAAAGCTACAATGTGGTATAAAAACACCAATTCTTCCCTCAGATGTATTTTTTCCCTGCTTTTGCCTCTGAAAAATTGAAGAGATTTTCCGCAGGTTATAGCTGTTTTGTCTTATTTACCCTCTTGTTTATTCCCCTTTCCGACACACATTGCAAACACGTTTCAACATGAGCATTCTGTGTTCCCCTTTCTGCGCCTCTCTTGAAAGAGATGATCAATGTGGGGTATAATTCCATAGGCAGTAATAATTCAATCAAGGAACTATTCTACTACAATTCTACTACCCACTCCCCACCACCCTTGACTCCAGGACCACTGCTGTCTTGGCAGAATGTCTGTCAGACATCCAGTCCTAGATGAGAGCTAACGTTTTTCAGTGGACAGTCGTGATTGGCACCCGTCAGAGCCTCCACACCTCAGTTGCTGACAACATCACCATCCATGGATGCACACTCCATTCACTAAGCCAGTCCGGAACCTTAACGTCCTGCTCAACCCTCATCTATCCTTTCTACCCCACATCTGTACCATGACCACCATTGGCAGGTGGGCCTTTAGTCACTCTGCTCCCATCCCCTGGAACTCCATCCTGCAGTCCCTCCAGATCGCCCGATCCATTGCCTCCTACAAGACCCACCTCAAGGCACTTTAGCCGTGCTTTTGATCCGTCCACCCCCCCACCCACCCTCCACCCTCCCCAATCTCTATCCCCAACTTGGGTCCAGAATACTGTCAGACCAGCACTTTGGGACGTCCTCCTGACGTGAAAGGCGCTATACAAATGTAATGTTGTTGTATTCTTTAAGTTTAAAGCTGGATAGTAAACGGTAGTGGGTTGTTAGACATGAGGGGTGCTTATATCTGAACTTGATCCTTTTCTCACATGATATTCACATACCCTCTAGCAATATTTGCTGTATGGTGATGAGGTTGATTTTTTTCTCCATCCCTATCCCCAGTCCATAGGATACATAGGAAAATAGAATTAGAAATGGGGTTGTGTGACTCGCTTTGATCCTGAGTACAGGGTGAAGGCCTTTGCACATTTTGATACTGGGAAGTTTGACAAATAATAAATAATAATAATCCTTGCATTTGATAAAGTGCTTTTTCAAGTCTTCTAGACATCTCAAAGCGCTTCACAGAATATACTGTAAAGTGAATTGACTGTATATAGATGGGCAAAATGCAGCAACAACAACAACAAATTACATTTATAGAGCGCCTTTCACGTCGGGAGGACGTCCCAAGGCGCTGCACAGGAAGCGTGTGACCCGAGTTGAGAGGGGAGTGTTTGGGAAGGGGTGAAACACGAAAGGGAGGTTGAAAAGTTCGGGGTGGAACAAAAGGCACGGTCAAAGAGGAAAGTCTTCAAACCGGCCTTGAAAGAGGAAAGGGAAGAAACGAAATGGAGGGATTGAGGGATGACATTCCATAGGGTGGGAGCGGAGAAACTGAAGGCCCTGCCTCCGATGGTGGGGCGGTTCGGGCGGGGGGCTTGGAGCAGGCCAAGTCCTGTTGAACGGAGGGTCCGGGTGGGCTTGTAGGGGGAAGGTAGATCGGTTAAATAGGGCGGGGCAAGGCCGTGTAAGGCCTTATAGGTGAGGACGAGGATCTTGAACTCGATCCTCTGGAGAATGGGGAGCCAATGGAGACGAGCGAGGGTGGGGGTTATGTGGTCGCGGAGGCGGGTGCGGGATAGTTCACGGGCTGCAGAGTTTTGGATGACCTGCAGCCTGTGAATGGAGGAACTGGGGAGGCCGACTAGGAGAGAGTTTCCGTAGTCCAGCCGTGAGGTGATGTATGCGTGCACGAGGGTTTCGGCAGCGCGGGGGGTAAGATAGTTGCGGAGCCTGGCAATGTTGCGCAGGTGGAAATAAGCGGTGCCGGTCAAGGCGCGGATGTGGGGGAGGAAGGAAAGTTTTTGATCGAACATGATGCCGAGGTTCCTGATTGGCTTTGTGAGGTGGAGAGTACAGCCTTGGATGTTGAGGCTGGCAGCGCCCAATGTGCGGAGGCGCTGGCTTGAGCCAATCAGGAGGGCCTTGGTCTTACTCACGTTCAATTGCAAAAAGTTGTCCCTTGTCCAGGACTCGATGTCGGACAGACATGCTGTCAGAACATCGATGGTCTGGGGGTTGAGGGGTGAGGCAGAAAGGTACAGCTGGGTGTCGTCCGCATACATGTGGAAATTTACCCCATGTTTGCGGATGACGTCGCCCAGAGGGAGCGTGTAAAGGGTGAAAAGGAGGGGGCCTAAAACAGAGCCCTGAGGGACGCCGTGAGAAACTGTGCGGGGGTTTGAAGAAAAACCGTTGGAAGAAACAAAATGTAAACGGTGGGTCAGATAGGAATGGAACCAGTCAAGGACTGTGCCTTGAAGGTTGAGGTGGGAGGAAAGACGTTGAAGGAGGATGGTGTGATCGACTGTGTCGAACGCAGCAGACAGGTCAAGGAGGACGAGGAGGCAGAGGGAGCCCTGGTCACAGGCGGTTAGGATGTCATTTGTAACCTTAACCAGTTGCTGTGCTGTTGCTGTGCTATGAATTGGGTGGAAACCTGATTGGAGGGGTTCAAAAAGAGTGAGTTGAAAGGAAAGAGCGGAGCTGGGAGGCAACCACTCTTTCAAGGACCTTGGATAAAAACGGGAGGTTGGAGATGGGTCGATAATTTGATGGTTGCGACGCATCAAGGGAGGGTTTCTTCAGGATAGGGGTGATGGTGGCTGTTTTAAGGGAGGTAGGGATGGTGCCTGAGGAGAGGGAAAGGTTAATGGTGTCAGAAATGAGCAGGGCTAACAAATGGAGCTGGGTGCGGAGGAGGGGCTTGGGGATGGGGTCCAATGAGCACGTGGTGGGTTTCATGGAGGTAATTATTTTTGTGACTGAAAACGGGGTGGTGGGGTTGAAAGTGTGAAATGGGGGGTGAGTAGGGGTTGAGGTAACTGATGAGGGTGCAGAGGTGTAGGAGTGGTGGGGGGAGGAAACCGCAGAGCGGATTCTTTCAATTTTAGACTCGAGGAAATCCAGCATCTCCTCACAACGATCGTTTGAGGAGAGGATCTGCGAAGTGAGGCGGGGGCGCCGGAGGAGCTGGTTGGTGGTGCCGAAGAGGCGGCGGTGGTTGTCCTTCGCTTCCAGGATTATCCTGGAGTAGAAGGCTGATTTGGCGGTGGCTAGGGCGGAGCGGTAAAATATGATTCGGTCCAGCCAGATTTGCCGGTGGACCGTGAGGCCAGATTTGAGCCAGGTGCGTTCAACTGCTCTCACTTGACTTTTGAGCTGGTCGAAAACATAGGTCTTTAGCCAAGACCTGAAAATAGGTAGAGAGGAGGTGAGGCGAAGGGAGTGAGGAAAGAAGTTCCAGAGCCTCAGGGCATAGTGGCTGAAGGCACGGCCGCCGATGATGGAGCAGAGGATTCAGGCGGTGGAGTGGAAGATTCAGACCGCAGTGTTCCACAAACAGTTGTGGATTGAACTGACCAAATTATTATTGTTTTTTGAGGGATTATTATGAGGCATGTGGAGTAAGGAAGCCTGCCCAAGGTTTCATCCTGCCCGGAATTGAACCCAGGACTCACTGGTAATGCGAGTGCTCCAACCACTGAACTACATGACTCCACAGTAATAAATGATAATACAGTACTTGCATTTAATACAGTGCCTTTTCACATCTTCGAGACATCTGAGAGCTTTTCGCAGAATATACTGTAAAGTGAATTGACTACAGTATACAACAACAACAACAACTTCGATTTATATAGCGCCCTCCATGGTGGGCGGCGTCTCAGAGCGCTTTAAATTATATAAGTACATAAATTTAAGTATATTTTGTGGGCGAAATGTGGCAAACAAACAATCATTTGTTTACCCTTTTTTAAAATAAAAAAGGAAGCAGTGTTACATTCTAGACAGCAATGGAACATTGCACCCAGTTTTCGACACCTCATTCCAGAAAGGTTGTAACAGTTACCAGAGATGGTACAATGAAAATCCATTAAGAAATCTCCATGTTATAATTATACAGAGAGAATTGAAGTGTCGGAACCAAGGAAAAGAGCAGGGGAACAGTGTTTGTGTAGATAGCTCCATTGGCGAAGCCAACATTAGCACAGATATGATATAGCTATATCTTCTATAAATATTTTATTATTTTCTTTAACAACTAAATGGGAAAGGGACAGATTTGGTTTTACGAAGGCACAGGATAATTTAAAATGAGTTTTGATATAATTTGATGAACCTCAACTATTAAATTCCACCCTGGAGTTATTGAGTAACACAGCATTTAAAAATCTACAACAGTTGTTAGTTGTCACAAGAGAAGTTGGAAAAATATAGTTTCTGATGCCTCATAGAGTATGAGGCATCAGAAACTATATTGCTACAGAAATATCCCATATAAAGGGTGCAATATAGCTACTCGAATTTGAGTTTCACTGAAAACATATTAATGATATGAGATCAATTGTATAACCTTCACCCCAGAGAATAACCACTGTTACTTAATTGGTGTCATATAACACTGATTTACAATTTACTCCAACCGTATAAAACTCCCGGAACATTAATGTTAGGGATGTTGCAGCAGTATTAGAGTGTCTTTGAGTCAGACAGAGGACAGAGAGAATAAAAAGTGACTTTTATCAGAGAAAGCGAGTCGATCGATGCAGAATTAAAAAAAAAGAAATAAAGATAATACACACAAACTACAGGTGAGAGGGACACACAATTACAGTACTAGCTATTCCTGCTTTAACTAACATGCTGAAAGAGTCCATAGTATACAAGTGGGTTAGGATTGATGCAGAGTGTATTTTATTTTGGTCAGAGTGGAATTTGACACATGTAGAAAATCTGTTGCCATACTTAAAGAGTCTACAAGCTAAACTACTAAGAGTTTCTTGTAAATGTAGTTTCTGTTTGTCTGGTATGGCATTTACACTCTTTCCCCAGAGGGATGCAGTTCCCTCTCCTAATTTGGAAAGTTGTCACAGCTTGCCCACCCCACAGAGTGCATTGGAGTACTCTGGGTAGACAATGACAAGTCTGTGCAGGCTGCAGCCCCACTCACAACTCCCTCCAACACTTACCTTTCCTACCATGATACTCACATCTTGGTGCTGGATTTCGCCAATAGACTGAAGCCTTCCACTGCAAACCAGGAGTTTGGAAACATGAAGGAGAACTCTTTGATACATGTCTTATACAGTATTACACAAACTCAGCTTGCATTGGAACTTTGCTAAGTTTGCTTTCAAAGGAGACATGAACAATCAGAGTGCCTTCTGCCCTTTCTAGGGTCTCACATGACAATGTCGAAGTAAAAAGTCACAACTCTCAGATATTGATATAAATCAACAATTGGGGCAGACCTGATTATATTTTCCAAACTAATAGCTCCTAATGCTCAGTGGTTAGAGCACCTGTCTTACAAGCAAGAGACCTGTGTTCGAATCCAGGCAGGTCAGGGCAAAATCTTGGGCAAGTTTCTTTACTCCACATGCCTAATAATAATGCATCCCAAAAAAAACACAATAAAAAAATTGGTAATTTTAATCCATGACTGTTTGTGGGACACTGCTGTGCAATTGGCCGGCGCGTTTCGCCCACAAATAAACAGTCAATTCACTTTACAGTATATTCTGTGAAGCGCTTTGACATGTTGATAAGATGTGAAAAGCGCTAAATCAAATGCAAGGATTATTATTATTAATATCTTTGAGGTCTCCTCAGAACGTACAGTGGAAGAACAATTATACCAAATTGAAATGGATGGAATTATCTCTGTTCTTTTCTGTGCTTCACTTGACTTCTATTCTTTGTCTGATTCAGCTAAATATGTTATTCAATGTGTGGTATCATCACTGGAAGCTGTGCGTTCAAGTGGGATCCTGAAGTCTTCTGTGGTCAGTATAACTTGTGTGACAATGATCACAGTGAGGTAATCTCTGAGGTTGTTACCTGTGTAACCAGTGCAATTTGTGTATTGAACCTTGATCAATAATTGACTTTAATGAAGTGGTGAAAATGTAAATGGAGTTAAGGATTTAACATTTAGTGCTGGCTGGTTAAGTGCTTGTGAATTATTGCAGTTGTGAGACAAGTGGTTTACTTTATCTGCAAGAAATGTAGCCAACACATACCATATATATTCATATAGCTATCTGAGATCCAAAAGTTCTCATGCTCTTAACCTTAAATGCATTATGTATTGGACATTGATCAATAAATGACTTAATGATTGGGATTGATGCTTTATTGCCAGTTTACAAAACAGCAAAGTCCCATAAACAATCAGGAAGTGAATGACTAATGTTATCTAGGGGGCTGTTGGCTGGGACATCAGGAGAAACATCCTTTGTTTTTAATGCCATGGGATGTTTAACATCCAACTAACAAGCAGATGGGCAAGTTTCCTTACTCCACACGCTTTTAATAAACCGTCCAAAAAAAAACACAATTAAAAAATTGGTCATTTCAATCCACGATTGTTTGTGGGACATTGCTGTGTGCAATTGGCTGCTGTGTTTCGCCCACAAATATAGTCAATTCACTTTACAGTATACCTTGGTATAAAGCTTCTGAAGGATGGCACCTCCAACAATGCAACACACTTCCAGTATTTCACCAACAAGAGCAATTTGCATTCATATAGCACCCCACAAGAAGGGTAGTGTGTTGGAGCACTTGACAGTGGTGAGACCAATACTGAGCTGGGGGTGGGGGGTGGGGAGTGGGGGGGGAACACACTGTAACCACATCGAAGCTTAAGGTCTTCAGGCTTTACCTGTAGATGGAGAAAGAAGGGACAAGGCGGAGGGATGGAGGAAGAGTTTTTCAGAGTTTCAGGGCACTGTGGCTGAAAGCACGGCCACTGTTGGTCTTCTAGATGTCTCAAAGTGCTTCACAGAATATACTGTAATGTGAATTGACTGTATATTTGTGGGCGAAACATGAAGCCAATTGCGCACAGCAGTGGCCCACAAACAGTCGTGGATTGCAATGACCAATTTATTATAGGTTTTTTTTAGGGATTATTAGGCCTGTGGAATAAGGAAACTTGCCCAAGGTTTCGCCTTGCCTGGATTCGAACACATGGCTTCTAAGACGAGTGATAAAGAGTCAAATGCAAATGCAAGTAATGTCAAATGCAAGTACAGTACTGTATAATTATTTTTAGTGTAAAAGCCTATCAAGAAATGTTTATTAATCGACTACCATCAGGTGAATGTGCATAAAACCTGCCACAGACACAACAGGAGTGATGGAAACACAAGCACCACTTCCTGAAATAAACAGAAAATATATTTAGAGCAAGGGTAGCAAAAAGCAAAGAGCTTAAAAAAAAGCTTAAATCATATATTTCTGGCTGAAACTTTTATTATTGTATTTTTCTCACCCATGTTCTATTTTCTTCTACTATCCAGAAGTTGTTTTAATTCCTGTTTCATATTTGGATGTACATCAAACTAGATTAAGTTAAATTAGGCGTTGTTGAGCTGGTGTGTGGGGTCAGTGTGTTACTTGAGTTTAATTCTGTCCTCATGCCAAATCTGGTTGTTTCTTTCTCTCAGTATGTTGGCCATCAAACCCTCAAATAAAAATTGATTACTTAATCCATGACTGTTTGTGGGACACTGCTTTGCGAAATTGGCTCCAGGGTTTTGCCTATTAAATATAGTCCATTGAACAGTATTTTGTGTTTTGTCCACTGAACAATATATTCTGTAAAACCCTTTGAGACATTGCTTTGATAACAAGACCGACAACAAAATTACACTTGTATAGCGCCTTTCACGTCAGGAGATCGCCCCAAGGCGCTGGACAGACAATGTTTCAGACCCGAGCAGGTCATGGAGTAGGCCAAAGCCTGCTGAGCGGAGGGATTATGTAGAATGCAAGGATTATTATTAATACTATCCACATATAAGCAAACTCAACAGCAATTGCCACAGTTTTGATAGTGAGAACCCAGGAATTGACCTGTAACCCTGAGGACATTTGTAGACTGAGATTATATAAATCAGATTGAGAATTGAATGAACCTGAGATCTTCCAAATCCACATGAAGCAGCTACTCACTCAGAGATCATCTTGTCTGTTTTTAATGAAAGTTGCTTCTGTTGGTGGCAAAGTAGAGGTGCAAACGTATATCAAATGAGTGTAATGATTATTATTATTAGGCTTTGTTGAGCAGTTAATAATAAAGTAAAACAGACAAAATATATTGACGGTGCGTGAGCTGCAAACAGGAGGTGAACTAAACTAAGAGAAACAGGACGAAGGTTGAGGAATTTGTGCTACCACATACATACTGTAAAATCATTTTCAGGGTCATGCCTTTCTGTGAATGTAGTATACGTGAGAAGCTACATTTGTTGAAGAAAGCCAGAGTTGACATGCTTCAGTTACCCAGAAATTAAATATCTAAGTATCTACCAGTGCCCTGAAGATAATTTGATCTTTAAGATCTTGCTTCTGTTAGATTCTGCTTTATAGTTTTAGCCTGTACATATAAAGGACACAAGCTTTAATCAGGCTGACAGTATAACGTTGTTGGCTGGGAATCGTTGGTCAAAGGACCTCTAGTGACAAATGGTCAGTGGCTAATAGAGTAACAAACACACATAAAAAAAGGTCATACGATTCCCTTTGAGTGTGAAAACACCACAAAGTGGCAGTGCAGAGTAATTTTATTGTTGTTATGGTTACCATTGCCACAAAATTCAAGTACATCATTAAATGTGAAGTGTTTTGCTTGAGAATGAATGTTACACCATATTATTTAAGAAGACATAGATTTAGAAAGATTTGCAATAGCAGTTATAAAACCTCTTACATTTATTTTAATTTAAGCAATGTGCTTGAATTACTGAAATGGAAACCATTTTCACTTGCCTTGCCTGCAAACAAAGCATTGAAATAGACAATATATGTTTGCATTCATCATGTTAACTCTCAACAGAAACAGTCATAAAATCTAAACCTAAAATTGTTGTCATGAACATAATGCATCACTAAAACAATATCATGTATTTATGTAGCTCCCCTCATCCAGGATAACATCCCACAGCACTTCACAAAGACAGGGGAGAGGGGGTGGTGAGGCAAGGTTCCCAAAGTAGGTTTTTAGGTGGGACAAAGATAGACAGAGTTGGGACAGGATGGAGAAGTGTGCTTGGTGGGGGAGAGGTCCCGAGATTGGGGGCGTAGAATCTGAAGGCTCAGCCACTAGAAGCAGGAAACGTGAAGCAAGCTCTATTTAATTAAGCAGAGTTGGTGATAGAGGCAGGTGAAACATCAACAACAACTTGCATTTATAAAGCGCCCATCACAGGAACAACAACAATAAAACTATACTTATAGAGTGCTTTTCACAACGGGAGGATGTCCCAAGGTGCTGAGCAGTCAAGAGTCTGGACCCAAGCATGGGGGAAGGGCATGGTAGGGGGATGGGAGGGAGGTGAAGGGACTGTGGGATGGAGTTCTGGAGTGTAGGCCCAGAGAGGCTGAAAACCCGGCCACCGATGCTAGAGTGGGTTGGGTGGGAGACATGGAACAGACTGGATCCTGCCGAACAGAGGACGCAGGCAGGTTGGTAGGGAGTCAGCAGGTTTGGAGAGGTAGGAAGGGGCAAATCCATGGATGGCCTTGAAAGTAAAGGCAAGGATCTTGAATTCGATCCTCTGGGAGATGGGAAACCAATGAAGCCAGGCGAGGATGGAAGTGATGGGTTCGTGGAGCCTGGTGCGGGAGAGGACATGAGCTGCAGAGTTTTAGATGATCTGCTATTTGTGAAGGGAAGAGCTGGGACAGCCAATGAGGAGAGAGATTCCATAGACAAGTCTTGATGTGACGAATGCATGGGTGAGGGTCTCGGCAGCCTGAAGGGTGAGGCAATGGCAGAGTCGGGCAATGTTGCAGGGTTGGTGGAAGGCAGTGCCGGTCATGTCATGGATGTGGGGAAGGACAGTTCAGGGTCAGGTTCCTGACCGGCTTCATAAGGTGGAGTGTGCAGCTGTGGATGCTGATGCTGCCAGTACCCAAGGTACGATTGCGCTGACGCGAGCCAATCAGGAGGGCCTTAGTCTTGCTGATGTTCAGCTGGAGAAAGTTGTTCCTCATCCATCCTCAATGTCAGACAGGATGCCACTAGTCCTGGGGTAAAGGGTGGAAATGGAGAGATAGAGTTGGGTGTCATCCACGTACATGGAAATTTACCGCATGTCTGCAGATGATGTCACCGAAGGGGAGCATGTAGGTGAAGAGGAGAGGACCAAGGACAGAGCCCTGAGGAACGCAGCACGAGACGGTACAGGGGCTGGAGGAAAAGTCGGTGGCGGACAAAAAGTGGAGACATGGGAAAGAGAGGACTGGAACCAGTCAAGGACAGATCCTTGAAGTTTGAGGTGGGAGGAGAGGTGCTGGAGGAGGATTGAATGGTCCATGGCGTCAAAGGTGGCAGATAGGTCGAGGAGGACAAGGTGGCAGAGGGATCCCTAGTCACAAATGGTCAGGATATCATTCATGATCTTGACCAGAGCAATTTCTGTGCTGTGGGCAACATAGAATCCCAATTTGAGGGGCTTGTAGAGAGAGTGCAATGAGAGGAAAGAACAAATCTGGGAGGCAATAACTCTTTCAAGGACCTTAGATAGAAAAGGGAGATTGGAGATGGGCAGGTAGTTGGAGAGCTGTGTTGCATCAAGGAAGGAGAATTTTGAGTGAGAGATGGGAGTGGTGGCAAATGAGGTGAAGGAACCAAAGGAGTTCAGGGATAGAGCAAGTAACACCCTGGAGATGAGGGCCACACCACCACCATGATGGTTAGGGCATGGGGTGCAATGGGTTGTATAGCTGGGTAGTGTGGCCTCTGTGAAGGGGAAGGTGTCACCTGGGGTGATCCAGGTTTCCATGAGGAAAATGCAGGAGTAGGATTGGTGGAGGGCAAGGAGAATAGGGGAAGGAGGTTGGCCAAAGACGCACTCAAAGAGTAGGGTCTTGAGACGTGCCTTGAAAGAGGTGAGGGAGTTAGGCAAAGAGACTGCGGGATGGAGTTCCAAAAGTTGAGGACAGAGAAGCTGAAGGCTCGATCACCGAAGGCGGTTGAAGTGAGAGGAGAAGTGGTGGAGGAGGATAGCATGGGCAACAACATAGGTTTTGCCTACAAATATACAGTCACTACACCTTAAAGTAAAAAGTGTTTTGAGAGATTCTGATGATGTGATATGGCACCATATCAAATGGAAGGATTATTATTTATGGTAAATCACTGTCACTTTTCTTATGTATCCTCCCCTCTTATTAAACACTGTTGCTTTGTAAGTAATTACAAAGATTTTCACAGTTGTAATCTCTGGAGCCATAACATTTTTCGAGGTGTCCACTTTAAAACCATTGCTTTAGAATTCAAGATTGTACAGAATTTGGGAAAATTCTTAGAATTTAGTCTTAATTTGGAAGCTATTATTTTCAGGTCTTAAAAAGCCAAGTATAGTAACTGAGATAATTAGCTTTCAAAGGTGAACTAGATAAATACCTAAAAAAGGTATATGGGGAAAGGGCGGATAAATGGAACTGAAAGGATTGCTCTTAAAATAACCAACACAGACATAATGGGACAAATAGCCTTCTTTTGTGTTGTAAATTTCTATGGTTCCAATTTGGATATTGCAAAAGTCGCTACAATTACCAGTAAAAGAAATGTTAACCTCTTGAACATACAAATATGATACAGGTTTGGGACAAGCATTGCTGGATGGCATTCCTCAGAATGTAGAAGCCAAGTGAGGTTTAATGTGTTCAATGCCGACACGCTCAGTGGAAGGAGAACTGAGCAGAACCAATACTTTGTAATGGGTCTGGTGATCTGATACTTGAGCCAGGTGGGTCTACAGTATTCCAGTGCACATTTAATGATTGACCAATCTGCCTAGTTCATCAATATGACTGGAATGGAAGACATGTCACTGAGGGTTGACTATTCTGCTCCAGTTACACTGCAAGGATCTTTCTGCTATCATCACTGAATAAACAGCAAATCTGACCAGTGGTTTATAATGGTAAAATGAACCTATTTGGCATGCACATCTTTAATCCACAATTGGATTCCCTAATGCCTTTGATTCTGCCAACACTATGCATTCTCCAAATAATGGGAAAACTGGATATCTCTTTCCTACTCCTCCTCACTTCCTCCAAGGGATTACTCATTTAGGAATTCCTGGAACACAGAAAATCAGTTTCTGTGAGAAGGTGGAACCAAGGATTTTTGAGGACGGCAAGTGGTTTGTGTATATGTCTGACTCCAGCCTGCCGGAAAAAAGTTCACAGAATGTGTTTCAAATCCTTTGTGAAGTTTCCTAGACTCAATGAATTATGCTTATTGTAATGCTGAGGTTGCTGGTGATACTGCTTATATGGCCCTAGGTTCTGCATTGTTCTTTGAGCTTATTTAATTTGGGATATTGTCACATAAAATGATTTAGAGAGTTAAGATTTAAATCATGACTCTAATACTTGTCTTCAAATAGACAATCTCTATGCAGCCTGGAGAGAGTCCAGTATGCTTTCTGAATGAGTTTGAATTGGTTTAATCTTGTTTTAGACTCCCTGGAGCCTGTATATATATATATATATATATATATATATATATTTTCCAATCATCCTTCAACACGATCAGACCTAGGGATGACTTCCATATTTTCTTTGTTGTGGAACAACGTTTTGAGTTGAACACTAATGTTCTTCATTTAGTCGGGAATATATATGTGGCTCTCAATTAACCATTGCAATGAGACATCCACCACCCTCAGTGCATGCTGCACTTGTAGGAACCCAAATAAGTATTCATTCAGAAGATTACATTTCAATCACAGCAAACTGTAGGATTTAAAATTAATCCTATGATACAAATCTTTCATTGTAATTGTACTAGTTTCATCTCAGCTGTTGAATGCCATTATTATTCCTCTTTCAGATTCACATTTTAATCAGATGGATGTTAGATATTGAGGCAAATGAAAACCAAGGAAGATTTTCAATTGAGTTATCTTCTCTTGACACTTTTCAGAGGTACTAGCTACCTTGTATCATGTCCTGGAAAGTTATGGGTAGGACTGTCCATCTGATTGATGAGTCACTGAAACTGATCCCGTTAAAATAATAAAGGGATTCGATAGGGCAGATACAGAGAAAATATGTCATCTGGTGGGGGAATCCAGAATAAGGGGGCCTATTCTTAAAAGTAGAGCTACAATATTTAGGAGTGAAAATAGGAGACATTTTTTACCTAAAGGACAGTAGTGGAAATCTGGAACTCTGTTGGAAGGCCGTGGATGCTGAAAGGCGAATCTGAAAGGCTGTGGATGCTGAATCAATTCACATTTTCAAGGCGGATAATAATAATAATAATCCTTGCATTTGATATAGCGCTTTCCACATCTTATCAACGTCCCAAAGCGCTTCACAGAATATACTGGAAGGTGAATTGACTGTATATATTTGTGGGCGAAACGCGGCAGCCAATTGCACACAGCAGTGTCCCACACACAGTTGTGGATTGAAATTACCAATTTTATTATTGTGTTTTTTTTTTGGAGGGATTATTATTAGGCGTGTGGAGTAAGGAAACTTGCCTAAGGTTTCGCCCTGACCTGCCTGGATTCGAACACAGGTCTCCCCAGCTTGGTCTCCCCAGCTTGCAAGACAAGTGCTCTAACCACTGAGCCACAGAAGCTCCAGGATCTAAATAGATAGTTATTTGGTCAATGTATTAAGGGATATGGAGCAAGAATAGGTAACTGGACTTGAGGTACAGGTCAGCCATGATCTTATAAAATGGTGGAACAGGCTCGAGAGGATCAGTGGTCTACTCCTGTTTCTAAGAGTTCAGGGTGTTACCCTGGACAGAGAGCTCCAATTGGGTCCCAGGAAGTTGAGCCTCTATTGCAGGAAGGCAATGTCTAAAGGAGAAACTGGTGCCAACTCCTATTCCACGTGGTATTAACATCTAATGTGAAACCAGGGAAGACGAAAAGATTTGGGGGAAAGGGTGTGCTGAAAGTTCCTAATCCATTTTTCTCATTTGCTCATAAAGGTACACAATCACTCCAGTTTACAATGGATGCTATCAAGTGTCTTGAGACATCCTCCCATTGTGAAATTTGCTATATCAAATGTAAGGATTACTATTATTCCCAAGATACTGCAACACTTCAATTCACTGTAAAAGAATGTTAACAATAGGGTGGTGATTGAATATTCAGTGACTCATGAATTTAGCAACAGAAGGATACTTTTGGAAATGGCCTTGCCTCAATGAATCAGATGTGGAACCAATTCTTTAAATACCTCTGATGAAAGTATTTGCAGTTTACTGAGTTTGATTGCAATCATCTGTGAAAGGAAGGTTTTGGAGAATTTAGCAATGTCCTTTGGTCTAGCTATAGCCAGAATGAATAATAATAATAATCCTTGCATTGGATATAGACATCTCAAAGCATTTCACAGAATATATTGTAAAATGAATTGACTGGATATTTTGTAGGTGGAACACAGCAGTCAATTGTGCACAGCAGTGTCCCATAATCAGTCATGGATTGAGTAACCAATTCAGGATTATTGTTCTTTGAAGGAATTATTACCCCTCGAAAAGCAATCCACCAATTGACTAACAACTATGTTCCTACTTACTGCTAGGTAAACAGAGACATGTGGAGTAAGGAAACTTGCCCAACATTTCACCCTGCTGGGAATTGAACCCATGTTCCACTCGCTTGTGAAGCGAGTGCTCTAACCACTGAGCTACGGGACTCCATGTTTTAGACCCTGGGACTTTTTGTCCTTAAGGTACAGACGTCAAAACGTGATGCATCCCTGTTCTTTGATTCTTACATCCCAAATAGCATATATTCTCATTGGAATGTAATTCCTTCTTCAAATAGCATTTATACTACAGGGGAATCACTAGGAACAAGTATAGCTGTATTAGTGAGAAAAAGTATCAGGGTTTATGTCCTTTTAAAGCTCTCAATACATTTGCCAATATAATCATGCAAAATTAACTAGTACAGTATTGCAACATTCCTTCTTGTTACTTTACAGTTCTATGCGTTTTTGTGCATATAACAGTTACTGGAGACAAAGAGAAATCCCACTCACCTCCATTAACCCTGCAAGCCAAAGCCATAACAGCCTAACCGGACAAGCAGTGGGAAAGCTTGGCAGACAATGCTGTCGATGGTGAGCTATTCGGTTTTAGCTGGTTAGACTCCAGCAGTACCCCAATGCACGCTCTGATCTCCAATCCTTAGCTCTTGCCAACCTGAACCTAATATTTCTGGAATTAGGTTAGCAGGATACGATCCTCCAGGGAGAGAGTGCGCATTCCATCTCTGGGATTTCCATGTGTAGGTGGGATGCATGGAAATCTCAGCTTTCTTTGGATACACTTAAGCATGGTGATAGGTTTCCGAATGTGTCAGACACCTGGCTGACCAAAAACAAAACAGAAATGGTGGACTTGAGTGGAATTTGGGGAAAGCAAGATTAAGTCACTGTCAGATAATAATAATAATAATAATCATACCAGCAATCCTTGGATTTGAATTAGCACCTATAACATCAACAGGTCTTAAAGCACTTCACAGGTAATCTAATGTCACTGATGACCTTGGAACAAATTCCCAATCTTTTGCTATCTCTAGCAAACTTAATATAACATCAGATCAATTTAGTTTTTCTCTGCGTTATAATATTTTTACCTGAACACACGAGTCTCCATCCCAGTTTTGCCCCATGGAAACTCCTTCATCCTCAGCCCCAATCTGCCACACTCTCCACTACACTCCCCACTCCACTATTTAAGAAGGGTGGGAGAGAAAATATGGGGAACTATAGACCAGTTAGTCTGACATCAGTGATAGGGAAAATTATTGAGTCCTTAATTAAAGATGTTTTTATGGGATACCTGGAAAACCACAAAAAGATTAGGCAGAGCCAACATGGTTTTACAAAACGGAAGTCATGCTTGACTAATCTTTTAGAATTTTTTGAAGATGTATCCAGCAGTTTGGATTCAGGGGAACCAGTAGATGTGGTATATTTAGATTTTAAGAAGGCATTTGATAAAGTGCCACACAAAAGGCTGTTGCACAAGATCAAGGCCCATGAGATTAATGGGAACATATTAACATGGATAGATGAGTGGCTAACTGGTAGAAAACAGAGAGTAGGGATAAACGGGTCATTCTCGAATTGGCAGGATGCAACTAGTAGAGTGCCACAAGGATCAGTGCTTGGGCCTCAGCTATATGCAATTTACATCAATGATCTAGACGAGGAAATTGAATGTAACATGTCTAAATTCGCGGATGACACTAAACTAGGTAGGAAAGTCAGCTGTGAGGATGATGCAATAAGATTGCAATGAGATATAGATAGGCTAGGGGAGTGGGCGAGTAGATAGCAGATGGAATTTAATGTGGGGAAGTGTGAAATTATTCACCTAGGTAACAAAAATAAAAAAAATGATTATTTTCTAGAGGGTGAGATGTTAGATAGAGTTAGTATTCAAAGGGATTTGGGTGTCCTTGTACACCAGTCTCAAAAAGTTAGTTTGCAGGTGCAGCAAGCAACTAAGAAGGCAAACGGCATGCTAGCGTTCATTTCAAAAGGTTTAGAGTACAAGAGTAGGGAAGTCTTGCTGCAACTGTATAGGGCTTGGTGAGACCATACCTACAGTATTGTGTGTAGTTTTGGTCTCCTTATTTAAAAAAGGACATACTTGCCTTAGAAGGGGTGCAGCGTAGATTCATTAGGTTATTTCCTGGGATGAGGGGACTAACCTATGAGGATAGGTTGAATAAACTAGGGATGTACTCTCTAGAGTACAGAAGAATTAGGGGGGATCTTATTGAAACATAAGATTCTTAAAGGAATGGATAAAGTAACACTGAGGGACTGTTTCCCCTGGTAGGAGAATCTATAATCAGGGGTCACAGTCTTAAAATTAAGGGTCAGCCTTTTAGAACGGAGTTGAGGAAACATTTCTTCACTCAGAGGGTAGTAAATTTATGAATTAAATTCATAATGAATTTATGAGAAGACTGTGGAGGCTCAGTCCCTGAACATTTTCAAGGCTGAGACTGATAGATTTTTTAAAAATAGAGGGATTAGGGCATATGGGGATGGGGCAGATAATCAGAGTTAGGTCAGAAGATCAGCCATGATCTTATTGAATAGCGGGGCATGCTCGAAGGGCTGAATGGCCTACTCCTGCTCCTAATTCTTATGGTCTTACACACAACTACTACACTGAACAAGCGGGCCATGCTTGTGAGTCACGCAAAATTCGAGCATCAAAAGTTTAAGTTCCGTGGCACCTTGTTGCTGAACATTAACATTTTATTGCGGCTTAGGTTTAGGAGATGTTCAGCCATGAATGACACTGTGCTCTGAGGCAAACCTCTCAGATAGTATCAATTATTCAAGCAGTGCAGGTCAGCAAAAGATCTGGGGTGCTGAAGATTGGAAAGGAAAAAAAACACTTTGAAGTTTCACAATTCCCTATTGTCATTCGGTACATTTCAGTACTGGCAGAACTAAGTCATGAATGGTGAAGAATTCTGACTTGGTAACCAACAGAGACAGTCAGACTTCCTCAGCCTAAGATCTGCATACGCTACTCTGTGTGACATTGGTGACAGATCTCACACTGTACCTTTCGTAGCACCATGACACAAACAGTTGTCCTCACTTGACTCCCCTCAGACACATCTGTATGTCTGTAGCTACAGTACATTCACATTTGAATGACACTTTCTGTAAATTGAACTTGCTTGTGTGGGAGGCTTGTTAATACAGCTGCATTTGTCATTTTGCCTCACTGACATACTGCATTCTCTCCAGCTGACACCACTTCACTTTGTCTCAAGTCCAGGTGTCCCCGAGCGGGTGTCCTCTGACGCCTATTAAAGTGTGTTATTACAGTGGGATTCCTGCGAGACTGCACTACTGACTTTGATGAGTTTTGACTGCAGAGAGCAGGTCTTGTTTGTGTTTAAATGAAGTGGTCATACTGTCAAGAGACCAACTTCTGTGTGGGCCAAGAGCACATTCATCTCCAAGAAATAAATGAAGGAGGACAGAAATTTGGCAAAGATTTGAATCCATTTCTGGAAGAATATTATTAAGTACCTAAAAACTGCTTAGTGACATGAAATCCTGCCATTGGCTCTCAAGGAATATAATCCGAATTCAAATGACTACTAATGTGGAGCAACAGATCCAAAGAGGGCGAATAGTTACCATTGATTTTTGGAGGAGTTAAGATGAAATAATAACTTGCATTTAATAGCCTCTCATTGCATCAAAAAGTCTCTTAACAATTCACAGTAATTATTGTCAAGGGTGGTGACTGCTTTTTGTAGATAAACGTGGCATTTTTCAAACACAAGGATAAATATGAGATGAAAGACCAGTTTAATAATAACAATATAAGTAAAAATAATCCTAGCATTTGATTTAGCACGTTGAAGTGACGCAAAGCGCTTAACAAAATATACTGTAAAGTGAATTGACTGTGTATTTTGTGGATGCACCGTAGTGTCCCACGAACAGTTGTGGATTGAGTGATCACATTTTTGGGGAGGAATTATATCTCTCAGAAAGTAATTCGCCAATTGGCTAATAACTAGGATCTTACTTACTGTGAGGTGAACAGAGGCGTGTGCAGTAAGCAAACTTGCCTAAAGTTTCGCCCTGCCCAGAACCAGAACCTCTCACTTGTGAGGTGAATCCTCTGACCATTACACTATGATTGACCAGAACACTAGGAGCAATTCACTTCTCTTTCTGATGAGTGCTCTTGGATCTTTAACATCCACCTGATAATGAGCAGTCAGGATGCAGGATTCATGTCTTATCTGAAAGATGGCACTTTGGACAATGCAGAACTTCACCAACATAGCACTGTTGTATGAGCCCTAGACTAAGAACTCAAATGGTGTTTGTCAAAGATATATTCTCTCTACGCTCCTGTCCTTGCTCTTCTGAATTTTGTCCTACCTATTTTTACAATAGTGAGCTTAGTACATTAGGAGACAGGACGGAAAAATAAATAGAGAGGGGGCAAGGGAGGTCTGGAGGGAGGAAGTTCCAGATGTTAGAGACAACATTTGGTAGACCAACATCATCTTTGGATCTTAATTTCCTGTCTTGTCATGGAGTGGTGTTATAGGAACCACCTTCCTTTCCCCCTAGATAGTTATCTATGAAGCACATTAACTTCAACCCATTTGTATCAATTTTGTTTGATGGTGATGAGTTGGACTGCTTTAATCGCTGCTGATATGAGCTCATTATCAATTATATATTCAGATTCAATCGACATTAGACTCAGTCGACATCAAAAGCCTCCGGGACATAGATTGCTGTGCTCTATGAATGAGAGAAATGCCTTCGCCAATTTCTGTTGTCATGGATGTGTTTTATACTGAGAGCTATCTCCTGTGCTCCTGCAGTTACAATCCTTGACCTTTGGCTGTATGTGCAACAGAGGCCTCAGTGCTGATGAGATAACATTACAATGCGGTGACACTGGCATCAGTATAAGGCGATAGCAGTGTAACCAATTGGGGTAAGTATCCTGCTGTGTTTTCACCAACATATGACCCCGAAAAAAAATGAACATAATGAGCCAACAGCTGAGATATGGTCTGTATTCCATAAAGGAAAAGAACAACCATTCTAACAAGTACTGTCGACTGCAAACAGCAGACCAAATTGAAATTGACACTAGGCTTTCTGTTGACTGAGAAACTAATAATCTTGCAGACCCATAAGAATTAAATGCATCGTTGTTATTTTTTTTGCAGTCGCATCAGCTCTGTGCATCTTGCAAGCAACCTTTATTGCTTTTGAATGTCCTGTGATGGATTCTGCTTCCCTGAATACGTTAGAGTCGACAAATGGTTTCATGACAATGAATGCTGAAATGGTCAGGGAAATCAGCTGCCTAACTCCTTGTTGTAAACTTTCATTTGAGCTCAATCGATAGGCTTGACTTTCTTGGACCACTCAGGGAAGATTCTAATTTAGCTGCTGTTAAAGGTGAGGTGATCTTTCACTATTTTTGACCTTATCTGCAAACCTAAGTATCCAGTAAGTAGCCCTTGATGTTATATTTAAGCTGTCTTCCGCCTCAGGGCCTCCCTGTCTGCCTAGTCTATCTGAAAACATGACCCACCTGTGAGGAAGTTTAAAATATCAAACAAATTGCCTCATTCTCCTCAGTTCCACCAGCAGATCATCACATTGTTTTGTTTGAAGTCATTTTCCACATCGTCTCTTTTTTAAACTGAATGATTGCTGTATTTTACATGGGGGTGGTGGAGATGGGGGTGGGTACATCTCAAAGCGTTTCATAGGATACCCTGTAAATTATAGTTACTGTACCTTTTGCAGGCAAGCCAATTTACGAACAGCAATGTTTCACAAACGGCCATGAAGTGATTGATCAATTTAATCTGAGGGATTGTTAGCTAGGACACTGGGAAAAACTCCCTTCACTTTTCGAATAATGCCATGGTATCTTTAATGTCCCCCTGAACAGGCAGATGGCATCTTAATTTTTTGCCACCTCTGTCAATGCAATGCACCCCCACCACAGGAACACCAGTCTAGACTATACAAATTCAAAGTGCCAAAAGAGGGGGCATCAATCTACACCTTTTTGCCTCGGAGGCAAGAGCGCTACCAACTGAGCCATGCTGACACGGTGAAACATTTAGCCAGTGTTATCATTATTCTTTCAACAGCAGTGACCGCCTGAAACAGTCCTACTTTGCCGATAAAATATTTGTGATTAACCTTTGGTGAATAAACACTGCACATTTGTATCAATATTGTACCATAAATTATTCACCTCCGTTACTGAAATCTCCTTTAAAAACTCATTGCTTCCAGGTCTATGATTTGCTACTATCATCCAAGGGGACTCTTGAGTCTGATGAGGATACAATCACAGTTATTTACAAAAGATGAGTTGCAAATATACAGAGCATGAATAATAAATAATAGTAACCCTTGCATTTGATATGATGCCTTATCACGTCATTGAGAATATACTGTAAAGTGTATTTTTTTTCAAAATGCAACTGCCAAATGCACACAACAGGACTGTGCGTGTGGATCGAGTTACCAAATTATTACTCGTTAATTTATTTTGTTGGGGATTATTTATTACCCATGGAAAGCGATCTGCCAATCAATAACAACCATTTCCTAGTGAGCGCTCCAAACGACCAGTTGGTGTGTGAAAAGGAAAGGCAGGATTATCTGATATGACCCTTCAGCAGCTGGAGGGTTCTGGTTAGCAAACCTTAGCAAAGTGCTTTTCATATAAAATGATGCCTCAAAGCACGACGCACACAGCGATGGACACTGAGCAGAGAAATGAGTGACTTGATCAAATGTTGAGAATTTTGTTATTTTCAGCAGGTCTGTGAAGGCAATATGGAGAGAGGTACTGTAGTAAGGTTGAATGATTTAGGAAGTGGATTCCAGATGACAAGGACTTAATAGCTGGTGGCTTGGACACTGGTTTGGAGCTAATATTTCATGTATGATGGGCCATAACCGAAATGGTAAATTATATGTCTCTTTCAGGTGGTGATTGGCTCTGAATTTCCAGCACTCCTTTTATAGCAGGTGAATGGCCATTGGCATTGGTGGACGCTTGATGCATCCCACTGGCTGGAATTGATTCTTTAATCATCCAACGTTTGCAAGTGCTTCTTGAATGGACATTTTACAATAGATCTGGAGTAACCTGACTCCATTTTCCAAAGGAATTATTGCTCCACAGTAATATATCTTAAAAACAAAGTAACTTTGACATATGGCAGCGGACAATGGCATCAAACAAAACAAGCGTATCCCTTTCATATATTTTTACTTCAAACCACATTTGAACAGATTGAAGTACAGTAGTAGGGTGCACAGAAATTTACTTCATTTCCTAAGATAGAAACCTAGAGGAACTATTTGCCCAATATTATTTTCTGAGATTTTTTTTTGCAGGATCAGGCAAATAAGAAGTATGGCATCTTTTTAATACATCAAGAACCCAAACCTCAGCAGAATCCAGCTCATCTCGCTGTGGTAATAAGACTAAAATTCTCTCCACTTCCAATTCGCAGAATTAAGCACTTAATTTAAGGCACTTTTACAGTGTGGGGGATTTATGGCAGGTTACAACATTTGATACTGAGTGGAACTTAGATTTGCTTACAACCCATTTCGACAGCAGAATTTTTTCCTGTGCTTTGAATGGCTGACTCCATGGTTTCTCTGCCAACTCCTTTTCAGGACATTTATCTGTTGCTCCAGCTTCCCTGCTTGTATGGATATTCGCTCTTTAATGGAAGCTTTGATCCCCAACTGTTCAGTGCCTTGGGACGTCCTCCCAAAGTGAAAGGCACTTTACAAATGTAATTTTGTTGTTGTTGTTGCTGCTGTTATTTTGTCAAACTAATCTATTGGGTGTTTTGCAAGGTGGATGTTATAAAAATGTAACTATCTGAATATAAAAATTGGATCCTAATTCATGGAAAATTCTTATTATTTTATGATAAATGCAGGGAATCCTCATTAAAGCACATTCCTCTGAGTTAAATATGTCACAAGCAATCTTACATGTGAATTATGATATAATGTCTGATCTGTATCACAGCTGATGCCACTTCCTTCATGCAGCATGTAACGTCAATGATGTAAGCAGACACATGCGCAAAGCACAGTGAGTGATGTTAGCAGAGACATACAATCTGGAAGTCAGTCACTGGGAAACCAAAGAATCAGTGCTAGACACTGAATCTCCTTCTTGGTGGGGATTGGAGGTAAGTGAGACCCCCCATTGTAATTCAACGGTGATATGTTAGGTAATGGAATATCAGAATCAAGACCACCTTCTATGGCAGACTCAGTAGTCCAGTTTACTGATGACAGCACAGTCAGCCTGGCTCATCGGCAGGAACTGGAGAAACAGACCAGTCATTGGGATAAGGGTGTCATCCCACTCAGCTCCTGTTAACCTGCAACTCAAAGCCCTAACAGTAGAATGGTCCTAGCTGGATAAGCAGTGGGGAAGCTTCCCAGACCAATATTAATGCAAGCTATGTGATTTGGGCTGTGTAGACTCCAGCAGTACCCCCAACACACACTCTGGGGTCCCCAAGCCTTGGCTCTTGCCAACCTGCGCATAAATACCTTTTGGAATTCACTAAGCAGAATGCGTCCCTCCAGGGAAACAGTGCACATTCCATTCCATCAATTTATCTCTGGGATTTCCATAATGTGTCAACCGGGCCAACCACAAAAAAAACTGAGTTTTGCAAAATGTGTCAAGAATTTGCCAGCACGGTTATGTGCAGTGTTGTTTATTACAATACAAATTGATCGATCGATCAATTAATCAATTAATCATTTAACATAATATTAAGGTATCTAACGCTAATAATTACTTTTGCCTACTGGCATGTCAAATTCTTTTCAAAATCCCCGTGAACACAATTCAGGAGCCATGCTGGTCTGTTCTGCTGGTAAATACTTCAGGGTAAACTCATCCAAGATTAAGGACAATCTATTAAACTCCTTATTAAAGATGGTATTGTATTTTTCATTGTTCAAAATTGACTTCTTCATGTAACCGATATTCTATGCCTGATATCAAAAGCTATAGTGGTTGAGGTTTTGTGTTTCACACTCTCATTGCAACATACTGCAGATTCGTACCTATGTACAGCAGAAGCCCGTTTATCTGTGACTCGATGAACCGGCACTTCCTTATAACTGACACGCCCAAAAAAAGTCCCCATTCGATAAACTGGAACGTATCCGGAACAATAGCGGTAGAGCATTTGTGAGTCATTGTCGCGAAGGTGCAGTATTTCGGTTTGCCACTAGTAGAGTCTAGGGCTTCGGCTTGCAGCTAGTAAAGTCAAGCGACTTTAAAATCGCGCTGCCGCTTCTTTCACCCGCCTGGCGTCCCCCATTCAAAAAAGAATCGCTGGACCGCAAACCCCAATGAAGTAAAGGTGAGAAGCGCAAGAGAGCAGCCCCAACAACAAGCACCAACACAATACTCTGCCACTATCTATTATTAGTCTGGTGTGTATGGTGTGTGTTAAACAAATTTTAAAAATGTTGTAGTGGGTTTTCAGCCGTGGGCTGCCCGAATATCCGGCAGGCGCTTTAACCGGCATTGGCTAGGTCCCCCGGGTGCCGGATAAATGGCCTTCTACTGTATATGTAATGTAAATTGTCCAGTGGGGATGTTTTAAATGTATCAACTACAATCAGAAAGAAAAAAAATAGCATTTCTATAGCATCTTATGTCAGAAGCACATTTACCAGTAATTATTGTCAAATATATGGACAGTTTTTGTAGATCCATACAGTAGCTGTTTGTAAACATTAATATACTGTAAGCAGCCATGAAGATAAATGAATATTTTGAGGATTGCTGGCTCGGATGTGAAGGTGAAATTCCTTTCTCTTTTTTCAATCTTGATTGGGATCTAAAATGTCCACCTGAATAACAGGCAGGCAGGCAAACATTGGTTTAACATTTCATGCAAAGGACAACACCTCTTACAGTGTAGTACTCACCCAATCCCACTCCTGATTCTTTGTTTGTGAAGTCCTGTAACTCAGTAGTTAGAGCACTTGAATATATACTTAATTCCATTTACAGTAGAATCTGTGAAGCGCTTTGAGACGTCTTGAAAACGTGAAATGCACTATATCAAATGCAAGGATTATTATTATAGCAAAATATCAGATTGTAATGTAAGCTCAAGTCCCAACAAAGTTGTTTGAACCCTCAGTCATCTTTCCCAGGTGAGAGGCCTATCAACTGAGTTGAACAGAGTAGCTGGGTTAAATATTAAGAACAGCAAATCATTTATTAGGGTTATTAGAGTCTCGGGTTATCGGCTTGCCGCTAGTAGAGTTTAGGGTTATCGGCTTGCCGCTCTAGGGTTATCGGCTAGTAAGGCTTTAAAGTCGCACTGCCATTTTTTTTACCCGCACGGCATCCTCCATTGCAAAAGGAATCGCTGGACTATAAACCTCAACCAGTAAAGGTGAGAAGCGCAAGAGAGTAGTTTTAACAATAAGTACCAATATAATATTCTGTTATTATGTCATTATTTAGTCTGGTGTGTATACTGTGTGTTAAAATAAGTTACATTTTTTTGTGGTGGGTTTTCGACAGCGGGGTACCCAAATATCCGGCAGACGCTTTAACCGGCATTGGCCAGGTCCCGCGGGTGCCGGATAAACAGGCTTTTACTGTAATTTTTATGCAGTTGTGTCAATCTTCTTCTGTTGGAAGCTCAAAGTAAACTGCTTTAGGAATCCATGTATTTATACGCAAGAAGATAATTAACGGGAGGAATGTGAGAACTTATATCTCTTTGGTGTCAAATCCACTTTTTCTCTTCATTTGTTGCATGCGTTGGAAGACCAACAGAGGTAGGATAACCCAAGATCCACACTAATGCTTTAGGTGAGGTGGATTGTTTTATGATACGGTCCACTATCTTCAATAAATAACTACTGAAGTTGAATAGTAACAAACTTCAAAGGACGCACTCTGCCCTTGGTTGGTAATGACACTGAATTTATGGAATATTTTGCTACCTATCTGCATGGTAACAGGTTTACAACACATTTTACTTTAAGAGACAAACAACTGGCAACTTTACTAGTGGACTTAGTAATGTCTGTACAATATCACACAGTGTGTTTACATACAATTGAGTGTGGTGTGCTTTGACTAATTTTAAAGGATCAGAAAAACAGACATTTGCCAACTCACTTCTGCCAAGTGAGTGAAAGTCAGAGACCACTTTAAACAGAAACCTGGGGTGAGGCCTAAGTGGTGCCTTGTTCATGTGCCAAAACAGGTAGGGAGTCAGGCTACTAAAGCTTCCCAACTGTTCTAGCTTGTTTCAGAACCACAATGTGGCTGCTTTCCAAGGACAGTGTTTCACTTTGCAAGAAGTGCATGAGCATGGCAAACAGTGTTACCCATCCCTGCAGGACTAATGGCACAATAAGATCAAGTACACTTTGTCTTCCAAAGACCCTTTCGTAAATGTCCCTTATTTATGGGATGAGTGTTTACTGCAGGGTGGTGATGTGGGGTGGAAGGCAGACACAGCAGCTGCATGAACTAGAACTGGATGTCAAAATAATTTCTACCAGAGGCCAGAGTACAATGGATCTTTGGGAATAGCACCCTCGGAGGGGGTGGTTTGATGCTCATGCCAAAGAGCAAACACTTACCATTTGCACAGCTTGTGTAAATGGCTTTCTTGTTGCACTTGATCTCTTCTTTTCCATAGACAGAAAGTAATAGATAACATGCCAGATTGTGTCATCTGTTTGAAAGAAACGTTCCTCACTTGGAAGAGCCGTGAGCAGTGTCTCCAACAAGATAATGTCTGAAAAACAATGAATGTAACCTTAGCTAGTAACCCTTCTCCCATCTGACAAGTGATGCAATAGTGTGTAACCAGAAGAAACTTTGATGATTATAGCACTCCCTAGTGCAGTAAAATCTCGTTTATCCGGCACCCTCAGGACCTGACTTTAAGGTCTACTAGCAGCATTCCGAAATACCGACACAAGGGGAAAAAAATACACCACCAATATTGTGCCAGATAAGATCTGGTTATTTGAATGGGGACCTTTTTTTTTAAGTGCCAGTTATACGGAAGTTACGGTTGTTTGGGTCACGGATAAACAGGCTTTTACTGTATTTGGATGAATAGTCTTGTAGTTGAATGTCTGCACTGCACTAATGTAGTTAATAAATGTGCACTAGCAAATTCTGAATGTCTTCTCACAGCCCTTACGAGGAACATACATCCAAGGTCTGTGCATCTTACCTCCAGCCAACTATTCCACTGCCAAGAACTTAATCTGCAACCTTTTGGAAAACTTGGAGTGAATATTATGTACAGGCATTGAGACTCTTCTGCAAGTATTGAAAATCAATCACTTCAACTATGTGCAGATGCATGGTGAAGCCATCTTAGTATTATTGTATAATACCAATATACAATAACATATGTATATGTTACCATCATACCCAACTTTTTTTAATTGAATGTTAGTACAAGTATTATTGTACAATATTAAATGGTTTGTTTTTGTGTTGTTGCGCACCTGAAAGATACAAGATCACACAACTTAGCGTTTGCCATATTACTTTCAACTTGCATTGATGAAACTGGCGAATGTTCAAAAAATAGCATAAAATCACTGAAACATGAAGACCAAGTAGCAGAGATGTTGATTTGTGGTTGGAAAAAAAAAGATAGCATTCAAGCTTGGATAATACTGAGACATAGATATTATGAGCAAGTCAGCTAAAATTGACAAATAAGTGTCAATTAAAAAGTACAATTAAGTACAAACGTTATTAAATATCTGAAAATTAAATAAGCATTAATAAAAAAATTGACTTTTTCCTTCTAATAGGAGTGCTTTAAGTGAATGATTTTAAAACAGTAAATGTTGCATTAATCAATGGCTTAACAACAGAATTACTTTTAAAAAGCGTCTTTCATGTCAGGACGTCCCAAGGCGCTGGACAGTTACTGCTTCAGAGCCGAGCTGAGGACAGGACAGGGGGGGGGGGGGGAACAACGACAACAACTTCGATTTATGTGTCCTCTATGTTGGACGGCCTCTCAAGAGCGCTTGCACTGGGAAGGGTGGGGGATAGGGAGTCGCCAATGGGTCCATTGAAGAGTAGTCTTGAGGCGAGACTTGAAGGAGGCCATGGAGGGGCGAGGTGAAGGGTTAAATAAAAACTCTATGGTAATAATAGATATCAGTGAAATTGAAGATTGGAGATCAGTATAGAGGATCATCCATTACTCTAAGGAACACTATGTGCTGTTGAGCCCTGACAGGTACAAGATCACACAACGTAACATGAGCAGGCGAGAAAGCTGGTGGTGAAATTGATGTATACCATCACTGGAATATTACATAAAGAAACATCTTTGAATGCTTTTTTTTTCAACCTGTTCATAAGAGTTCAATTAATTCAGTTATTATTCTTCAGGAAACTTGAAAAGATTTTCATTACTGATTGGAAAAATCAAAGTCATATCTTTGCCTGATCTATTAAATGCCATCATCTCAAATGGTCAACTTTCCATCCTTTTACTACCTCGCATAATCTCCTGCCCCATTGCTTTATGAATGAGTTATTATTAAATTCAATCCTCCAGAAACCGTTTTGGTCATTGCATCTACTAATTAATCATTCAATATTATTCATGATACAGTACATCTGTTGAAGATCATGGTGTCAAACGTTTCAGAACAGAAGTTAAAAAAAATTATTTAGGAGACCTTTCTCACGAGTAAATAAACTCCTTATAGTTGCACTCATAAGAATTGGCGCTTAACAAGATTTGGAAATCCATTATACACTGGTGGGGGGGGAGGGGAGATAACATAACAACTTGTATTTATGCAGTGCCTTTCACGAAGAATGAACACCTTGAAGCACTTAGATAACAGGGAGAACCAAGCAGAGGTGGTGAGGGTGTTATCTCGGATTGCCACCTTATCCTCAGCTTGATGTGAACAACGCTTTGTTATTAGAAAGCTACTGCAGTGAATGTTGTCCTTTGCCACTTTTGAGTCAAGACTTCACTCTCGTCCAGTACATTTTGCAAGACGCTAGATCATAGTATTAAGAAGCAAAGATGCCAATTCACTAACAATGGTGGGACTGGTCTGTTAATGTGCTTGTGTATGTGTGTGTGTATATATATATAAAATAATTCTTGCATTTGATAAGGCGCTTTTCACATCAACTAGATGTCTCAAAGCACTTCACAGAATATACTGTAAAGTGAATTGACTGTATTTGTGGGCAAATTGCGCACAGCAGTGTCACACAGTCATGGATCGAGTAACCAATTTATTATTGTTATTTTTGAGGGATTATTATTAGGCATGTGGAGTAAGGAAACTTGTCCAAGGTTTCACCCTGACTGGAATCGAACCCAGTTCTCTCGCTTGCAAGGCAAGTGCTCTAACCACTGAGCTACAGGATATAGAGAGAAGGTTGGGGGGGGGGGGGGGGAAGTGGGAGAAGAAAGCATTTTGGTACTAGGAAAAACAATCTCCCAAGAAAGTTACAAATTAAAAAGGAGTCATCACTTTTTATTTATCAAGTCAGCAAACAAAATACCAGGAAGTACAGTATTTACAGGTCATCCTAGAAACTAAACAGCATCATTTAGAAGCTGCACTATCAAAATAGAGGAAGGCCAATTGATCAATTTTGGTAATGTTTACAGAGTTCATGTCCTCACCCTTACAGTTGGTTTTAAAATTACAAGAGAGACTTCCAACATATGTCTAACAGTCAACTTCAAAGTATTTCAGATAACAAAAATATTTAAAGGAGCTTCCTAAGCTACAATGTAGACAAAAGGAGGAACACAATATACATGTAATCTGCAATATCCCTGTCTTTTTCACAGAAACTGCTCTGATTTTGTCCCTGTTTTCAACATGAAAATAGGTGGTTAATGAACTATTTCAAGAAACAGATATTCTTTGCTGTTCTATGAAAGCGTCATTTGTAAAATACCTTGATCACAATACAAATGTATCTGATAATGTGAACGTCTGAATCTGGACTGAAACTCTGAACAAATACTTTTTTTAAAAAAAGTAATTCATTCAACAAGAGGTTTGACAACCCTTATAGTTAAAGAGTACAACAAAATGTAAACTTGGCAAACAAAACCGAACTTATGGAATTTTTTTTTACTCAAAAGTAGTCTCACTACAACATTGTATGCACACCTGGCCGTGGAAGTGCAGGAAAAAAGTCTACACAGTTTATGAACAGGTTTAACTAATACAGAATGAACATTCAGTAAAGATTAATGCTGAGGTACTGCAAATTATGATCGCTTTTGCACCAAATTATCCTACATTAACAGTAATCATTGTTAGGAACACTTCTAATCTTCTGTACAAACATCAAGTCTTTTTTAAAAAACGTTTTTTTTAATTTATTTTAAAAAATTACCACTTGCATTAGTGCACAGAAACAAAAAAAGATGTTTCTTCAGTACAGTAACATTTGTTCAGTAACTGTACAACACTCAGAAAAGTGGTGGTGCTACACGTAACCTGGATCTGACAGTTTTTAGTAATAAGAGCCCGAAGTGAAGTCCTTTATTCAAGATGCGCCCCCATCCACCCCCCCCACCATTATTACCAGGTATCCATAGAATTGTTCCTATATCATTGAGCAAATATAGGAGTTGCTTTTATATTCCCAGTAATACGTAACTCATGACAAGTACATTTGAGATTATAACTGGGTGGGTAGATTTGGTGGCTTCGAGCAGCTATAACCTACAGAATACCCACAAGTCAAACCGACTCCTCAAAATGGCTTTCACTTGGGACCGAATCAATTGCGCATCTTGTACTCAACAAGTTATAGGACACAATATAGCAGCTTGCAAACAATTCCATCAGAACATAAAACTCACTGAGTCAGAGGTTGCTTGATCATTCAGCTCCCAGGAACCATTTTATATGCACCAGCAGACTGGTAGCTGTGTTTAGAGTAACATTTGGGGTATATTTTATTTGGTTTTCAATGCACTTGGTCAAAGTCTTTTTTTTTTGAATGCACTATGAAACATTCCTTCAATGAATGCCACATTTGCTATAATGAAGTAATGACATCTCCGCAAGATCATACTAAATTTTTTTTAAAAAAGAAAAGTCACTTCATAAATGATATTCCACAGTATTTTACACAGTTCACTTGAACACATCAAATGAGGGAGGGGAAAAAACCCAAAAGGCTCCCATAGGTGGTTCAGTGGGGAATTGCACCACATGGTATGGTACTAAACTATATTAGACCAGGAAGGTCCCAGGTTCAATCCCTGCTGAGTTAGTTGATGTATAATTAGCTTCACTATCTCCAGGCTAGAAAGGGGTGACTATTAGCCAAGGTTTCCCTCTCTTGTTTGATCTCCAGTGATCCTGTTGAGAGAGACTAAATATGAGATAGAATTGGGCCCAGCTTGTGATGCTTCCCCCCTAATACTCTTACCAAATGCACTGTTTCGACTTGCACATGAAGAATGGTCAATGGGGAAAGGTATTGGAAGGCCGCCAGCACCTGCGGAACACTGTACCCGAGCAGGAGTCACTACGTTCAGGAGAGGGGAAAGTATTGGAGGTGTGTGGATGGGTGGGGGGGGGGGGAGGGAAGGGGAATGGGGAAAAGAGCAAGGACAGAAGAAAAATCTTTTCACAATCTTCAAGTAAACCAGCACAGCTCAGTCATCATTTTTGGTCTCAGTGTTTGGATTGTGGGGGTTGTCCTCCACTACAGTTATAATGGTTGAGCTGGCTGTTGAGTCTCTTGGAGAAATTCCAGCCACCAACTTGTCATCGGAATCTGGTTGCTTTACAGTTGCTGGAGGCGGAAGGCTGTCTTCGCTGATATTCTCCGCTAGCTGATTCCTTTCATGGTCTTCATGGTTGTTCTCACTTAGCGACCTGTATTTGAAAGAAAACATTTTTGCGTGTGTGAGAGAAACTTTGCAGTAAAAGATTAAGTGCGCATTGTTTTCATTCACGCTGAGGTACAAGGGAAACGATTATTTGGCAAGCATTTTTGACAGCTGTATTGAACGCCTCTTACATGCCGTGCCTCTGGATGTGGCGTTCCCAGTCAGAGCCACGGGCAAACGTGCGACCACAAAACTCGCAGGGGAACCTCTTCTCATTGTAAACACGGTTTCCACTCCCTGGACATGTCACAATACCTGCAAGTAAAAAGCAATTGTTTTTCAGAACCAAAAAAACACACCCATCAACACACCAATTTAGACTAATGAGGCATGCTGATCGCCAAACAAAGATTTAAATAAATATCCTTCATTATAATAAAGGCTTCTCAGGCATTAGCACAGGTTTCATTCTCAGAATTGGTAAATGAGAGCTTGCATCAAGGACCATTGATTTACCTTTGATTACTGCACATGACAGCATGAAGCTGGAACACACATCCCATTGAACTGACAATTTAAAGGTTCTCTCTTGCCAAGCACATCTATTCAGGAGGAGTGAAGAAATCGCTGACTGTAATTGAAATGGCATGACTCCCACACACAACATGGTAGTGGGCACTCTTGAGAACAGTGCTAAATTTCCACCCCTTTGACTGCCATACACAAGCTCCTCTAAGATACCCAACAGGGTTGGCAGGCAACAAGACACGTTTGGTGTCAAAGTAGTTTCTCGTCACAACTTCTTTCTCATGGAACACTGAGAACATGTTACAAAAAACCTCAGGAGGAGTTGCAGACAAAAAGCTTCAGAGAAATTGCATTGAATAGTACCAACCTCTTTGTTCAACTATATTCCCTTTGTCTTCATCACGGGCTTCCTCTTCACTGCTCGAGGACTCCTTCTCTTTCGAGTCCAACTGGTCCAAGTTGACACGACCGACCAATTCAAAGTTACGAATCACCTGAGGTGGGGGTGGGGAAGCAACAAAAAAAAACAAGCAAGAAGCTAGTCAAGTTAAGCACATATTTTCATTTTTATTCACCCAATAATGATAATGGAATAGCACTTCAGAGCAAGCTTCTGAATATACCATCTTTGTTTAAGAATAAGGCTCATTCTCCAGGGTACAGGGTTGGGGAAGGGGTGGCGAAGGAATTTCACTGCAATATTAAGACGCCACTGATCTCAAGATGTCGTATGACTATGGAGATAATTTTAGTTTTTTTAAAGAAAGGTGCCCTAGTTTCAAATAATCACAGTAGCTTTTTAATAATTATTTGTGCTGCAGGCATACATTGTGTTTGGCATTAGTCTCTTATGTTATACCATTGCCAAACATGCATTGTGGCAAAACCAATGTTGCAGTAATGTGAGATTGCCATCAGTAGTAAGACTACCTGGTAGCAGTGGTCTACCATCATTAGTGATACGATCTGCAACCTATAATGTCATTACCAGGAAACTGACTTACAGCGAACTGCACAGCATATTGGCTTCCACAGACACTAAATAAAGTGTCATCTTTATGCTTAGATGGTAGGTAGGTATACTGGTTAGGTATTATAGCTATTGATTCAAGGATAATTAAATAACTTGCTTTTTTTTAGTGCCTCCGTGTACATCTCAAAGTGTTTCAAGTAGCAACTGTATTTGTAGACAAATGTAGCAGTCATTTGAACAAAGTAGGATTCCACAAAGCATCTAACAGGTGAATGACCAATTCTGGAGGACGGTTATCTCGGATAAACTCCTCTTTTAAATAATGTCATGGAATGTTTAACACCCCCCTGAATAACAGGAATGTGGTTTAACATCTCACCCAACAGACTGCACCTGCAACGATCCAGCAATTCACTCGCTATCCTGGTGTTGGCATAGACTGTGAGCTCAAGTCTCCAACAACATTCTTAAAACAACGTTTCTGACTCTAAGGCAAAAATGCTACCAATTGTGGCAGCAGGAAGTTAAATCACACAACATTAGGATGCTCCAAGTTCACTGGGTCAATCACCCAACAGACAGGTGGTGGTGATGTAGGGTGGGTTGGGGGGGAAAGGGGAAGCTATACACATAGAAATTGAACCACCTTCAAAGGACTGAGGAAGACAATATCTATGGTAAGTAATTCAATATTCTTCCTCATTCATTCATTCAAATCTGCATGTACACTTGAATTACGCCAAAATAGTGAAAGCAGAAGTGATAATCTTTGAAATAATATGGAGCCTAGCTTGCAGCACAGTAGCGTTGAAGTGCTCGTCATTCTTGAGTTGACAGATCAGGACAATACTGCTTTGTGAAGGCATGCAAATCACCCCCCATAGCTTCTCTGCAAAAAGCGAGGAAGCAGACCCTTTCATACCATGGCTGTACATGGCCACAGCATGAGACTTTTCCTCACTTTTCCAGGTGTTTTTTTCCCCCTAAATAAAACTAAGCAAAGACAAAATGCATTCTTTAACCCACTTGATAAAATGTTATTTATTGATGGTGTTCTGAATGTTTTGTCACAACAACAAAGCATCTGCGCAAATCGGTGAATGCCTTTGGTTCTCTGTACACGGCTAAGTATTCAACTAAGTGACACTTCCTTTCAAAGGAAGAAGCACATCTTGGCTGCTAAGCTTTTGACATTGTGATTTTTTTTAACTAAGATAAAGTCAAGATGCAAACGTTGGCATACATTTCAGATGCAGCCTTAGTGCTTGCTATATCCGAATGACGAACATGAGGTGGATCTACCTGCCAAAGCATGAAACTCACTAATCTTGCGAGGCAAAAGACCAGGCAAAGCTACAGAAAAGAAAGCCTAAGAAAACAAGAAACCAAAGGATTAGACCAATGATATGCAAGACAGGATTCAAATCTCAGCTAGGTGTGACTAACTATTGATATGGGCTTGTTATCAAGTGCCCTTCATGAAGTTGAGCAGAATTGGATCTTCATAAATTGAACTGCACGCCAGAGGCATGGGATAGGCTGCAACAGCTGCCATGTAAACCTTTAATGCGCTTGCTGATCTCTCTGAATCAGTAAGTGCTCAGTTGAGGCTAGCCAGAATGTTACCCCAGAGGGTCTGCATGTGTCATCCAAACCTTGTGATAGACCTTTTCAGAATGTTGAGCACAATCTCCACAACCGAAAGAGACTTAATTTGATCCTACTGGCTTCTCAAGAAGCAAGCTGCTAAATGGAGAGAGACTGAGGAGCACCGTCTCATACCTGCACTCATCATAGGCTTGATAGCCAAGTGTTTCGTCAGGATTATTATAGTTGTTTCCATTAGGATCTGGTGAATGAACTATCCTGAGTGTGAGAGGAAACAGTAGAAAGTCAAAAAGAAAATTTGATACCGGAGTCAAAAACTCACATTGTTTACCTATCAAATCTGCCCTTGCAGGGTCTGTTCTGACAACTGTACCCATGTCAAACAATGAGTAGTGTATGGCAAGGTTCTGATGACACCAATGTTACAGAAGCCGAGTGTTGAGACACAAGAAACAGAAACGAGTCCCAAATTTGTGCAGTTTTGGATTCTAGCCTGTACTTCATCGGTCGGCCACAAACTATCAACAGCATATGGCAATCCTTTCAGCTTTCCGCCATAGTAGTGGCCTTGCAATAAATCTTGTGATTCAATTTGTAACATAAGCTACAAACTCTTTGCAGTGTTGCCCTCAATATTGCTCTCCTGTCTTTAAAGAACTTCATTGGAGTTGTACAGTCCTGAAGTGGTTTAATAGGAATAATAATAACATTTCTCAGAACTATCCCAAAATAGACATTCTGGAAGAGCAGTTACTACCACAAAGTTTCTCTTGAAATACAAAGCCCAACTTCCTCGTAAGTTCAGAATTTGCTCATTCAGGCAGTGTCTTTAGGGTGTTTGGATGAACTAAATGATAAAGGGAGAGGCAGTTGTGGAGGTTTCAAAGTTAGAGGAGGCTGGCAGAGATAAAACGTTTTTAAATAATCTGGATGCTGATCTACAGCCATAACAGAAGAACTTTGTATGAGTTTACAAACTCCAACTGAGCTTCAAGTATTTTGTCAAAAATTTCTCAAATCTGATGTGAAAGTATGCTTTTTTAGAAGATGCACTTGCTTGTCAAGTGTTCTAGATGTATTTCTCGGAAATATTAAGTGTTGATCTTTGCCTTCAGGAAGATTGCTCGTTAGTCAGCTGAATATCTAAGATGTATGGAAACTCTGTGTAAGATGTATGGAAATGACCATGCTTAAAAGCATAAGCAAGGTGCAGTCCACATATACAAACCCACTACACAGAGAATTTTTTTTTGCGTCTGGAATGAGTGCACACTTTCTCCCTGGAGGGATGCATCACTTTTCAGTTCTACAAAATATTGGGCGCAGAGCCAAGGTGATACAATTCATGACTCCTAGGTATAGAAGCGTGGGTTGAAATCCCTCTCGCAGACAAAAGAATAGCAAGAGTTGATGGCTCCCCCAGGTTTTCTTTCCTTAAGGAAATCTTCTCTAACATGCAGTTTTTTCATATTTATAAATAATCCTCGTTGAGATGTCTCAAAGTACTTCACTTTGCTTTTGTTTAAGCTGCTTTCTATATGCGTCCACTGAGATAGCATCACTCACTATTCTAGGCTACTCGTCCCAGTTGTTGAATACTATCTCTGTAAAGCAACGCTTCCTTGTTTTTACTGTTTGTCCAATTCAAGATCCTGGTCCTCAAATTTAAAGCCCTCCCCAACCTCGCCCAACCCTACATCCCTGTGACCCTACAACCCTTTACTAATCTGCCTGCGCCCTCTTCTCCGTAGGCTCTGGCCTGCTCCTCATCCCCCAACCCATCCGCCTCACCATTGGCGGGTGAGCCTTCAGCCACTCTGCCCCCAACCTCTGGAACGCCATCCCGCAGTCCCTCCACCTCGCCCCCTCCCTGGCCTCCTTGAAATCCGGCCTAAAGACTGCTCTTCGATGGTCCCATTGGCAACTCCTGATAGCCCCTTCCCTCCCCTGTCTCCAGCTCGGGTCTGGCACAGTGACTATCCAGTGCCTTGGGACATCCTCCTATACAAGTGAAAGGCGCTATACAAGTGTAATTTTGTTGTTGTTGTTTGTCCTTCTCTCCCAACATCCTCCTCGCCTTCTCCTGAACCCCATCATTTCCTTGTGTTCTAGCCTGGGCTTCCCGGTAACGCCCTTTGTGGCTCTCAGTGTTGGCTGTCCAACAGCAGCCACTCCAACTGTCCCATCGCTCACTCTTTCTGCACCAACCACCTCTGAAAGGCACCCATACCTTCTCCAACTCTCCCTGCTCCTCAAACTCCAGTCATTTCTATCCCACAACCCCAAATACTCTCCATACAACTCTATCCACACCACTCCCCATCCCCAACCTATGTGCATTTCTCTCTAAAATGGCCACTCCTTCTCCAATAAAGCCCTGGCTATCCATAACCTCATCCTGGATGAGCACATTGATGTTCTCCCCCAGTTACCCTTCCCTCTCGTTGAAGGCACATCCCCTGGCTATACTTTTCACCCTGCCAACCTAGTGGTGGGATGGCCCTCATCTCCCAAGCTTCCCTTGGTTTATCTCCCTATTCCCCTGAGTGTTTCTCTTCCTTTGAGCACCTCATCCTCTACCACCCCTCCTCTTCTCCCCCTCAAAACAGTCCTAGTTTACTCCCACCCACCCCACCAAAACTCCTGGCTCCTTCCTTGTTGACATCTCCTCTTTCCCCCTTATCCCTGTCCCTTTGTACAGAACATTTGCTCATAATGGGTCATTTCAACCTCCACCTAAACTCCCCTTGCTCCACCTCCTCAGATTTCACTGCCATCCTCTCCTCCCTAAACCTCACCCTAGACATCAACTTGCTGGCTCACAACCGTGGCCATTCCCTTGACCTCATCATCACACATGGCCTTGACATTCAGATCTTCAGATCATGGACGAGGCCATCTCGGACCACTTCCTTACCTCTCTCTCTCTCTCCTCCCACAATCCCCTCCCTTCTTCCAAGCCCTCCACAATTCTTTCCGGCTGTAGAAAAGGTTTCCACCGACCCTCTCTTCCTCAGACCTCCTTTCCCTCTGGACCTCCACCCACAACGATCCTGATGTAGCCACCAAGCTGCTGAATGACCATCCCTCTACCGCCCTCAATTCACTGGTTTCCAAACCCATCCGCTCCCTCGGTACAAACTTCCACATGTGTGTGGATGACACAGAAATCTATTTTGCCTCCTTCAGCATTGACTCCATCTACCAGCTTGTCTGACAGACATCAGGGCCCGGATGAGTGTAAACTTTGTGCAGCTTAACTCCTTGGCTTCCATAAATGCTGTCACTCCTGCAGATCTAAACTAAACTCTTCAACCTCCCTGGGCTCTCCCTCATACTCACCAAACCAGTGTGCAATCTAGGCCTCTGGTTCAACCCCCAGCTGTCCTTTCTCCCTCACATCTGGTCTCTGGCCAGGACCGCCTTCTTCCACTTATGCCACATTGCCCCGGTCCAACTATACCTTACCCCAAATGCAGCCAAAACCCTTGTGCATGCATTTATTTATTATTCCAACATACTCCCAGCCGGTCTCTCCAGCTCCACCATCCAAAAGATCCAGCTCATTCAGAACTCTGCGGCCTGCATACTGACTTTTACGTACCCACATCTCACCATTTCTGGCCCAGGCTCCGCTGGCCATCACCAAACAGATCAACTTCAAGAACCTCACACTCGTGTTCAAATCCATTCACTCCCAGGCAGCTCCCTAATCCTCTGACCTCATCAATCCCCATCCATCACCCAGCCCCTCCACTCGACTGGATCAGGGTCTTGTTCATCTCTCACACCCTCTGCCTCACCATCAGAGGTCACGCTTTCAGCCACTCTTTCAGCCACTAGGCCTGAAAACTCTGCAACACTCTTCTTCAATCCCTCTGCCTTGCCCCGTCTCTCCCCTTTTCAAGTCCTGCCTGAAAACTTTCCTCTTCGACCGTGCTTACAGCTATTTCTCCACTTCCCCCGACCCCAGCTCGAAGTCAGCTCCATTACTATTAAGCGCTCCGAGACACTCCCCTGTATGGAGGGTGCTATATGTACAAAGTTGGTGTTGTTGGATACAGGTATCCCTCCCCAACCGCGGGGGATACGTTCCTGTAAACCTTCGTGGTTGGAAAAATCGCGGTTGGAAAATGCAGGTCCCTATGGGAAACACGGGGATATGGGGAGTATGTTTACTTTTTTGCGGTTGGGAAATGCAGGGCCATATGCGAAACATGGGGATAGAGGGAGTAAGTTCACGTTTGGTAAAACTAAACACAAAAAAAACACATATAGTTATAACATTCATGGGGATAGAGGGAGTAAGTTCACGTTTGGTAAAACTAAACACAAAAAAAACACATATAGTTATAACATTCATGGGGATAGAGGGAGTAAGTTTGGGCGCGTTGGCTGCCAGGATCTGCAACAATCCACTACAGAGAGAGAGACACGGAGGGCTGGGGGGTGGTGACATGGAGGGCTGGGGAGGGGGTGACACGGAGGGCTGTGGGGGGTGACACGGAGAGCTGGGAGGGGGGGTGACATTGAGGGCTGGGGACAACGACATGGAGGGCTGGTGGCGGGAGTGACATGGAGGGCTGTAGAAGGTGAGAGAGAAGGGTGGGGGAGGGGAGAAGAGAACTTAACAGCGAGAGACATCCGCAGATGCTGGCAACCAATGCTCCCAAACTTACTAGCTAGGCTGTGGAGAAGCGACAATAAATTCATGTTACAGTATTTACCTTCATCCTAAGAGAGAAACGTTGTCACCGGTTGATTGCAACATCGCAAACTGGGTCCTAGTGCTATACGCTAGCTGTTCGCACACACACAGTACCTGTAGATCTACGAGTGCAGCTAGACCATGTGAGGTGGTAAAGATACTGATAGGCGGGAAACATGGAGCGGATGAATACACACCAATACGGGGATGAATGCGGTCCCTTGTTTGGAGGAGTGAAACCTGAAAATTTAAACCCACGGATTTAAATCGCGGATGCGCAAAACACGGTTTGCGAGGGTTGTCGCATTTAGCAAACCGTGGATGTGTGAGTTTCGTGGTTGGCGAGGACGCGGTTGGGGCGGGATACCTGTATTGCCATGTACAAGAGTTGCATGAATGTGGGGTACATGATCACAAATGGTTAGTAAAGTATTTTAAATGTCATATGAAAATGGATTGGAGTATATAGTTCTAGTGCGGCAAGCTAACACTAACATAGATACGATGGGCCTCAATGGCATCACTCAGAAGAATGTTGATAAGGAGGCCTAATTATGGACCATAACATTTCTATGATTTTTGCTAAGCCATAATTACAGTAAACGCGTGATAACTCGTCACTCCAAGGGAAAAGGGCTCAGTGATGTTATGCAGAGTGACAACTTGGGTATATGTAAATACACTAATGAATGCGGCTGAGATATTGACAGCATAATGATTTAAGTGGAAGTGACAATTGAAGCCAGAGCCTACTTATCAGGAGTTTACTGTATACAACAGCAATAACAACAAAATTACATTTATAGAGCGCCTTCCACATCGGGAGGACGTCCCAAGGCGCTGAACAGTCAGGTCAGGATCCGAGAAGGGGGGGGGGGGGGGGCGGGAAAGGGTCGGGATAGGGGCAGGGGGAAGGAGAGTAGGAAAGAGGGAAGAGTTAGGAAGGCAGCAGAAGACATGGTCGAAGAGGAAGGTCTTGAGACTGGCCTTGAAGGAGGAAAGGGAAGAAGCGAGCCAAACAGATTGCAGGATGGAGTTCCAGAGTGTGGGGGCAGAGAGGCTGAAAGCCCAGCCACCGATGGTGAGGCTTTCCGATGGTCGGGGGACGTGGAGCAGGCTAGAGCCCGCTGAACGAAGGAGCCCACTGAATGAAGGGGACGGGCAGGCTGATAAGGAGACAGTTGGTCAGAGAGATAGGCGGCGGCAAGGCTATGAATGGCCTTGAAAGTGAGGATAAGGATCTTGAATTCGATCCTTTGGGGGATGGGGAGCCAGTGGAGACGGGCAAGGGTGGGAGTGACAGGCAGCTGAGGGTGGGAGTATATACTCTGAATGGAAAAAAACCCTAAAAATAAAAAACCTGTTGTACACTTTTACACTTAGTCATCATTACCCTACTGTCACAATTGTATGACAGCAATTAACCCGCATTAGTATAGGGAGACAGAACATTACACTCCACAACCCAACCACCAATGGAATTGGTTGATGGATTACGGGGGAAAAAAAGCGAGAGATGAGGTCTATCATAAGCATTGTTAAAATTACTTTGTGTTCGTCCTGAAGGTGATTCTCGAGATCATCTTTTATTCTGCTCTCATAGTAGCACAGCTGGCACTTGAATGGTTTCAGTTCCTTGTGCTTCTCCATGTGTATCTGCAGATTCTCGTCGCTGGAGCATGTGAAGGTGCACTTGTCGCAACGAAACACTATCCCCTGCAAGTGTCGGGAGAGCTTGGAACGGCGGACTTCTATGGGGACAACTCTCTCCTCTGTGGAAAGAAAGGCGGTGATCAAAATACGGACCTGAACAGCTTTGGACTCACCAAATATAATTCAGTTGTTACTAAACTAATGTGGCAATTTCACTAAGAGTAGATGCCCCGAAGAGAATGGCTGGTGTAAGACTGATATCTTGAATTAGTTTTGCCTAAAGTCGACAATTAGATACACAAACCACAAAAATGAAGGTGAAATAGAGCCGTTTATCCACAACACACCCATCTACATGCCCATTTATCTGCAATGGGCTCGGAAATGGAAATGGAAAGGCCCGATAGCCACAAACAATTAATTGAGTGTGTTTGAAGTTACTAAATTACCAGTACATTGAGTAAATTGCACCCCTAGTAATCTTACATGCAACTCTGTGCATATAGATAACATGATTAATTTTGATGGCAGCATGAAGGTAAATGTTTATACTTTTGACTAATGTACGGTTAGAATCAGAGGAAGGGATACACATGGGTATAGAGATAAAGAAAACCTCGGAGAGAGACTCAGAGAGAGAGAGAGAGAGAGTGGGAGGGAGGGTGGGGATAGGGCTAGTAATTGTTTCACTGTTGTGCGCAACAATATGGTGTTGGTAAAATTTTGAGTTAGCAAAACAGCCAATTTGTGTTTCACCTGATGTACTAGTTATCTTGCACTGTTTTCTTATTCACAATGAGGCAGGTACCAAATAATGCAGACAATTCCAATTTAGGCAACCGGTAAATCTATCATTGTGAAATGTAGGCTGACATGTCACATCATGTGCATTGTGTTCCTTATAAACCCACAATCCACTGGCGACCTTATTACGTCAGCTACTTCAGAAGCTGAAGAGGCTCTTAATAATAATAATCCTTGCAATTGATACACTGTTTTACCACATCATTAAGACTTCTCAAAGCACTTCACAGCATATGAAAGTGAATTGATTGTGTTTTGTGGGCAAAACCCTATATTTTGTTATCTGGAGTGCAGACCTTACAACAATTTTTGAAGTATCATATATCCTTGCACAAGTATTTCTCACCTCTGTGAAGAACAATATGATCAATCATGCTGCTTTTGTATTTTGTGTGATACAGGCAGAGGGGGCAACGCAGATCCTTAGGACCTTCAACAGGAGGAGCTGTGTGACTCCCTTCAACATGCATAGAAAATGTAGACCTGCAAATACAAGAGGGAGAGAAAAAAAAACATGTCACCAAGTGTAGACCTCAGAATGAGATCTGTCATTGTACAGCAAGCAACCAAATCAAGAGCTATGCGACAGATTGCAGCTTTGTATGGATATCTGCAGTCAACAGGAGTAGATTTAAGCCAACGTGGAGTATAGATTTTTGCTGAACATAAAAGGTTACATTTCAGTAAGAGCTTAGGAATTGATTAAAATCTGCCCTATTCGTGCAGATGGACAATGCAAATTATGCAACCAAATGACCTATTTACACAAAGTTAAAATTCGCAAATCCATTGATCATGTGGAATTAATCCTCTTAGTTCACACTCTTGTGATTATGCATCAGTTTTTTTTCCCAGAACTGATGATTTCTTGCAGGATAAACCTAATTTAATTGCATAGGAAACACACACTGAAATGGGCTAGGATATAGCGTAGAGCCTCATCCAAGTCACTCACTTCCACTTTAAACGATGGCTCTCCGGGGAATCTCTACGATTTTTTTCTTTTGTAATAAAAAAAATTGCCAGGATAAAATCCTGGAACTCCAAACTAGAATGAAAACTACAATTGTATGATGTTCAAGATCCTTATCAGTTCAAGATCCTTAATTTAACGTTTGAATCCCTCCAGGGTCTATCCCCCCTCCTCAAACCCTGATATATATGTACATATACATACACACACACTCATTTTTTTAATGTTTGACTAATGAGAACCATTCAGCACATAGCCTTGCCCCTTCATCACCTTGGACTTAGATTTCAGAGTCACCTGTTCAGGAAGACCTCTTCAAGAAATAACTAACAATTGTTTAACTCATATGCCACATTCTACCACCTTCCTTTATTAAAGAGCAATCTTTCAATTATTTTAGCTTCAGGGAATCAGGCACATGCCTGAAAATATCTCATTATTAAGTGCAATTTTATGTGTCAAAATTATAGATCACACAGATTTCCAAGCCAGGCTGCAATTTGATTCTGTCGATAATTAACCCAGTAACCGCCCACTGTACCACATAAATAGGGCCAAAGAGGAAACATAAATAAAGCTGGGAGGGAAAGAAAAAGCAGCCTGTGTTGCTGCCAGAGGTCAAGTGTCAGAAATTTGGCTCTTTGCCAAATGACATCTGAAGACACATGCAAGTGTTCTATTATACCTAGTTTACATTATTGGAACCCAGCATCTGTTAGAATCCAACTCAACACATGCAGTCTAGATGATCCTGAATACCAAATGCATCTGAGCGTGAAGAAACATCCCATCAGGGATAGGAGGTTACACATGAAGGAGTTCAAAGGTGCAACAATGCCAAAGCGACATGAATTGTAATCCAGCATTTCATCCCTGCCACAATTTCAATTTTGGACCACTGACAAAACAGGAAGCAGATCATCAAATTGCAGGCAGCAGAATTTCTGTAAGCATTAGGTGGAGAGCTGAAAGATGTACGGATATAAATGGGGGGATTTTTTTTTAGGCAAAACACACACATATAAAAGAAATTAATCAAATGTAATAAATGTTTTTGTAATAAATGAGAATGGTGCACAGAATTTTATTTCCTTTCTCAGCTTCCACTACACCTCTATTTAGGAATATTAATGACAATGCAAGACACAAGGATCTCAGAGAACATGTATTCTGCAGGAATAAGGTTGTCTACAGACCAACAGTGAAGGTGCCTGTTAAGAGGCTGCAATATGCAATGTAGATTCCTGTAGCTCAGTAGTTAAGAGCACTCGCTTTACAAATAAGAGACCTGGGTTAGATTCAAGCAGGGCAAAACTGTGGGCAAGTTTCCTTGCTCCACATGCCTAATAAAAGTAATCTCTCAAAAAAAAACAATAAATTGTTCAGTTTCAATCCATGACCGTTTGTGGGACGCTGTTGTGTGCAATTGGCTGCCGCATTTCGTCAACAAATATACAGTCAATTCACTTTATAGTATATTCTCTGAAGCGCTTTGAGACGTCTAGAAGATGTGAAAAGCGCTATATCAAATGCAAGGATTATTATAATATAAAACAGCATTGCTGCATGCAAATTGGCAAACGAGTGTGCAAATCTGGAGGCTGGATCATAACCTTGGGTCTTGTCCCCCAAAAAAGTGGAACTAAGGCTACATGTGAATGATGGCTATTGTGGAATTCAAGTAGTTTCCAAAATTTATATTTGTAATATTTCAAGAGGTGCTTGCATATTTGTTTCCTCAACCATAAGAAACATAAGAAAATAATACTCCGTCCAAAAAAAACCACAATAATAAAATTGGTCATTTCAATCCACGACTGTTTGTGGGACACTGCTATGCGCAATTGGCTGACGTGATTCGCCCACAAATATACAATCAATTCACTTTCCAGTATATTCTGTGAAGCGCTTTGGAATGTCGATAAGATGTGAAAAGCACTATATCAAATACAAGGATTATAAAAAAATGTCTTTATTGGACTGCGACCAAACATACCAGAGAAAAAGAACATGCCTTGTAGGCCATTTGGTCCATTGCATCTGCTCTGTCATTTTAATAGCCTAGAGCAACTCTTAACTTCTTTAAATCACCACCTTCTCATTCTTTTTCCATGTCTCCTACTGAACAAGCATCTAGCCATCTCTCTTTAAAAACCTGTCAATTGATTCTGTAATTATAGCATTCTGGGGGCAAGGTTCTTCTTAAACTAGCTTTAGCTTTAAAAGGCTTGGCAATTGTTTTTCTTTTTTTAAAAAAATCATACAAAAATAATGATGTCAGGAGGCATCAGGCAGAGGGTAAGGAAACTCATGCGTCCCACAAGCACAAACTCAAATCTAGTTTGACGTCACAAAGGATCTCATTTGCACTGACCAACCATTGCCCACCATGTCTCTTACCTGAACCCAGTAAAGAACGAGCAATCCTTGCACTTGTGCAGCTTCTTCCCACAATGTCGATCTCGATAGTGGCGCCTCATGCTTTGAATATATTCAGAGTTAAACTGACAGAATTCACAAGTGAAGTGCCCTTTGGTTACTTGTTCAGCTGGAGCAGCAGGTGATGGCACTGGCCCAGGGCTGGAGAGGTTCCTCGCCATGGCAGCTGTCTGGTAATGGTTAAGCTGTTGCTGGACGTCCGGTGGCTCCGAATAAGAAGAATCTGCATGTGAAGAACTGTCAGTTACATGCCAACTCCATAAAACGCAAAGCTTTATTTCACTGGAACAGCGTTCCTCTTTCCCACTATTCTGTGAATAATTATTTAAAACTCTTGAGGTTTAACTTGCTTTGTATAGTTGTTAGTTTTACTGTGGGGGAGCGTGCAGAATTATCACCCTATTGGTTGTTATAGAAAAATAGAAACGTAGAAATCTACAGGGCAGAAGGATGCCATTTGGCCCATCGAGTCTGTACCAGCTCACACAGCAAGGAGATAAATTCAATCCCACCGCCCGCCTTAGCTTCATTTCCCTCCAAGCCCCTCTCTTTCATTTGTGGACTCTGAAGGATCAAATTGCCCCCTTCTTCTCCATAGGTTGTTACTAATTTTACAACATAGAAATCTATGTAAATAAAGCAACTCTGTGCTCTCTTGCAAATTTATCAACAATTGATGGGAATGCAAGAAGGCTCTACTATCAATGGCAGGATTTCCATTATAAACATTAATGGGGGTTGGGGGGGAGAATAATAAATGAGAACAAATGAGTTTCAAAAGACCAACTAAAGACTCTGTTCTTTTGAGTGTGGGAGAGGTAAGCGAGTATTCTTGGAACTGAACTGGCTCAGTATTTTATATTTGGTGCCTGGTTCCTGAGCCAGGCAGGTCTACAGTATTACAGGGCACTGCTGATGACAGTAGGGTCAGCTACTGGCTCATCAGCAGGACCTGGAAGGGTAGACTAGTTACTGGGGGCAGGGAATTATCCTACTCAGCTCCTGTTAACCCTCCAAGGCAAAGCCCTAAAGGTAAAGCGTATATCTCCGCCTATAAGGCGCACTTTTTTTCAGGTCGGAAGATCTCGAAAGTTGGGGGTGCGCCCTATACGCAGGTACAAGAGATTTTGAGCCTCGGAAATACAGTAAACAGGAGGGGCGACCGGCGCGCTGTCAGCCGGGGTTTGGTCACTGTCTGGCGGGGGTTGGGGGGAGCGGGTGATGGGGCTTCGGCCTCGGCCGCCCGGGCAGCGGCAGCAGCAGCGGACTTCAGTGCCGTGCTTACTAGGGTCCGTCGATATGGAAAATTTTCCGATTAGATATATCGATGGGCTCATATCGAGATATACCGAAATATCGATATTTTCGGTTTTTTCGTACTGTGCATGCGCGCGCGCATCGGAGTGCGCGCGCATTCCGGGTGCGCGCGCATTCGGGGCCTATCTTCTCAGGAAGTAAATATCGTTCTCTCTCTGTGTCTCTCACTCTCTCCATCTCTGTGTTTTTCTGTCTGTGTGTCTCTCTCCCTCTCTCCTCTCTCACATCCCCCCCATCTCTATTTATCTGCATATTATTACATCCACCCCGTCTCTCTCCAACCCCCCCCCGCCCCTCTCTCGCACCCCCCACCCCCGTCGTCTCTCTCCCCCCCCCCCCCCCCGCCGTCTCTTTCTCCCTACCCCCCAGCCGTTTCTCTCACACCCTCTCCCCCTCCCCCCAGCCATCTCTCTCCCCCTCTCCTCCCCCCCCCAGCCGTCTCTCTTCCCCTCTCCTCCCCCCCACAGCCATCTCTCTTCCCCTCTCCCCCCCCCCCAGCCGTCTCTCTTCCCCTCTCCCCCCCCCCCCCAGCCGTCTCTCTTCCCCTCTCCCCCCCCCCAGCCGTCTCTCCCCTTCTCCCCCCCCCCCCCAGCCGTCTCTTTCTCCCTCCACCCCCAGCCGTTTCTCTCACACCCCCAGCCGTCTTTCTCCCCCCAGCTGTCTCTCTCCCCCTCCCCCCAGCCGTCTCTCTCCCCCTCCCCGCAGCCGTCTCTCTCACCCTCTCTCCCTGCCCCCAGCCGTCTCTCTCCCCCTCTCCTCCCCCCCCAGCCGTCTCTCTTCCCCTCGCCCCCCACCCAGCCGTCTCTCCCCTTCTCCCCCCCCCAGCCGTCTCTCTCTCCCTCTCCTCCCCCCCCAGCCGTCTCTCTTCCCCTCTCCTCCCCCCCCCCAGCCGTCTCTCTCCCCCTCCCCAGCCGTCTCTCCCCCTCTCCCCCCCAGCCGTCTCTCTCCCCCCCCCCAGCCGTCTCTCTTCCCCTCTCCTCCCCCCACAGCCGTCTCTCTCCCCCTCTCCCCCCCCCAGCCGTCTCTCTCCCCCTCTCCCCCCCCCCAGCCGTCTCTCTCCCCCTCCCGTCTCTCTCCCACTCTCCTCCCCCCCGCAGCCGTCTCTCTTCCCCTCTCCTCGCCCCCCCAGCCGTCTCTCTCCCCCTCTCCTCCCCCCAGCCATCTCTCTCTCCCTCCGCCCCAGCCGTCTCTCTCCCCCTCCCCCCCTAGCCGTCTCTCTCCCCCTCTCCTCACCCCCACAGCCATCTCTCTCCCCCTCTCCCCCCCCCCAGCCGTCTCTCCCCCTCTCCCCCCCCCCAGCCGTCACTCTCCCCCTCTCCCCACCCGTCTCTCTCCCCCTCAACCCCCCCCAGCCGTCTCTCTCCCCCTCACCCGTCTCTCTCCCCCTCTCCCCCCCCCAGCCGTCTCTCTCCCCCTCTAGCAGTCTCTCTCCCCCTCACCCCCCACCAGCCGTCTCTCCCCCCTCCCCCCCTTGTATACCTGTATATTGTATTCGAGGACTGTGAATACAATATGGCGGCGTTGCACCTCGGTCTGTGCATTGTGTATAGAGATGAGCATTCTGGGTCTTGTAGTTCAGTGTGCTCACATCCCGATTTTTTACCTCGATATATCGTTTTTTCGATATATCGATATTTTTTACATGTCTATATCGGCGTATCGATATGAAAATTATATCGGGTTTTAGCGATATATCGATATATCGCCGGACCCTAGTGCTTACCTTCTGCCGAACCCAGTCTGCCTCCCTCCCTCCCTGCCGCTCTCTCTCTCTGCCTGCCTGCCTCTCTCCCTCCCTGGCTGTCGGCCTGCCTCTCTCCCTCGCTGCCTGCCTGCGTGCCTGCCTGCCTCTCTCCCTCTCCCACGCTGCCGGCCTGCCTGCCTGCCTGCCTGCCTCTCTCTCTCCCTACCTACCTGTCTCTCCTCCCTTCTGCCAGCAATATCAATGAAAATGCTTCTGTTTTTTTTCACCAAGAAAAGGTCAAAAGTGGGGGGTGCGCCTTATACGCGGGTGCGCCTTATACGCGGAGATATAGTCCTAGTTGTACATGCAGCAGCAAGCTGCAGCACACCCATCTACACACTTCATTAGTGTTCCAGTAGGAATTAACATAAGACCATGTGAATTAGGAGGGTAGGCCATTCGACCCTTCGAGCCTGCCCTGCCACTCATGGCTGATCTTCTGACCTAACTCTAATTATCTACCCCATCCCCATATCCCCTAATCCCTCTATTTTTTTAAAATCTATCAGTCTCAGTCTTGAAAATGTTCAGGGACTGAGCATCCACAGCCTTCTGGGGTAGTGAATTCTATAAATTCACTACCCTCTGAGTGAAGAAATGTTCCCTCAACTCCGTTCTAAAAGGCTGTCCCTTAATTTTAAGACTGTGACCCCTGGTTATAGATTCTCCTACCAGGGGAAACAGTCCCTCAGTGTCTACTTTATCCATCCCTTTAAGAATCTTATGTTTCAATAAGATCCCCCCTAATTCTTCTGTACTCTAGAAAGTACATCCCTAGTTTATTCAACCTATCCTCATAGGTCAGTCCCCTCATCCCAGGAACTAACCTAGTGAAACTACGCTGCACCCCTTCTAAGGCAAGTATGTCCTTTTTTAAATAAGGAGACCAAAACTGCACACAATACTTTAGGTGCGATCTCATCAAAGCCCTATACAGTTGCAGCAAGACTTCCCTACTCTTGTACTCTAAACCTTTTGAAATGAACGCTAGCATGCCGTTTGCCTTCTTAGTTGCTTGCTGCACCTGCAAACTAACTTTTTGAGACTGGTGTACAAGGACACCCAAATCCCTTTGAATACTAACACAATCTAACCTCTCCCCCTCTAGAAAATAATCAATTTTTTTATTTTTGTTACCTAGGTGAATAATTTCACACTGCCCCACATTAAATTCCATCTGCCACCTACCTGCCCACTCCCCTAGCCTATCTATATCTTGTTGCAATCTTTTTGCATCATCCTCAGAGCTCACTCTACTACCTAGTTTAGTGTCATCCGTGAATTTAGACACACCTAGACACATCTCTCTTCCATCTAGCAAATATCACAAATTAAACCCAAATGTCACCTCCCCTTGTACCCACCCCCCGTTTTTGTTAAAATCCAAACGTCATTTAAAGAGTCGTTCTGGATAAAATTAAGTATACCAAAAGGAATAAAGTCATTTTTGATAAAGGAATGGCTCCTATTCACTCACCACCTCAAAACACTATTAAAATAAATGAGCTAAGAATGCAGAGTACATTTTTTCTTTGACAATTATGTGTCGCAAGAATTTGGATGCATTGAAATCTCCACAGAACCAATGAGAACAAGCTGACCCTGACTTAACTGAAGTTGGGAGCTCCACTCTATTGAGAGGGTGAATGTGCTGTGCTACCAACATAATTTAGACCAGATATTTCCACAGCTCAGATAGGATACAAGCAGTTGCAGTTCCAGCTAATATAGTTCCAACTTTTATTCATATTTTGTTGCCCATCGTGTTTCTCATTTAGATCATGTCATGTTAACTGATCTTACAGAGATTGATGGTTTGGAACGGGAAAACGAGAGTAGCTATATAAAGAGAGTGTGAGCATAGTGTGCTTAAAAAAAACCAATTTCTAGTTTGTCAGATTATCACTGAGGTCACTTCTTGTTAATTGTATGGCCGCACACTATATATAGAAAGCACCACTGAGGGCACTTCCTGCACTCTTCCAAGTACAGTGTTAGCTTCTACTAGTATCACTTAGGTGGAGGTTAACCTGCAGCATAACCTCAGTTCATGAAGCAATATCAATAGTGACTCGACGATCCAGAAAGTCGGCTATTTTATCATTACTCGCTTTACCATTCAGACAATGGAAACAAGCTGTCAATGCTATAATAAGCTTTCCCTGTACTTTGATTTAGTAAACTATCCATGCAATATGTTTATTTCTGTATCTAGCACTACCATTTTATTGATAAACTGGGGGAGGAGAAAGTCTTGAAACATCTCCAATACCAGTTTCTGATGAAGGAAGACATTTAGACGGGGTCTAGAACATGGACAACAGTAACCACCACTCCTCATCAACGTTCAGTTATCATGAAATCTATGAAAAAGATTTTGTACAACAATAATTGCTTTCCTGGTCATAAATTCGGTACCACAGTAACTATTAACAGAACTCCTTTTTGAATGAGTAATTATTAATTTAAAAAAAACTTGAAACCGAAACAATTAGGTTCAGGGTTTTTTGTTGCTGGTCATTCGTTTACAGTTAAAAATAGATAGTAGTCCTATTGCTAATGAACATAAAGTAGGTTTATAATAATCCTTGCACTTAATATAGCACCTTATCAAATCGCAGAGACAACTCAAAGCACTTCACAGAATATACTGCAAAGTAAATTGACTGTATATTCCATGGGTGAAAGGGGGCTGCCAATCACGCATGGCAAAGTCCCATGGATTGGATCGAGTAATCAAATTATCATTATTATTAATTATTTTTTAAAGGATTAGGAAAAGTGATCCGCCAATCGACTAAGAACCTGGTTTTTACTACTGCTAGGTAAATAGAGGTGTGTGGAGTCAGGAACTTTCCCATGGTTTTGCCCTGTCTGGGAATTGAACCTGGGTCCTTTCGCTTGTGAGGCGGGTGCTCTAACCAGTATGCTACAGGACTCCATGAGTTTTATCTAATGGGGTAGAAGTAAGCAATGTGCAGAGACAGCAGAAATATCAATAACACCTCAGGGAAAGAGCTTTGGGAATCCAAGTGTGTCTCCAGCAGTGATCGCCACATATGTCACTTTGACCAGTGAGTCCTCAGCTCCAAGTAACCTTGGGTCAGAGCCAAGGTACAAGTGGGTCAGTGCAATGTATATGGGGTTCCCTACACAGTGTAATTTATGTCTCAAGGTGCTTGTTCCAGAGCCGGAAGCAATTTACACTACGCCTCCCCCACCCACTCACCCACTCCTTCCCGACTGTTGTGTGTTAGTTCAGCCAGCCCCCTCTGAATTGTGCAATTTTTATTTTTTTTAACAAAAAAACAAGCTTTTCATTCACTTCTTTCTAAGGCTGATTACAGTTGAAGGCATTTAAAAAGAATAAGATTGCATACATCAGAGATAGCCATGAGAAGCTTACCATCTGATTCCGCTATTTCTTCAGCATGGGTCTCTCTCTGTGGTTCACCGTCTGCAGACGTAGAGGCTGCTGGAGGGTCAGTGTGCAGTTTGGATACTGGCAGGATGTGGCCATGCACTTTCAGATAATGCTGTTTCAGCTGGCTTACCATCATTGTGGTATGGGAACAGAAGGAACACTTGTAGCTATGCTCCACTGGTAAAACACAACACATTTTGAACATGTTGGCTAAGCTTACCACAATATTCCATTTGAGATTTGTGGACAATTGCAAATGATGAGCGGTTAGGAGTTAATTATGCAAGTGGCATGGCTATGTTCGATATAGAATAGCCATTTCACTTTTTAAATGCCTTCACATAACTTCATTACGCAATGGCCAAATTGCAGTGTAAGTTACATCATCATTATACACTGGAAGACATAATTTAGAAGTGTGAGTTTCTTTCATCTCTATACTGAAATGGATAGTTATTTCTGGAAAAATATTGTCAGCTCCTATTGATTGACTCTGTCCCCTGAGACCCAATGGATTTAAAACATTTATTTATTATTATAAAATATTGCACTGGACGCTCAGCTTCCCCGTCTCAGTGTAAATTACTATCTTAACTATTGATGGATGTACGTTCTTACCCATTTTACAAGCTAAGCTACCACCCGCTGTAGAATCGATTGACTGGCACCTCAAATGTCACAAAGCTGTAAAAGAGTTTTTAAAAGCGCTCCCAATCAACTTCACTCCATTGCCATTTAAGGATCCGCAAGGTTGATTGTGTCTACTGTAAGCTGTGTTGGCCCTATGCCTTTAATGAAGTGGGGTGGGCCAGTTGAGGCAGCAATTGCTATAATTTCTTCCACAGGTCACTCAAGAATTCTTCAAGTGCCAGTGTAAACAACTCAGCTAACTATTCAAGGTCTCTTTTTCTTCTTCTCACAAAGCATGCAGGCAAGCAATAAATAAAGGGCGCCCTATGGTGCAGCAACTTTGCTATCCTGTTCTGCATCGGGGAAGTGAGGCCACGTTGTTTTTGTTATACGATGGGGGAAACGAATACACAATGTAATAGCTTTATGGGTTTCCCCCAGTTTTCCCAACCATTAACATTTTTAGATTTGGGACCAAGTTTACTGTGATACACCAAGCACTTTATCTAGTCTGTTGCCACCGCGCCACAATCTCAAATTCAATCAGGATGCTTGTGACCTGAATTAACTTATTCCACTGAGAATTCCTTCACCCAGTTTTATATCCAATATGATACACACTCTGGAACCATATGCATATCTCATCAAGAGCACTGCAGCACAGTAGTTTTATGCTTGAACCAAGGCTATGGACATCAAATAAAAACCAAGCTAGCAGTTGGGTTTTATTTTTCCCCAAAGATAGAGTTTATAGAGAAGGAAAACGCACAATAGAATTTGGGTGTTGCTCTTGCATGTTTATTTCTACATGATGAACTATGTTCAATTTGTGCTGTTTTGAGTTAATACCAGGGTGAAATAATTTCCTCAAATCATTTTGAAAATCTTTAACGATCAGCTCTCGTAAATTTGCTGGTTCTGAAGGGGAAGAAAGAAAGGAACTCAGACACTCACAGCCAACATCCATAGACACCAGTTGGAATATGTGAACGCTGGACAAGAACAATGTCGGGCTCGGTTTCAATGTCCTCAGAGGCCACAATAAAATCTTTTATGCTCTTTGTCAAAACTCACACATTGGGCAATGCACCGAGGCATCATGCACCATGTGGAAGGAAAAAGGAGTCAAACAAAATTACTTTGTTTGAAAATTACTTGCATCTAATACAGTACCTTTCACAGCAGGAGGATATCATAAAGTGCTTCACAGGATTTACTGTAAAGTGCAGTGAATGTACATTTTGTAGGTGAGGGGTAGCACATAAAGCAAAGTACTGTAACAGGAAAATTGCATCCAAGCTCATTATAATATATATGGACAACCCAGTTTCATAAAATCTTCTCGCTAGGGAAGAGGTGTTTTAACAGCAAAAAATTATACTTGTATAGCGCATTTCATGTCAGGAAGGTGCTGGACATTCAGTGTTTCAGACCCGAGCTGGGGATGGTGGAGGGAAAGTGGGGGGGGATTTGGGGTGATCGATGGGACCGTTGAAGAGGAGGTCTTGACTCTTTTTTGAGGGGTGGGAGTTGAAGGAGGGTAGGGAGGGGGCGAGGCAGTAGGACTGTAGGATGGAATTCCAGAGGTTAAGGGCAGAGTGGCTGAAGGCTCGCCCGCTAATGATGGGACAGGTGGGTCAGGGTATATGGAGCATGCCAGAGCCTGCTGAGCGGATGGGATGGCAGGTTAGTAGGAGGTTGGGAGATCACAGAGGTAGGGAGGAGGGGCGAGGCAGTGGAGGGCTTTGAATGTGAGGACTAGGATCTTGAATTCAATCCACTGGGTGATGGAGACCCAATGGGGTCGGGATGTTGGAAATGGGGTCACAAAGCTTGGAGTGATAGAGGACACTAGAGGTCAAGGGAAGAGCAGTAGGTCTTAGTGTGATCCAGCCAAATCTGGAGATGTTTAGAATTCTAAAAATAGTTTGATAAGGGCTGGCATAGATAAGTCTATTTCCACTGGTTGGGGATTCCATAGCTAGGGGACACAAGTATAAGATAGAGACCAGGGGATCTAAAAGAGAATTTAGGAGGAAGTATTTCCAAAATGGGTAGAGAGAGAACTCACTGCCTGAAGCAGTGATTGAATTAGATAAGAAAGATGTATTCAAGAGGAAGCTGGAGCTTCACATAATAATAATAATCCTTGCATTTGATATAGCGCTTTCCACATTTTTTTTATCAACGTCCCAAAGCGCTTCACAGAATATACTGTAAAGTGAATTGACTGTATATATTTGTGGGCGAATCACAGCAGCCAATTGCGCACAGCAGTGTCCCACACACAGTCGTGGATTGAAATGACCAATTTTATTATTGTGATTTATTTGGAGGGATTATTATTAGGCATGTGGAGTAAGGAAACTTGGCCAAGGTTTCGCCCTGACCTGCCTGGATTCGAACACAGGTCTCCCCAGCTTGCAAGACAAGTGCGCTAACCAATGAGCCACAGGAGCTCGAAAGAGGGTAAGAAGAATGAAGAGGGTAAGAGAAGGGTGTGAGAAGTTGTAAGGAATAGGGTTCCCAAGCTAGGGAAGGAGAACAGGAAAGGGGAAAAAAGGGTTTCTGTTCCTGATCACAGTACTGTGTCTCCTATTGGTGAGTCCTTCAAACATAATGTTAAAAATTGTCATCAATTAAACCTGGATAGCTCTGCTCTGTCTTTCTGCTGCATGTAGATTAACGTGTGTTAACTTGAAAAGTTTTGTCCTCCCATTATAATGCAAATTCCCATTACAAAGCAACAGGATGCAAGATCCTGGTGCCTGAACATGTTTCATTGTCTGGACATCAGACTGATATGGATAGGCCTCATTAAATGCTTTTTGGAAAACACTGCCTGAACAATGAATGTCAGTACCACTGATGAGATAACTACCGTAAAATATGCAATGTGCACAGAACCTTCAAAACTGTCCACTTATTCAAAATATTACCTTCATTAATAGCAGTTTAAGAGAAGAATGGATCTCCAAGGAAATGATGCCTAAGTCTACACTACACTTAACATTGCCCTAAAAATTCTAATAATAGGCACACCTGTGGATTAGGGTTAATGATGATGTGTGGCTTTTAATTTTAAAAACAGGAAATTTCTTTTAAAAGTTCATACCCCCATTATGGAATGATGGGGTCCAGCTTGGGTATTTCTTACAACTGGATTCCTTAATACAATTCCTGGCAACCCACGGGAATGCGGCTCTGAAAATAGATTGTGTTGGGAGTTCGCTTCCCCGCAGGGTGAGTGTGATGAACTGCCGGTTACCAGGACAAATCCCCATTTGCATAACTCAAATTTCTTATTAAGGAATCCTGTTAAGAAATGTGGCAAGTTAGACCCTGTAGTTTAATAGATACAAATGTATGCTGGTGTGCTAATTTCAGATTTTTTAAAATATATCATAATAAGGGGTTGCAATAAGCACACATTTATTGGTCATCTACTTTCTTATCCGGTGCAAACAATGGGTGGGTTTGAACCAGTTACTAATCTGACATGAAATACATCCCTACAATGTGTTAAAAAGCAATCCTACCAGCATGAGCTCTCTGGATGTGGCTCTGGAGCCCGCTGATAAAGGCTGTCTTAAATGAGCAAAGTTTACATCTGAATGGTTTCTGATGTCCATGTTGATTCTGCATGTGTCGTTCCAAGCTGGGAAATAGAAGAATGGACCCATTACACAGTCATAAGGATAGCTGTTAGGAATACAACTCTACACGTTTGGCTTTGGTAAACTATCAGACACCACTTATCAGCGCCAGCAATTTCATTAAAAAAAATAATGGGGGGGAAAGAGAGAAGGGAGAAGATTATTACTGAGAATCATCATTGAATCATTGCAATACACAAATTCACTGGCCCATAGTGACAAAAGAGAGAATGGGAGCTGGATAAATGTTTAATATTTGTTGACTATCTTTGGGAAGATGAAAGAAGAGGGAAAAGAAACACCTACCAAGATCATCCTAACCCAACACCTGAGGTGGGGCATGCGATGGCAGAAAATATCTAAGGAAATTTAGCTGCTGAAATAATGTTCTTTCTTCGTCAACTATCTGACATACATGTGCACATCAAACACTTGATGACATCCTTGTTTTTCTGTAACACAATGTTGACTCTCTCCCTATAATGAGGCACAATACTTACCAAATTACTGAGAGTATTATGCACAGGTTGGCAAGAGCCAAGGCTTGGGCAAGAGTCAAGTATGTTATAGGGTACCGCTGGAGTCTAACCAACGAAAACCACATAGCACTATCTGGCAAACTTTCCCACTGCTTCTCCACTGTAGAGGATCACCCAAAAGTTTGTATTTGATAACTTGGCTGTGCATTTACTTCTTATCTCCAAATGAAAGACACCATTGTCAACTAATTTATCTAAGCAGCAGCCACATGACCAACACAATGCTACGTTTTAACGCCAATGGAAGTGGTGTCAATACTGTAGGCACAGAACACTTCCTTCTGTACGGACTGCAATGCATCCTCACGCTGAACTAAGCCTAGATTTACTTGGAACCAGATCACGAGTACATAAACTGTGAAGATTTACCACAAAGGTGCTAACAACTGACATTAGCATGTTAAATGCTTTAGATCAGTCATAAATGCACAGCTATTCAACACGATCTCTCTCTGATGAGTATGTTCCTGGTGCAATAAAGATGTCAAGCTCCAGTATCTAGAAATCCCCCTTTCCTCCTCCGTTTTCACACTTAGCAAAGTATTTTTTTTGACAAGCACAGCTCCTGCTTGCACTGCAAAATAATTCAAGGATATGCAACACTACACACATCTGCAAGGCAGAAATTATTGTAAGATATTATAGGCAACAACTTATACCTTGCTCTCCATGCCGGGTAGCGTCTCGGAACGCTTAACAGTGGCGGAGCCCGACTCTGAGCAGGGGTGAGTGGGGGAGGTGGCCGTAAGCATAGTTGAAGAGGAAGGTTTTCATGTGGTACTTATAAAGGGGAGAGATGGGGCAGGGCAGAGAGATTGAGGGAGAGTGTTACAGAGTCTTGGGGTATAGTGGCTGAAAGCACAATGTCAAATGGTCGGGCAGAGGGTGTGAGGCATGTGAAGGAGGCTGGTGCCAGTTGAGTGGAGGCACTGGGTGGTGGATAGGAAAGTGAGGAGGTCAGAGAGGTAGGGAGGTACCAGCGAGTGAGTAGATTTGTGAGTGGAGTTAGCACTGCAATTGGAAGAAGTGTTCTGAAATATGTACTGCCAACAGCCTGATCAGGACATTTGAAGAAACTACTGGGGTGTTATTGAACAGGAAGAGACTACCTTAGAGTCTTATGTGCAATACATTTACCTTGGGTATGTGATAATTAACTGCAATTCTGTGTTCCAGGTGATAATAACAACAAATTATGTATGTATAGTGCCTTTCACATTGAGAGGACATCCCAAGGTGCTGGACAGTCAGAGATTTAGACCCGAGCAGGGACTGGATCAGGGAGGATGGAGGATAAGGAGGGCAGGGGTGAGTTGGTGGCAGAAGGCGCGGTCAAAGAGGAGGATCTTGAAGTGCTGTAAAGAAGACACCCTCGGTGGCCGTGCCTTCAGCCACTACGCCCCGAGGCTTTGGAACTCCCTTCCTCACTCCCTTCTCCTTGCCCCCTCTCTTCCCAGTTTCAGGTCACAGCTGAAGACCTTTCTCTTCGACCGCGCTTTCGGTCACCTTCCTGCCCCTGCCCCTGGCTCGATCCTGGGATCCGCTACTGTGAAGCGCTGAGACGCCATCCGGCGTGGAGGGCGCTATACAAATCAAAGTTGTTGTTGTTGACAAGGGAGGAAGTGAGGTGGGGGGGTATGGGGAATATGGGATGTAATTCCAGAGTGGGGGCAGAGAGACTGTATTGTGCTGATTTGTGTTTCAGGCTAGGCAGGATGTGAAGCAGGCTGCTGAGCAGAGGGAGCAAACAGGTTGAAATGGGATTAGCAGGTCACAGAGATAGGAAAGGGCAAAGCCATGGAAGGCCTTGAAGGCGAGGGTTTTGAATTTAATCCTCTGGGGGATAGGGGGACAAGATCAAACTGTCTTGAAGAGAAATATCAGCAGGCAGAAGTTGGGAGCTTTCTGCATCGAGCCAGATTATTTGTTGGTGGTGCTATTGCATGTAGGATTTGTAGGGAGATAAAATGTTGATGTTCTCCTATTTACGGATTCAATAAATTTTGGGTACCAAGTGAAATCATTGATTACAGCCTCAGATATTCTAGGGAAATGACTACCCATGGACAAACAACTGTTAATTCACAACGCAATGTTTCTGTCAGGAAGAAATACATCCAGAGAGCACAAAATAACACATCCCTATACTAAGAAAGCAAGGAGGACAGACCACACCTCTGTAAACCTGCACTGTTAAGTCAGATTATCTGCAATTTGCCCAGTCCAGCCTGAGACAGAACTCATGGTTTGGGGGGAAAGTTAAAAGTTTGGATCTTTCCCCAAAGGAACAAATAACAAAAGTAATATTCCCTGCATTTGATAATAAGGCCTCATCATGTCATGAGACGTTTCAAAGTGCTTCACAGAATATAACGTGAAGTGAATTGACTGTATATTTTGTGAGCAAAACGAGGACAGCAGTGTCCCACAAAGAGTTGTGGATTGAGTGACCAATCAAAAAAATGTGTTTGAAGAAATTATTATCCCCGGAAAGGCGATCTGCCAATCGACTAACAACTGGGTTCCTACTCATATAGTTGGTAAACAAAGGCGTGTGGAGTAAGGAAACTTGCCTCACATTTCATCTTGCCCAGGAATCGAACCCAGGTCTCTCAATTGCGAGGCGAGCGCTTTAACTACTGCTACACGAAACCATAAAACATGTGAACAGGGTTAAAAATTCCGGACTATCTCAGCAGTTTCCCAGTAGCAGTAGCCTAGTAGCAGTAGTAGTAACAGAGAATGTTATTGCGATGTTGAAGGCTTGACCAAAGAACACACATTAACTTGTGGAAATTGAAAACACACAGATGTAACAGAATTGAGAGCAGACGATCATTTTGCTGTGGATCTGGCCAATCGACTCTCAACTAGAGAAATCCTGGATGCTCACAGTTAACCGGTGGGGAAAATTACCATTTACTGGCATTCCTTCCGTTCTTATCATCCCACCAAAGCAAACCCCAAAGAATTAATCAGCTTGCTTAACAGTTGAAAGCAACAGAACACACACAAACAAAAAAAGAAAGATTGGGTGTTCTCTACACTTGACACGCCAGTGTTCTGTGCTAGTTCACTGCTGATGGATAACCTAAGGGAATGTTTGACACACCTTGATAAAGACACCAGCAAGTTACCAAATAGTTAAAAGTTTCTCTACAAATATGAAAAAAAACCATTAACTCTGTTGGCAATAGCTACGAGCTCCAACTGAATGATAGCAGGAGAATGATCAGCAGAAATGGGTAGTTATTTTAATTTCATGTGAATCCATTTACATGGAGGGGTTGCTGACACTAATCATAGTCTTGTGACATTTTGAACAATAAAAATCAAAGAAAATTCCCTGGGAAAATGTCACTGATTAGTCTACAGGTGCAGGAGTCAAACATTAACTCCTTTCTTCCTTACGCGTATCCTCAGTAACAATAAATAATTATTACTGTAAAATGTCCAACAGATTGTGCAAGCTTCTTATAAAGCAAAATCAACTGTGCAGAGGGGATGGGTAACTCAACAAAGAACAGGTATCAACATTAGGAACAAGAACAACAACAAATTACATTGTGTAGCGCCTTTCCTATCAGGACATCCCAAAGCTCTCGACAGTGAGGGATTTGCATCAAAGTTGGATAGACAGTGAAAAAGGGAAAAGTGAAAGGGAGAATATGTGAATGAAGTCAAATAAATAAATGTTTTAAAAACACGCAAGTGAAAATTAATCGCTCTTTTCCCAGCAACAGAACCACAAAAATGAAGTCGCCTATGTTTCAGCTGACTTTGGTTACAAAACTGAATGAAACAATTTAACAAAATGAACACCTCAGGGCAACTCTTCGTTGGGAATCAATAGTGAAACAATTGAGACACATGGGATAAGAATCACCTCATTACTTAAGATTTAATGGGTTGCAATGTGCTATTTTGGTCTTTCGTTGGTTTAGCAAGCAAAACACAGGTAGAGACATTTCTCGTTTGGGGATAAAATAGATCTTGCCTGTGGGTAACGTAATAATCCACATTATTACAATTATTATTACTACATTTGCATAGCACCTTGGGATGTCATTCCGACATGAAAGGTGCTATACAAATATAATTTGATGTTGCTGTTTAATAAATTATTTGTTCAGGGAAAAATAACCAAAGTGGTGAATTTTTTTTTTAAAAAAGCCTACAAATGCTGGTATTACCAGTTCATATCCCCCACTTCCACTCCTCGTAAGTCGTCATCATTTGCTGTGCGCTTTTGGCTGCTGCGTTACGCCCACAGAATAGTCAGTCCACTTTACAATATATTTTGTGAAGCGCTTTGAGAAATCTCAACGATGTGATGAGGTGCTATGAGAGAAAGTCAAAACTATGGCAAACTGATTCCACAGTCACAATAGGTACTCTGTGATTTTAGATGTTTAAGGTGATGAGAAACACAAATGTGGCTAGTGAAGGCAAGGACTAGATTCCAGTCCTGATATTAGCTGGAATAGTCCAGAGAAAGATCTTGCACAGGTTCAATTTTCCTACTTAGTTTTTAAGAGAAAGAAGCAAGTGGCATTTCAGGGTCTTGCTGAAAAAACCGAAAATAGAAATGAGAAATAGAAATCCTTTCATGCTGGGATGGAAAAGGGTTCCCAGCCTCTGCAACTCTAGAGAATTTGCTATTCCAAAACCTTTTGCAATCAGATAAAATCTTCAAAGTCTTCCTCTATGAGGCTCTAGATATGGGTCTGATTTCAGCAACCTCAGAAATGATGGCCTGAGAAAAGTGACTGCAGCATTCTGCCTAAAGAAGGCCTGAAATTCCACTTAGTGGCAGGCTTTTCGAATTTCAGTGATAAAATTTAACAAGGGGGGTAATTTTAAAAATAGCTGTTTTTAAATTTAAAAATGGATGAAACTCAGCTTCCAGTTAGTGGCGGAAACGGGCGATGTTGCGGAAGTAGGGAAAGGCAGAGTGGGTCATTGCATGAATGATGGGTTGAAAGGACTGTTGAGGGTCAAACAAGATGCTGAGGTTCCAGACTGGCTCAGTGAGGTGGAGTGTGCATCTGTGGATGGCATTGCTATCCGTGCTTGAGGTGTGGAGCTGATGAGAGTCAATCAGGAGGGCTTGTTGACGTTCAACTGCAGAAAGTTAGCTCCTTAAATGTAAAGCATTTAATCTAATAATTTAATCTAATAGGAGGTCCTAAGTGAAGGCTATGTGTGCAATCCCATAACCCCTAGTCCACCCCTCCAGTCAGATGTACGAAAGAATCTTGAAAAGATTGCCTTTAAGTCATTTTTCCCAATGATCAGTGCTTGGTTTCACCTAATGGTATAAGGATAGTGTGAAGAGTGAAATTTGTACCACTTAAGCAGTGATCCAGTTACAAACTATGGATTGTACTTCTTGCAGACTAAATCATACAATAAGGATGGGATGGATCAATACAGTACATGGATTTTGCAAGATGAAATTATGAAGCATCAGCCAACGGATCGGTTTATGACACAAGGGATAAAAAGCAAACATGCTGCAGCCTAGTTTTGTTCAACTCCCACTCTCCCTATTGATTAATTGTTCAATTCCATCCTTTCTCAAGGAGAAACCACCATTCTGTTGAATCCTGGGTCTTTCTGTACCTTGCAGGTACATAATTTAAGATCTATGATCATCATCCTTCCAAAATACTAAGGCCTGAAATTTCTCATGTGTTTAGACTTTATGGTAGCACCAAGGTAGCAGAAGAGGACATAGGTTTTGAGTTGTGAAGGGCAATTTCAGGACAGACGCCAGGAAGGTTTTCTTTACCCAGAGGATAATAAATGAATGTATATGTTGTCATGAAGTGTGGTTGAGACCAGAACACTGGACCAGTTTAAAATAAAATCTTGATCCTGTAATAATAAGAATAATCCTTGCATTTGATATAGCGCTATTCTAGACCAGCGGTTCTCAACTAGGGGTGCATGTACTTCCAGGGGGTACAGATGATGGTACATTGATTTATTTAGCTCTCTTATTTAGCGTTTTATAGCCTTCCAAATTGTATATTTAATTGTTATTCCCCTCGTTTTGTATGTGCTAGTTATTTTGTTATATAAGAAAGGCTTGATCATAAAATGCAAGTGGAATGAGTGGGGTGGTGTGTATGTACATGGTTGGGTGGGGGTACACGATAATGTTGAAAATTAACAAGGGGTACATTACTGAAAAAAGTTGAGAACCACTGGTCTAGATGTCTCACAGCGCTTCGCAGAATATAAAGTGAATTGACTGTATATTTGTGGGCAAATGCACACAGCAATGTCCCACAAACAGTTGTGGATTGAAATGACCAATATATTATTGTGTTTTGTTTCCGAGAGATTATTATTAGGCGTGTGGAATAAGAAAACTTGCCCAAGGTTTCGCCCTGCTTGTATTTGAACCCAGGTCTCTCGTTTGCAAGGCGAATGCTCCAACCACTGTGCTACAGAACTCCACTTGAGCTCCAAGACTCCATTGGGATGGAGAGTCGATGTTGTATAAGGATGAGATCAGATGGGCCGAATAGCCTTCTTCATCTGAAACAATCTGGTGAACATCATTGTCTTAGATATTACGATCACGCAGAATTTTGGAAATGTACTAAAAATCTGCCTCCAAATGTAAAAACTACAGAAAGTCAGCCTCCAAACTGAGAAGGAAAAATTTTCCACCTAAAAAGCCATGCATTTGTAACGTACATTAGTCTTCAGGCTTTGGATCAAGATTAATTTCCAGTCTGTGATCTACAATACTCTTCGCTGGTGTTGAGGCAAATCAATACACAAATACAGGGCAACCAAAAAGTCATGATAATTGCCCTATTATCTTAAAAAAATTATATCTTTGAAAGACTTATTAAACATTGTAATGGTATCACAACATTTTGGACACCCTGTAATAACAATCAGGTTAAAAAAGAATGACATCAGATTAAATTTTTATATTTTCACACGGGAAACTTTTTTTGAAGAACTCAAAGTGTTCTAGGTTTACTCACTTTTGTCTGAAAGCAGTGACGAATGAGCAGTACTGGCAGTGGTGTTTGCTTTCGCGGCAAAATAGCGCCGAAGCCATGTGACTCCTTTCGTGGGACCGCAGGCCTTGCAAGGACATGAGAATCCGATCACACTGACTGCACGGGTAACCCCCCAGAGTAGCGTCCGCAGCGATGGAATCCTCCTCCCCTTCTAATAGCTGCTCTGACTCGCCATAATGTAAAACCTCTGAAGATTTTTTGGGTGAGTACATGGAAAGTGTTTCTTCATTCTTTTTCTGCAAGGAAAAAGTTCATAAGGTTTTGGTGGGTTGGGAGAAGAAAGATTTGAAACATTCTGTGACATCACATGACAACTTGCATGTTTTATTGTGCAACTGAGGGATACGTTTTAAAAATCGAAGAGTACCATAACCTGGCTGACCTCCTTGTGGACTTGGAGAGGGTTGCAAGGCTGTAACCGAATCGGGAGGTTCAGATGACAAACCATAAAAGATAGAGTTACTGCCCTGTACAACCTCAGATCCATTGACTATTTGGTATAACATATACTATATGTAATGCAATCCAGATGTACCAAGGAACAGATGGCCATTGACAAACTCAAAGACCTACAAGCAAATACCTGAACAAGGTCATCTTAAGGGCTGCGTGAATGGACTTGACATTAATCATTCACTAATCTAGCTATTTAAGAGCCTCATATAATCTTTCAGATTGCAAAATAGCACAAAATCTCTAAATATTGCGACATCCAGTGATTTCTGACACTAGCACTTAAGTCCAGAACCAGGTAACAATAAACAAATGGACTCATGAGGCTACAGATTGCACCAATAGAAAATATTACTCCACAGAACTACACCTACAAACCTGATGATGCCATGCAAGTTTCAAAACTAAATGCTGGTGCTTTGAAAAGCATGCATGTAGATGTATTTGAAAATGCTGGCACTATGCTGCATAGAATATTGAATTGGTTTGCTCTTTACAGAGTAACTAATGCCTTGAGACAGACCTTAAGGAGGCGAGGCAAAGGGACTGTCTAATGGAATTCCAGAGAGTAAGGGCAAAAAGGCTAAAAGTTCAGCCACCGATGGTCGGATGGGTGAGGGACACAAAGCAGACCAGTGCCTGCCAATGGTAGGTTGATAAGGTTTTAGAAGATCACAGACTGTGTGGGAGGGCCACAGAGGTCTTTAAAAATGAGGATAAGGATCTTGAACTCGATCCTCTGGGGTTGGGGAGCAGGTGTAGCTGGATGAGGAAGAAGGTGTATAGTTCATTAACTTAAATTTAAAAACAATAACAATAATATACCCTGTGAAGCACCTTGAGAGAAATGAGACACATTCTCAATGATGTGATAAGGCAAATGCAAGTATTATTATTATAACTTGAATTCACATAGCGCTGTCCATGTGAGATAGCTTCTCAGAGTACCTTAGAAACAATGGACAATAAATAAATGATTTGCTGTTCTTAATATTTAACCCAGCTAGTCTGCTCAACTCAGTTGATAGGCCTCTCACCTCTGGGAAAGATAACTGAGGGTTCAAACAACTTTGTTGGGACTTGAGCTTACAATACAACCTGATATTTTGCTATAATAATAATCCTTGCATGTTGATATAGCGCATTTCACGTTTTCAAGACGTCTCAAAGCGCTTTACAGATTGTACTGTAAATGGAATTAAGTGTATATTTTGTGGGTGGAACGCGGTAGCCAATTGCGCACAGCAGTGTCCCACAAAAAATTCTGGACTGAGATGACCAATTTATTAATATTTTTTGAGGGTTTGTGATCAAGCGTGTGGAGTACGGAAAGTTGCCCAAGGTTTCGCCCTACCTGGACTCGAACCCAGGTCTCTTGCTTTTAAGTCAAGTGCTCTAACTACTGAGTTACAGGACTTCATAAACACAGAATCAGGAGTTGGATTGGGTGAGTACTACACTGTAAGAGGTGTTGTCCTTTGCATGAAATGTTAAACCAATGTTTGCCTGCCTGCCTGTTATTCAGGTGGACATTTTAGATCCCAATCAAGATTGAAAAAAGAGAAAGGAATTTCACCTTCACATCCGAGCCAGCAATCCTCAAAATATTCATTTATCTTCATGGCTGCTTACAGTATATTAATGTTTACAAATAGCTACTGTATGGATCTACAAACACTTTCCATATATTTGACAATAATTACTGGTAAACAATGTGCTTCTGACATAAGATGCTATAGAAATGCTATCTTTTTTCTTTCTGATGCATTTAAACATCTCCACTGGATAATTTACATTATGTATGTATCAAAAAAATGGAATCACAAAAGATGACAAAGCAACACACAAGTGTAAGGCTGAAGTTATAATAAAAATGTTTGCATTTGATGTAGCACCCATAACATTGAAAAAATGTGAAGCTCTTAACATAGAATTTTTGCCAAAGTGGTAACTTCATACTTGCAGATGGGTAACAGGAAATACTACATTTTCAGAGATTTTATTGATTTAAAAAAATGGTAATTAAGGCGGTTTCAGCGATCCGAGACAATCATGCATGAAGGTGTTGGACAAATACAAGTTGTTGGTGATGATGGTGGAAAATAAGAAAAATTTATTCAGGAACCTAATGGAAACAACAAGCATTCCCATGTCAGGTACATCAAGGTTAGCTAACAGTGAAGATTTCTGTCCCAACCTCAAGAAAACCTTTATCATACCAACATAGCATTTTTCACTTTCTGCACCGGTTATCCAGACCCTTTCTGAATAAGGTTGACAAATTAACGGGCGTTTTCAGCTCTGAGATCACATAGGAACCGAGTTGAGAACAAACTAATTTCTCAGTCGTACCTTAGCCGGAACAGGGACCACCAGAAAACCCCAGATTCAAAGCCAGGTCAGAGGTGAGGATCTGATATCCAAGCTCTGTGCCTTTCAGTGTAAGTGTGGGTGTAGCTATGAGCAATGTATAGGAAGGTTATCCAATAATTAAAGAATGTAGTGTCCATCATAGAGTAGTTTAAGTTGTAACAAAGTTTTCATATACACATATTAAAAAGTTAATCTAGTGTTGTAGTGCGGGACTTGACAGCCAACAAGGTGTTCAGGGGTTGAATTCCCACAGCTGTCACTCAATCCTACAGTTTACGTCATTGTCAGAAGCTTCGGCAGTTCACAGCTGGGGGCAAGATGAAGTACCACCAAATGCCAGTCAGTTAGTCCTCCAATAGGAACACTCATCACAGAGCTAGTACACTAACAGCTAGGGTCCGTCGATATGGAAATTTTCCGATTTCGATATATCGATGGGCTCATATCGAGATATACCGATATTTTCGGGGTTTTCATACTGCGCATGCGCGTGCGTTGTGAGGTGCGTGCGCATTCGGAGATGCGCCTGCATTCGGAGGTGCGCCCGCATTCAGGGCCTATCTCCTCAGGAGGTAAATATCTCTCTCTCTGTGTCTCTCACACTCACTCTCTCCATCTGTGTTTTTCTGTCTGTGTCTCTGTGTCTCTCTCTTCTCTCACATCCCCTCCACCCCCCATCTCTATCTGTCTGTCTGTCTGTATATTCTCACATCCCCCTGTCTCCCCCCCCGTCCCCCCATCTCTCTCCCCCCCCCCCCACCCCTTGTATACCTGTATATTGTATTCGAGGACTATGAATACAATATGGTGGCTTGCACCTCGGTCTGTGCATTGTGTATAGAGATGAGCATTCTGGGTCTTGTAGTTCAGTGCGCGAACATTCTGATTTTTTTTCGATATATCGATTTTTCGATATTTTTAAAATGCCTATATCGGCATATCGATATGAAAATTATATCGGATATAACCGATATATCACCGGACCCTACTAACAGCTAGCTGTCCAAGCATACTTTGTGACCCAGCTATGCAACTAGACATACAAAGGAAAAAACTACTTTAAGAAATGGAGATTAACAAATGGGGAGACTAAATTTTGAAATCATATTCTACAATTCACTCCCATATATAGGAACAAGCCAGGTTGAGTACAGGTTTACTTGGGAGCTTAGATCTACTGTGGATTCATGTTGTACTAGAAGCACAGGACACTCAATTGACTATCTGGCTTTCGGCGCTAAAAACAGATCACTGCTGACAACATTTCCTGCATAATGAGCACATAGGAAGGAAGTGTCACTGATGTCAGAAAGAAAGTGATATCAGAGTTGCTTCCTGCACATGTTGGCACCAATGGCTATCCGATAACCCCAAAATCAGCTATTCTGTTCTAATTGAACATGGCATTTGAGATGTGTTCACAGGGTTGGCCTCTACGTTCAACTGTAGCAATCCGAACGTCAGGCAACATCGAATCTTGCGGAGTTTCTAAAAAAAAGTACTAAGCCACATCTGAAATTCTGGCAACAAGCTATGTGGTACTCACCTCCACGACAGTGCAAGAGGAATCCATTGATTCTCCAAATGCAACATGCTTCCGAAGGTGATTTGATATGGCCCGCGGTGTTGGATGGACTTCAGAACAGAAGCTGCACTTGTATCCCACTACACGTCTGTCCTTGGGCAAAGGAAGGGGTTGTGTTGTCTGAACTTCAGTCTGTTTGTAAATGCAAATTGATATTCAATAAATCATTTAAATTTGCAAAAGCAAGCATTTTCTTCTTCTACTTTTCCTGCCATTCTCCTTACTTCCCATGTTTCTATCAATTTCTCTTCCAAACACAGAAATTTTCATCACAGACGAATATATCTTTGCCCCTATCCCAATTGATTGCATGTCTACCAGTACATGAGAATTTCCTTGTGTAAGTGGGATGCATGGAACAATCAGTTTAAGCATGTGTCAACCATTCCATTGATCCCCAAACTCGAGGGCAATGCATTTCAAATTCATGAAACTAATTGTTTTGGTAGTTGTATACAATGCCTATATGTTCACAAAAATCTTAAGCTTGTGCATCAATTACATTTAACTGAGGAAATCTTGATCAATGTACATTATTTAATAAAACATTTTAATAACAATCCTTGCATTTATCATAGCACCTTAACAAATCATTAAAACACTTCAGAGCTTTACGACATTTTACTGCAACATGTAGTTTGTCACTATATTTGCAAACAAATTTGCATCCAGTAATATTCCACAAACAGCTCCAAAATGGATGATTAAATTTACCTGAGGGTCTAATGGCCAAAACGGGGAGAAACTCCTTGCTTTTTAAAAAAAAAACCTGAATAATATCACACAATCTTTAATGCCCCTTGAATAAGCAGACCTTGGTTCAACATCTTATCTGAAGGAATGCACCTCTGCAATGCTCCTTCAATACTGCAATGCGAGTACCAACCTAGATTATGAACGCAAAGTCCTGTAGCTGCAACTCATATCCTTCCAACTAATAGATGGGTCCTACCTACAGGTTGTCAACTTTCCCGGTGTCCATGTTGCACATAAAATCCATTTAATACTAATGCGTATAATCGCTCTTGTACAACAACTTATCTCCAGCAAAAACAGCTGAAGATTGAACTTATCTCAATGTTAATTCTATTCACCATCTACAAAAGGAGCAGCAGGGTGATTGGTCAGCACCTGTCTGGCACCTGCGGAAACCCATCACTCTGCTAAACAGTATCCAAACCAGACAGAGTTTCTTTCACATATATACAATATCTACAAACAGAAATTCCCATCTGTAATCTCTCTCTGGAGGGACACACCCTGCTTACCAAATTGCAGTGCATTAGAAGCAGGTTGGCAACAGTCAGAGCTTGGGGATCCCAGAATAGGATAGGGATATAAATAGTTCAAGTTCGAGGAAAGCCCATTTCATTCATCCAGCTTGTTCCTTTGGGATTGAGTTTGCTCAAATTGCCCTAGGCACATCTCAGATTTAACGCTGTAAATGAATGTCACGCCTGGTTGCCAGTTCTGTTATTCTGGCAGAGCTTTTATCTTAAGAGGTATGTTTTGAAGACTGCAAGCCTACTCACAATGAGTAACAGTTTCAGTTAAAACAAAAGGAGTAAACAATGACCGGCTCTTGTGACCCAAAAGCCCTCTTTATTTAAACCAAATAACCATTGCCTTAAAACTCTTGACAATCAGCCTTAAATTGAAAGCTGGTTCTGTTCGAGAACATTCAATGGGATATCAAAACATTACCAAAGTGTAATACAGGTACCCCGCCCCAACCGCGCCCTCAACAACCGCAAAACTCACGCATCCACGGTTTGCTAAATGCGACAACCCTTGCTAACCAAATAATGGTTATTGCTTAACCATTATTGCTTATTCACGGGTTTTAACACTAACCCTAGCGTTTGGCGCTAGGACCCAGTTGCATCAACCAGCTTCGCGCTAGCGTCTGGCACTAGGACCCAGTTACGATGTAGCAATCAACCAGCGAGATGTCGCTTCTCTCTTAGGATTCAGGTAAATCTCCGTTGATTTCTCTCTCTCTCTCTCTCTGCAGATCCTGGCAGCCAATGCACCCATACTTACTCCCCCTATCCCCATGTCACCCACCACACCAACTTCTCCATTGATTTTTCTTTTTCTCTGTGTCTGTGTGTAGATCAGTCAGTCAGTTAGACAGCCTCACGGATTGCTGCAGATCCTGGCAGCCAATGTGCCCAAACTTACTCTCCCTATCCCCATGTATGTTATAACTGTGCATTTTTTTTTGTTAGTTCTACAAAACGTGAACTTACTCCCCCTATCCCCATGAGACGCCGTCCGGTGTGGAGGGCGCTATATATAAATCGAAGTTGTTATTGTTTCCCATAGGGCCCTGCATTTTCCAACCACGGTTTTACTAACCGCTAAAGTTTTCAGGAACGTATCCTCCACGATTGGGGAGGGGTACCTGTATATCAAAAATGGTCCATTAGATACAGAGTTTAATTTGTCAAAACATGCAAGATATCAGCCTGGCTCAGTTGATAGCACTCTCATCTCTCAGTAAGAAGATTGTGCCAGCACATTAACTCAAATGTAGACACTCCAATGCAGTGTTGGGGGGGTGTTGCATTGTTGGAGGTGCTCCCTTTCAGGTCTTTCAGAACACTGTCTGTTCACATGGATTTTCAAGATCTCATGACAATAGTCAAAAATTGAGTTTCTCCTGGTGTCCTGGTCAATAATCCTCTAAATAAGATTAGTCAATTGTTCCATGGAGGTTTGTGGGACAATGCTGTGCGCAATTTACCTGCCACGGTCATCTACAAATAGTTACTTTACAATAAATCATGTCAAGCTCTTTGAAACACTCTCCCACATCGAAAGGCACTATATCAAATGCAAGGATTTTTATTACAAAACAATACCTCAAAGCACTTATAAGTAATCACTATTAAATCTAGAAATAGTGTGTTTAGAGGTGAACACTGCAGCCAATTTGCTTACAGCAAGGTTGCATACTTAGGAAGTGCATGGCCAATTTATCTGGATCTGGAGGATTTGTTGGTCAGGAAACCGGGAGAAATTTCCTTCAGACTTTAGTCGTGGGATCTTTGCCCTCTACTTGAACATGCAGATGGGGCCTCAGTTTAACATCTTCAACACATTATGGAATACTTGGCTGTGGACTCTCATCAATATATTTCTCTTTAAGAATAAAGCACAAGTCCCTCAGCCTGTTCCCATGAAAACCTGAACAGAAATTCTCTACGGACACTTCTCCTTTTCCAGTGAATTGGATGCCCTTTTCTGAGGTTACACATATAAAACATGATGACATATATGTAGTTTCCGTGCATCTAACTATTAGTTACTCGATTAACTTGTCATTACCAAGAAGACAGATACATTGCTTAAAATGCTTTACCTGTATTAACTCCTCCACGTACCAGTCTCCGCTACCCCATCACCCCCACCCTCGTCTGACTCCACTGGCTCCCCATTCCTCAGAGGATTGAATTCAAGATCCTCATTCTTACTTTCAAGACCTTCCAGACTTACCCCCTCCTATCTCTCTGACCTGCTGACCCCCTATCAACCTGTTGCTCCCTCCGTTCAGCAGGCTCCGGTCTAATCCATGTCTCCCACCCGATCCACCCTACCATTGGTGGCCGGGCATTCAGCCTCTCTGCCCCTACACTTTTGAACTCCATCCCACAATCCCTTCACCTTGCTTCATCCCTTGCCTCCTTCAAGACCCTCCTCTTCGACTGTGCCTTCAGTTGCCATCCTACCCCTCTGTCTTCCCTCATCCCAACCTCCCCCATGCTCGGGTCCTGACCCCTGAATCTTCAATGCCTTGGGACAACCTCCCGATGTGAAAGGCCCTCTACAAATGTAATTTTGTTGCTGTTTTAGGATTGTTCTTCTCGTCATAGTTATATGTTTCTGGGCACCAATATACATTACTGCAAACTTTTATCTGCTCAAAAGCCAGGATTATTACCTCTGGAATGCAATGCACCAATATAATAACAACTGGGCTAATTTATCTGCTAGTTAAACTAGGTAGGTGTGATGAGTAAGGAAACTTCCATAAATTGTAGTTCTACAACTTGACAAAGAAAGAAACATTTCTTGCCTTGTTTTTGAAACAATTGTTTTTGACCTAATTTTAGATATTTTTTGTTGCAATTTTAGAAAATTCCCTATTTCCCTGGGTCTTACAATACATTTAGGTTGAGCAGAGTAAATAGATATTGTTCCTCGGCAGGGTCTGAGCTATCAAAGGGGCGTGGGATACTAGTATAGGGATGATTCTCCTCTTGACATTCCCTCCCTACATGGAGAAGGAAATGTAAAAGAGAATGAAGCTACATCTTCACTGCAGTTTATCACATCAAAATGTCTCAAAGTGCTGCAAGGGTAACTACCGTGTCAACAACAACAAAATTACATTTGTATAGCGCCTTTCACACTAAGCATGCTGTCTACATTTGTGGAAAAACACAGCAGCTGTGTGAGTTAGCAAGATTCCATAAACTGCCAGGTCGTGAATGAGCAACAAAGCTGAAGAATTGTTGGCCAGGACAATGGGAAAAACTACTTTCTAATAGAACAGGGAGATGGGACCAATGTCTGGTTTAATGTCTCAAGTGAAAGACAGTTATCTGGCATTTGGATGAGATGTTAAATCTTTTTCAGGCGGACATCATTGTCGCTATTTGAAAGTAGAAGGGAATTTCTTCCAAGGCCCTGATCATCTATCCCCTGAACATGGTCATTCAATTCATGGCTGTTTTGGGACATTGCAGTGTGTAAATTGGCTACAGAAATACAGTCACTACACTTTACAGCATGTGCTGTGAGGCGCTTGATACATACACCAGAAAGGTGCTACATCAAATACAAGGATTATTCTTCACATTCCACCTTCCTAAGGCAAGAGTGTGCATTCAGTGATAATGCATTCAGTGAGTGTAGGAATTGAGCCAGCATATTATAGCTGCCATGACAGAAAGTGTGGAGGGGTCAGTACATATACTGTTTAAATGATTCTTCCAGAAAGCATTCATGTTAGATTTCAATCTCTGAAAGTGCTAATACTGTTCTCTGAATCGTCAATATAACAAGTAACAAAATTCACTCCTTTTCCCATGTCTAAATGCTCCTGCAATCCAAATCTCTTACACTTCCTTCCCTCGACAAATTTCAAAGTTGCACTTCGGTAGTTTCCTGGATTATTTCCCAGTCAATTTCTCACTCTTCTGAAATATTTTCTGCTTCTCTTCCCTTCCCCCCCACCCCCATTGCTAATGAAATCAGAATTTTTTGGTGTCGCTGTTATTTTGCCTTGTGTGTCCTTTACATTCTATCTGGAACCACAGTTGATCCATTTTTACAAAGCTTCCAATCTCCAAGTTGCCATTTTCTTGATGTTCATTAAGATAAGCACTGCGTAATGAGTCCCTTGGAGAATTTGGTTTCAGGCTTTGGCACATGGCCATAGGCTTTCTCTTACTTTCTTGTGAATTAAAAGTTGCACAGCTCCACCAGCCACTGAGCTGCTGCCACAAAGCTACCACTGTGCTCTGTGCTCTCACCTGCACTTTTATGGCTCTGCTGACTGAACACGACCAAGTAATTTGTTTATGTTTACCGTGTATTGCGTGACGAATGGTTTTCTATTTTTCCTGCCCACATTCTTGCTTCTTCTATCCACAAGCTTTCTTTTGTAGTGAAGCCAAATTCCCACGCTGATGCCTTAGATTGCTTAGCCATTCAACCAGATAAATTCGAGCTTACATCATGCGATTACAGTTTATTAGTAATAAACACCCCCCCCCAAAAAGGGAGGCAGTGACAAAAAGCAGGTTGCAATTTAAAACAAAGGGAAGAACTTCGGGAGTAAAGGTACAGATGTATTGTGCGGTAAGAAAGGGGAAAGGAACCAGGAATGTAAGCGGTTCTACAATGCAGGTGTTTAGGATTAGCTCAAGAATCAGAGCAATGCACTGAACCTTACGTTTATGCACCATAAATCAATTCACTCCCAAGGCTAGGTGTTAAAAAAAAGCAAGTGCTTCAAAGTTCAAGAGTTTAACCAAAAACTTACAACAATGAAGCGGTAATTTAATAAAGGGACGCCAATGAAATGATTGCAGAGCCAAGAGATCAAAACGTCACTCAAACATGCCATGAAATCACACCAGTTTATAGCATTACATACACGTGTCCACACAACCTGTGACACAGTAGGAAAAATTAAAGAGTCTGAACTGTACCTATCCCTACTCTAGACTGAACACAGAGCCTAGTTAGAGGCTTGATTACCAGGAAATGATGGGGCCATTATACAACGAATCTAGGCCAATGGCTTTTCCTACTTCAGGTAAACTGCCAAAACGCGATTTATTAACACCGTTTATAACATGACCGTAACTTCAGATATCTTGCAACATTCAAATGTCATTCAAATATGAGTCTTCTGTTGCATTTCTATATAATCAAAATATCTCAATCTTCTGAAATGCTTACCTACATTTCTCTCTCAAATATTGACTGACCCACAGTAATTTCAGCTTTCATTTCAAACTGTTGTTTCTCTTATTTCTACCTCAGTCTTCAATTATCTTTCAAAACCAATCATGCGAAAGGCTGGTTTAATTGGGGGGTTTTTCCACAGGAGCAGAGGAGATTGAAAGGGGATCTGATAGAGCTCTGTAAGATGCTGAAGAGTTGCCGGGTAAGTAGGGGGATAAACATATTTTCGGTCGATGAAAAATGGGTATCAAGGGCTTTCTTTAGTCCCAGGACTGTTAGCAGAATTATCGGGAGAGGTCAGAAGAAATTTCTTCAGTCAGAGGGTTTGTTATGTTGTGAAATTCATTACCATGATTGACTGTCGAAGCTGGATCAATAGAATCATTCAAAAGTTAACTCAATAAGCAGCTGATCAGTAAAAAAAAATTCTAAAGGATATGAGGAGTGAACTGGAAAGTGGGATTAATAGTAAAGTGTGTCGATACAGACAGAAATGGCACTGACATGATGGACCAAAAAGGTCTCCTGTGATGCTGAAAATGATTTAAGTTCCTAATGAATAGAGTACGTTACCAGTTATTGATAACTGTGCTATTATACAATTATCTTCTGAAGTTTGGCACTAAACACTCCTTGTGCCTAACATACCTGTTGCTCTGTCTGCTGCTGTACTGAATCAACTTTTATTTCCAGAGGCTTCTCCTCATCCTCTTTCCGTATCTCATCCTCTTTCCGTATCTCATCCTCTTTCCGTATCTCATCCTCTTTCTGTTTCTCATCTTCTTTCCGTTCCTCATCCTCTTTCCGTTCCTCTTTCCATTCGCCTTCCTCGACTACCTTTTTCTCTTGCTGCAGTTTTGCTCGTCTGCTAAAGTCCTCATTGTGCTGGTTTAGATGATCACTCAGTTCCAACGTGCTCAGGAGTTTGCTGCCACAGTGCTTGCACTCATAGGTTGGGCTGTGTGAACGGGTGCTGCCAGGAAGCAACTTGAAGTCCAGTTTCAGATCCCGACTGTGATAGTCTGTATAATGCATACATAGCAGCTGTGCTGTACTGAAAGATAGCTTGAAGCACTTCACACATTTGAACGGTAACCATCCACAGTCATTGTTCTCAACCACTGCGGGGGCTTCTATAATAGTCGCCACCTGCATCTCGTTCTCCGCCTGAGGCTCTTCCTCCTCTTCATCAGCGTACACAACCGTAAAGTACCCGTTATACTTGCTGACGTACTGTTTTCTGGGGTAGACCCCAGGATGCCGCTTCATGTAATGAGAGACCAGGCCTTTCTTTGTATATGTTTGGAATGAGCACAGGGAACATTTTTTCTTCTCCACGGCTCTCCTGAGCTCTTCAGTCAGAGGGGGAGACTCTGGTTTTGGTTCAATAGGAAGGATAAGTTTCTCGGGTTTTTTACTGACCATCGTTTTGGAGGCCGCCAGGCAATGAGTATAGTAAGAATCAATATCATGGCGTTTTTGGTAATGAGCAGCGAGCCCTTTGCGAAGTGGGTGAGTGTATGAACACAAGGCACATTTAAAAATATTGTTCTTCCCCTCTGGTTGGGCCCGGACGTTGTTATGTTTATTACGGTAATGTCTCGCTATGCCCTTTCTGGAAGAGCAGAAGTACTTGCATAGCTGACATTTGAATAAGGCATTGAGCCCTGAACAACCACTTAAAAAGGGAACAACTGTTGGAGGAAAATCTTTTCCGTCGCTTGGCTTCACATCGTCCTTCTCGTCTTCCATAGGGGTCTTTGGTACCTCAGGTACAACAGTCTCAGCTGCTGATTCAGTGAACATATCAATCGCTGGCTGTCGGTGGTATTTTTCATAGTGGACCTTTAACTTGTCAAGAGATCCATGCGCATAAGAACACAATTTGCACCTGTAAGCTCCAAACCCTTGCTTTGGGATCTTATTGATGTCTTCCAAATCATTCTGTTGACCTTCTGGAAGCTTCTCGGCCTCGTTCATGAAATCGTCCGCCGTGACTTTGACCAAAGGGTGCCGTTTCTGGTAGTGCGTTAGAACACCGTGGATGCGAGTGTTAACATACGGGCAGTGTCTACATTTGTACAGGGTACTGGGCTTTTCATCTTTATCCAGGGCAAACTCAGCAGCTTTCACTTTTACACCCGGATGCTTTTTGCCGTAGTGTGTTAAAAGACCGTGCAGGTTATTGTATTCCGACTTACAAATCTTACATTGGTACTGCGATCCGGAAGGTGTGGGATTGCTGGCTGCGGGTGGTGATTCTTTGACTGAAGAAAGACTGGAGACTTCCAGGGGCGATACGTGCTCCAACTGTGTGCACAATAAAATGTTTTTCACACTGTTTGTAAAATCCAGCGATGCATCTTCATGAGCTGTCGGGTTGTTTTGCTCGGATGCATCCTTACCCAAGATTATATCAAGCAGCACAGACTCGTCCCCGCTTACCACCCATGGGTGCAAAGTCTGATAGTGGTTTGTGATGTCCCAGATCGACGCGGCTTCAAATTCACAATCCCTGCATTTGTATTGCTTGAGGTCAATCGAGGCTATCTGTGACGGGTCCGCGGAGGGATCGGGACCTGCCCAGAGTTTGCTAGAGATGTACGTGTAGTCTACAGGATGTTCTGGATGTCTCTTTTGGTAATGGATCAGAAGCCCACTCGGTTCCTGGTGCGAGTAAATGCACCATTCACAGTGATAGCCAGCGCTCACCACCCCGTCCTGATATGCCCACCGCAAAATAGTCGTCACTGTAGCCTTCACGCTGGGATGTTGCTTCCTCAGGTGTTTTCTGATGGCGTAGAGGTAGTGTGCTGTATAGGAGCAATGCCTGCACTTGAAGAATCGCAGCTGCTCGCCCTCAGTTTCGGGCTGGGTGTTCGGGGTTGGCGTGGGTACCACTTGGCTGTTTGTGGCTCGTTCACGCTGGCTCCTCACTGCCGCCGTGTGCTGCCGCACCAGCTCCGCGTTGGCTTTGATGTCACGATGTTTCTTCCGATAGTGAATCACGACTCCCTTGACCGTCCGGTTCCCGTAGTTACAGTGCTGGCAAAAGAACATCATTTCTCCCTCGCCCTTCTCAGCCGCCCTCCCCTGACTCATGTCTCTGACATCAAAAGTGTTCTTGTTGATTTGCGATACCTGCGACACGTGGGGTCTCGCTGGCATGATCTGCAATTCCTCCATGGTCTTTTTCAGAGCCGGAGTGGGGGGCGCCTGCTTGATATATTTTGCTGTCACCTTTACCTCGGGATGTCTTTTTTGATAGTGAACCAGCACGCCAACGACCGACCGGTTGCTGTAAACACAGTGCTTGCAGTAATACAACTGCTCAAATTCAACTGGTTGAGGGGTCACTGGAGGCTCCTCGGGTGACATTATTGGACTCGTCTCAGCAGAATTATGAGCATTCACCCCAGGATTCTGAATGGAGACCACTCGCATGGTCTTTTGAATTCTAAAATAGGACGCCTTCTCATCCGGGTGTTTTCTTTGATAGTGCACCAGCACCGAATGCATGTTTGGACTTGAGAATGCACAGACATCACAACTGTACACCACGGCACTAATCATCTCTCCTTTCTTTCCACCTGGCGAAGGGCTCACGCTGTTTAAAAAATTGGCACTTGAAGGACTGTGCGGTCCCCCTTGCTGAGAGTCAGGTGTGGACGCACCGACGTGCTTGAGACCAGAGTTGAGAATCTCTCTCAGGGTCTGGGACTCTGCGCTTATTTCGGTTGCTTGTTGCACCACGTAACTCGAGAAGATCATCGAGTTGTTGATCTTCACAGTGGGGTGCATCCTCTGATAATGAGGCATTAGGCTGCGGACATTGGGGCTGGTATAAGAGCAGAAGCGACATCTATAGATCAGGTTAGCTTGATGGAAGTTCAGGATATTTTGAGCTTCGGGATGGAACTGAGCGTAATGCTGCTGTAGGACTTCAAATTCCGCATACTCCACAAAACATTCAAGGCATCGATACACTGCACTCTGGTCTGTGGGATCCTCAATGTACCTAAAGCTGTATTTAATGTATGGGTGCATTCTCTGGTAATGGGTGCTCACACTGCGGGCTACCTTGTTACTAAAATTGCAGTGCTTACAGTAGTAGATCTTACCAGAATCATCACCCACCTCACTGTTCTCCGGAAAGCCATCCCTGCTCTCGCCGCTCCCTCTTTTGTACCCTGTCTGCTTGTGCTGTGAGCCGTCGTGATGTTCCAGTGAATTGGAAAAGCCATAAAAGTCATCATCATCGGAGAGGGTCAGTTCAATTTCAGCACTGTTGATTCCAGCGTACTCATGATCCACTGTTCCAAAACTGGTCCCGTCTTGCATTCCATCAGTCCTCTCCACCCACAATGGTTGGTCACCATATGCATAATTCTGCATGTCCATCAGATGGTCAATCTTCCCCTCCCTGTCATTCATATTCCCCTCTATTCCTACACCTTCCTCTTGCTCTTCTTCTTCCTCCTCCTCCTCCTCATCCTCTTCTTCCTCCTCTTCCTCAAGAGCCTCATCCTCTTCCACCGCAACTGCCGTCTCCAACTCACTCACTTGCTGATTGGCCTGGCTGATTCTGCTCTGCAAATTATTTGCGATCTCATCTATCCTTGTTCTCTTCTTCGCTGGAGATAGGTCCAGTGGGCTGTCCGCCATCAGCCTTTTGCCTTTCTTGAACAAAAAGCTGTTTTTGGAGGTCGAACCCAGGATCGAGGTCTGAGTCTTCACGATGCTTGGTGAAGCGAGCGCTTCATACTCTGACCCTGTGTCCTGCAACCCGTCTGCACCCCCCTCGGGAGCCGCTTCCAGCAACGCATTATCGCAGAACGAGTGCTTGTGCTGCTGGTGCACGCGGAGCCCCTTTAGGGTAACCGTCGAGTAACTGCACATGCTACATTTATAAGGATACTGCTGTTTGGAATCCCCTGTGATCGGTGATTTTTCCCCATTGACGGTTTGGTTTTGAGTTAGATTTGTATCGATCGCCACTAAGCTGTCGCTCAAAGAGGCTACGCTGCTGTTCTGTGAGCTGACGGTGTCCCACTCCGAGGAATGGCTCTGCTTGTGAACCACCAGCTTCTGAGCCGTGGTGCAGGTGAAAGGGCAAAGGTTGCACTTGTGAACGATAGTCCGACCTGACAGATGGATGTTTTCAATGTGCCGCGAGATGCTGCGGCGATGCATTGTAAGGAAGGAGCAGAACGGACACTGAAACCGGTTCATATACTTACGGAAAGGAATCCCCTTGGTTTCAAGCAGTTTTGTGTTGCCGATAGTCAGCAACTTTTTGTCGGATGCTCCGGAACTCTGGGATGCCAAAGAGTCCATCTGGCTTTGGTCATCAAGGTCCTGATGCTCTTCATCGGAGCTGCTTCTCTCATCGCTTAGCAAACTGCTGGTTTCCAGTCCAGAATTGGTCAATTTGAGGTCAGCCATCCTGAAGGTCGATCGGCCTGTCAACTCGCCATCGTTGGCATTAGGGGGGATGGTTTTGGGCTTCAGCTTTTGAAAGGGAAATTTGATTTTAATGGGCGCAAACCTCGAAACCACAGTGGGGCCCTGCTTCACGGGCAATGATCCCAAGGAGCCTTTTAAAACTGAATACTGAGTTGAAGGCATTTCTCTCCTGACTGTTTTTATGGGTAAATAGTTAGAGCCGGGAGCGAGTTTTTGTACATCCTTATTTTGCTGGGGCTTCGAAGTGCCAACATTTGACCCGGATTGCTGTTGTCTCAGAGATGAAATTATCTTGACCAGTCCCTGAGCTAGAAGGCTGCGGTGTTTCTTCATCAAATGGTCACACCACCGTTCTCTTCTGGAAGTGTGATAGCCACACCACTCGCAGCAAAAGCTCCCTCTCGACTTTGTTAAGGGTTTGACTTGTGCTTCCAGGATGCTTCTTTCCACAGCGTCAGCGGGTACTTCACCATGCTCTTCCTGTGCTTTCCCACCAGACCTGTGGCACAGCTTTAGATGTTTGATGATTCGTGTGCGCCGCGGCGTCTTGTAAGTACAAAAGCGGCAAGCGAACACTTTCCCAAATCCTTCGTGCATGAGGATGTGATAGCTGGAGGGAGCTGGAGGTGGGGAGATGCCTGAAGTCTCCCCAGCGAATATAGATCCTTCAATGTGACCGTGGACCTTTCGGGTATGTTCGCTGAGAAGATTTCTGGATCGAAAGTAGCGGACACAGTACTTGCACTGGAAAAACTTGTTGCTTGCATGTTTTGATGGTTGGTTAATGTGTTGATTGTAAAGAACCTGGTTGTTACTGATGTAATTGGAGGAACCAGATTGAAAGGTAGTTTGTGCTTGGGGGGAACGGGAGAGGAAGGAGGGAAGAAAAAACAAAATGTATTACCAAATTTCAGATTATACTAATGATGTACAGTCATAAACTAGAAATACAATTAAATTGAATGTTACTTCTCCATGCATTTCAAGTATCTTTTCTCAACATAGAATTAAGATGAGACGGGGTATGAATCTTTGAATGCAAGTCTTCATTAAACTGAAACAGAGGATTTAGTTCAAAATCTTCAAACTTCCACTTAGAAGCGTTCCAAGTAATCTCATCAAAGATACATCTAATTAATAAACTTGTGAGGTCTACTGAAAAGGGAAATTAAGTTCTTTATAAGGCTCCAACTCGCGTTTTATGTCTTTGCTCTGCTTCACCCAGTACATTAATTGTTGCAAACTTGTCACAAAAACATCATCCAGAAAAATATTGGTTGCACCCAGGCACCGCCTGAGATTTCCACAGCAATTACTTGTGCAGTTATAAGTAGACTAAGTTCCCAGCAAATTGTTTTGAGGCACATTAATCTGTTTGACATTTTTCTTTGCAATTAAGTTTGTTTGCTGAAGAAGACATTAAGGATTTTAATAGAGGTAATAGCTTGGCTGGAAATTTGTTTTTATTTGTTTTTGGTATTGGACTAATAGGTTTGCAATAAGTGAGTTCACTGGAAAATTATATTTGAAATGAATTAACCTAAATTCTAAGACATTATACTATCCTTTCTGCAGAGAGTATGTAAAAAGTGTATCATGATATACAGTAAAAGCCCGTTTATCCGGCACCCTCAGGACCTGGCCAATGCCGGTTAAAGCGCCTGCCTTTATCCAATTTGGCCGAATTGGATATTCGACCGAAAATGCAACACACAAAAATGTAATGCATTTTTCCGGATAAATTCCGGTTAATCGAATGCAGACCTTTTTTTGCAATGCCGGTTATACAGAAGTTACGGTTTATCAGGTGCTGGATAAACGGGCTTTTACTGTAATTTGATGTTATGCATGATGATAGGTCAACTTGTGCATATTGTATATATAATACCAGGACGAAGGACACCTTCTGTCAATTTACCATGTAGCATTACACCTGCTACAGTGGATCAAATTGTGCATATTGAGTATGATACCAATGCCATGCACTGGCATCTATTAACTTACTCGACCGTATGTTATTTCGAAAACAATAACAATAATACTAATATCCTTGCATTTGATATAGCACCTTCTGAGAAATCTCCAAGCGCTTCACAGTACATACTTTAAAAGTGTAGGCGAAATGCAGTAGCCAATTGCGCACAGCAGTAGGATTAATTGAACAATTTTTTTTTATTATTAAAGGGATTATAGCGCCTGGAAAAGCAATTCTACAATCGATTTACAACTGAGTTCTCACTTAGTGCTAGGTAAACAAAAGCGTGTGGAGTAATGATACTTCTCCAATGTTTCACCCTGCCAGCGAATCAAAATCGCACTTGTGAAGAATGCTCCAACCGCTACACTACAAGACTCCACAAAGCAGATGCAGTGAAGCTTCTCATTTGTCTAGCCCATAGAAGTTGTTTGGTTCATAGGTTATAAAACCATGCAATACCCTATGCCAAGTTAATAGTTGTCATGGAAGCTTTCAAAACAATTATAAAATAGACCATAAATAATAATAATCCTTGCATTTGAAATAGCGCTTTTCATGTCTTCTAGACGTCTCAAAGTACTTCACAGAATATACTGTAAAGTGAATTAACTGTATTTTTGTGGGCGAAATGCGATAGCCGATTGCGCACAGCAGTGTTCCACAAACAGTCGTGGGTTGAGTGATCAAATTATTATTGATTTTTTTTCCAGGGATTATTATCAGGCATGTGGAGTAAGGAAACTTGCCCAAGGTTTCACCTTGCTTGGAATCAAACCCAGGTCTCTCGCTTGCAAGGTGAGTACTCTAACCAACTGAGCTAAAGATCTCTCTCTCTTATGAGACTATCGTGCTCTAATTACATCTACATTGGGATGATGTCTCACTCCAAAAATTCAATCTTGAAATACAGTTTTAACAAGGTTTCAAAGAGCATATGCTGTATTTAATGTACTGTGGATGATGTCTGCTGAGAGGTCCACCTAACACAATAGGAACAAACTGTTGAAAGTCAAGATTCTCAGAAAGATGAATCAGAATCTCTTTGAGGCAAAACTATTCAGACGAGGCTGTCACCAGATAACATTTCCAACTACAATTTGCTATAATGTGTGCATCAGCAGCACGTCACACGATGGAGATCAGTGGGCTGAAATACTTGTATGGATTAAACCCAGTTACATTGACTTTTGAGACATGAGATTCTCATGAGATGCCTCCATTATAATCACATGTTGCCAATGTCGCTAAACACAACACCAACAGGATTTTCAGCCTCACTAAACAAAAGAGAGACATGATAGGAGTTGATACAAACATAACTTTGGCGTGTAGACCTCCACACTCACTAAGAACGTGCATCTTTTGAAAATATACATGTGTGTAAACTGTGAATATTATCTGAACATAAAACAATAATACTCCAGGGACATATCCCGGCATAGATGTCTAAAGCTTCTGTTGTAAAGCCTTTCATTATTGTAACAGCTGGAGTTTAAAGCTTAGGGTGAGCCCCTGATCAAACCAAAAAATCACCACAGGTTCTCCATATAAACCTCAATTAAATATTCTTACTGCAAATATGTATTGCATGTGTGTATATCAATTCATATGGAAGTATATATGTATACTCATTAGGAAGGTGTAGACAAAAATGCGGATATATAAAATAAACTACATAGTTTTTCAGAAGAAAGTTTATACTTGAAAAGCAATTATTGGAGAAAGAAAAACCTCTACCATCTTGCCAAAAGTAAACGATGATGTTTGCCAACTTTTCAAGTCTAAAGTACACTGAATGTAAACAATGCGAAGGCACCTGTCGTTTATGTCATCATGGCCATGAATTGAAACAATTCACCAATGATATTACAATGGAGTTAATATTTGTGTTCTTGGACGTGTGCGGTTTTCTTAAACTTCTGCAAATAGAAATACAGCTGGACTCACTTGGTGCTTCTCCTTGAGATCCAATCTCAGTCTTCACAGAAGTTAGATTCACTTCAGCTGGGCCATCTTGGCTCAGTGCAACAGAACTCACTTGACCAGTTTCCTCCTCCGGAGCGTCCACACGGGGCAAAAAAATGGTATGAACATCTTGGATGTGACTCTTAAGATCTTCGTACGTTTCCGCTCGGAAGTCACACCCATCACACTGCAGCACCTCCATTATTTGGAATGCCTTTCAGTTCAAGGAACCTGAAGATAAACATAAAACCATGAAACCATTAGCTTTTAACTAGATGAGTTAGTTTCCCTTAGCGCCTGCCCATATTATTAGTACAGTATGGTGCAAAACAACATGAGTGCATCTTTTACGGTGAACAATAACCTATAGCTCTGTACCTCTGCGGACTCCTGTAGCTCAGTGGTTAGCGCACTCGCCTTACAAGCGAGACCTGTGTTCGATTCCAGGCAGGGTAAAACCTTGAGCAAGTTTCCTTACTACACACACCTGATAATAATCCCTCAAAAAAAAATTGGGTATTCAATCCATGGGCAAATTAGCTGCCATATTTCACCCACAAATATAGTCAATTAACTTTACAGTATATTCTGTGAAGCACTTTGACAAAAAGACATGAGAAGCACTATATCAAATGCAACGATTATCATTATTAATAACAATCCTTTAACCTATCCTCTGATGATAAAACATCCATGACAGTTTTGTTGTTGACTACAACTACAATAAATCTTGCTTCTAACATAGAATCTTACGGCACACAAGGAGGACATTTGGCCCATCGAGTCTGTGCCGGCTCTTTAAAAAGAGCAATTTAATCCCACTCCCCAGCTCTCTCCCTATAACCGCACAAACCCATCCTCCCCAAATAAATGTCTACCTCTCTTTTAAAACATCCAAATCCTCAGTTACCTTGGGCTACAATAGTAAGTTATGAATCTGGAAAGAATGAATCAGAGGAGTCAGTATTGAATATGGGAATTTTGTTTGAACAAATGGGGCAATTGCTGCAATCTGAAAAAAACAACTAGCAAAGCTAGAAAGAGGAGTACACTGCAATATCAAGCAGTGCTTTGCATTTGCAAATCTCTAACTGGAACAATGGCTGTACTTTTTTTTCCCTGACCAGATTATGATAAATAAAGTTAGAATACAAGTGTGAACCATGATTTGTCTCGTTGATTCCTTTGGATAATCAACTCTTAAAGAGGTAGAAGTAAAGTGGAGTTAGAATGAAGCACCGATAGCAACAACACTGTCAGAAAAACAATTAAATATTTGTAGACAAATAATAGTACTAATAATCCTTGGATTTGATATAGTGCCTTATCACGTCTTCTAGACATCTCATATCGCTTCACAGAATATACTGTAAAGTGAACTGACTGTACATTTTGGAGCTCCTGTGACTCAGTGGGTAGAGCACATGTCTTGCAAGCTGGGGAGACCTATGTTCGAATCCAGGCAGGTCAGGGCGAAATCTTGGGCAAATTTCCTTACTCCACACGCCTAATAATAATCCCTCCAAAAAAACCACAATAATAAAATTGGTCATTCAATCCACGACTGTGTGTGGGACACTGCTGTGCGCAATTGGCTGCCGCGATTCGCCCACAAATATATACAGTCAATTCACTTTACAGTATATTCTGTGAAGCGCTTTGGGACGTTGATAAAATGTGGAAAGCGCTATATCAAATGCAAGGATTATTATTATTATTTTGTAGGCAAAACACGGCAGCCAACTGAGCACAGCAGTGGCCCACAAATAGTCGTGAAATCTCATGCCCACAGGGCATGAATGCAGCTGTGATGCCCAGGCTTGGCTAGTTGGGTGGAAAAAGTTCTTCCTCCCAATAATCTGAGATTCTCAAGACAAGGGTTTTAGACCAGTGATCTCAAACCCTCTTTCACCATCAGGCAGCACTGGAACAGGTTCCAACCTTTTTCCTGTGTTGTCTTGCTCTTACTGAGCCAGGTGTGTGCTCATTCATTTCTCAGTCCTGGGAAAGGATCTTCCATCACGTGGGAAGGCACCGATTTTCTGGCTCGTACATAGCGCTGACAGAAATTTTTAATTGCATTGAGGGAATTTCAGATTTTTTTGTTTACCTACTCTGGCCCTTCTGCCAACCCATCTACCCATGTAATAGTTCTGGAAACCTCTTCTCCCATTGCTTCATCTTCACTCCAGCTTCTCCTACCCCACATTCATCATTTGGTCCAATCATTCCCATTTAATTCCCTATCTCTTCCACCAAACAGGTTTTTAAGTCCAAACTTCAGTCATACCCAACCACCTCTTGACTAACCTTGCTTCTGCTCTACTCTTTCCAACTTTAGTTGTTTTAGGATATGGTTCTTGACAAGAGAATTGCAGTTAAAAATGGCTGTACAATTTAAGGAGTACAGGTATCCCTCCCCAACCACGGGGGATACTTTCCTGTAAACCTCCGTCGTTGGTAAAACCGCGGTTGGAAAATGCAGGGCCTTATGGCAAACGTGTGGATAGGAGGAGTACGTTTGCTTTTTCGCAGTTGGAAAATGCAGGGCCCTATGGGAAACATGGGGATAGAGGGAGTAAGTTCGCTGGAAGAGAAGGTGAAATAGAGAGGTGAGAGAGAAGGGGGAGGTGAGGGGGGGGGTGGGGAGGGAAGATGAGAGAAGCGGGGTGGAGAGAGAAGGTGAGAGAGAGAAGGGGGGGTGGGGGGAAGAGAAGGTGAAATAGAGAGAAGGTGAGAGAGAGACCTTTCTATAGTTCGAGATGCACTCACAGAGAGAGAGAGAGATAGAGAGTTCCCTCTTCAGCCTGAGATACAGAGAGAGAGACTTCTACAGCCTGTGATACACTTTTACAGAGAGAGAGATCTGCAGATCCTGGCAGCCAATGCTCCCAAACTTACTAGCTAGGCTGCGGAGAAGCGACAATAAATTCATGTTACTGTATTTACCTTAATCCTAAGAGAGAAGCGTTGTCGCTGGTTGATTGCGACATTGCAACTGGGTCCTAGTGCTATACGCTAGCATGAAGCGACATCAAGGCTGGTTGATGCAACTGGGTCCTAGCATTAAATGCTAGTGTTAAAACCCGTGGATAAGCAAGGGTTATAAGCCGTGGTTGTTAAGGTTGTCGCATTTAGCAAACCGTGAATGCGTGCGTTTCATGGTTGACGAGGCTGCGATTGGGGCGGGGTACCTGTACAGACTAAATTGAAAAAAGATTGTGTAGTTAAAAGACACAGAAAACTGAGGTTTGAGTATTACAGTACACTTTTGCCAGCACTAGCAAGAATTAAAGGAATTTGCAAGTGCGTAGATTTTCTATTCATTCCAATGACAAACTTGCTTTCAGATATACCGTTGTCTTTTATGACATGTATTCAAAATCTACAGGGAGACAAACCCCACAAAAATCACGTGGTGTAAAAAAAATCAAGGTCACAAACATTAGAAACACTGCACATACTATACTGCTTGGAAAAATATCACAATACAGGGGAACTCTGTTATAGCACTCACTTGTACGCATAATAATCCTTGCAATTTGATATAGCACCTTATCACATCAAGTGATAAAGCCTAGTGACTACATTCTGGGGGTGAAACGCAGCAGCCAATTGTGCACAGCAATATCCCCCAAACAGTTGTGGTTCAAATGCCTAAAGCATTATTATTCTTGTTTGAAGGCAATCCTAGGTTCCCGGAAGCTCCATCCCTACCAGTACTTCCCCCCCCCCCCCCAACACCCCACCCCCATTTTGCATCTGTGCACATGTAGCGACAACTGAAAAGTCAGCCATCATTTTATACCTGGCTTGTAACATAGCCACTGAAACACTGGAACCTACCACAAGCATCATTACAAAGTTTATCTATATGAATCCAACCCAAGCAATGAAAGGCTTAAAAATAAAATGGTTGTGCAGCACTTCCAGAAATAAAAAAAAACTTTGATTAACTTATCTTCTGTCAGGTAAAAAGCCAAACTTACTAGCTAAAAAGCCAACAATGGATATAAAATATATACTTTTTAATTCAGGCTGGACTACTTCTGATGACTTTGCAGCTGTCCGACCAGTTTATCGTGGCCTCAGGAATAGCAACATACTGTTAAATGAGTGCAGATGTTCGAATTCATTCACCAAGCAACTGAATACAACACCACCATAAAAATAAAATTATATCCCAATTATCCTGAAACAGGAGCACTAATCTTCTAGCCTTTAGCTCAGAAGGAGCAGACGGCTCCCAATTCTTGCCAGTTTTATCCTCTTTTCTCCTAAAAGATAACAATTCATTACCATATTGAGGCTGGATCAATGGAATCATTCAATGCAAAAAATGGATAAATACCTAGGCAATAAAAACATAATAGAAGATTGGGAGAGTTGTAAAATGGGGCTAGATATAAATTTAGATATACACATACACACACACAAAGAAGAATTTGCTAACACAAATTGCAATGGCACAGGCTCAATGGGTTGAATGACTTCCGAGAGCTGAAAGTGTTTTTGATCACATAGAACTGTTCAAAAACTAAGACCTCTGGATGTAATTTTGTTGTTGATGTCATACAACAACATAAAAATTACATCTGTAGAGTGCCTTTCACATCAGGAGGATATCCACCAAGTCGCTGGATAGTCAGACCCGAGCATGGGGTTGGGTGGTGGGGGGGGGGGGTTCATGGATGGGATGAGGGAGGGCAGAGATGGAGGGTGGGATGAAGGTACAGTCCAAAAGGAGGGTCTTCAGTCGGGTCTTGAAGGAGGCAAAGGAGAGAGCAAGGCAAAGGGATTGTGCAATAGAGTTCCAAAGAATGGGGGTAGTGAAGCTGAAAGCGGATGGGTCAGGCAGGAGACACGAAGCAGGCCGGAGCCTGCTGAATGTGGACAAGTCGATAGGGAGTCAGCAGGCCAGAGAGGGGGCAAGGCTATGGAAGGCCTTGAAAGTGAGGATGAGGATCTTCAATTCTATTCTCTGGGGGGGTGGGGAGCCAGTGGAGCCAGGCGAGGATGGGAGTGATGGGGTCACAGAGTCTGGTGTGGGAGAGAAAACAAGCTGAGGAGTTTTGTATGCTTGTGGAGGGAAGAGTTGGCGACAAGGAGGGAGTTTCCGTAGTTGAGCCTTGAGGTGGCAAATGCGTGTAAGAAGGTTTCAGTGACTGGGGGATGAGGCAGTGCTGGAGTTGGGCAATGTTGCAGAGGTGGGGGAAGGCAGTGCTGGTCATGGCGCAGATATGGGGAGAAAGAACAGTTGAGGATCGAACAAGACACCCAGGTTCCTGACTGGCTTCATGAGGTGGAGTTTGCAGCTGTGGATGCTGATTGAGGTAAGGAAGTGCTGATGCAAGCCAATCAGGAGAGCTTCAGTTTTGCTGATGTTCAGCTGTAGAAAGTTATCTCTCATCCAGGACTTCATGTCTGACAGGCAGTCTATCACGGCACGAGTTGTCCTGGAGTCGAGTGTGGAGGCAGACAGATAAGAGTTCAGTGTCATCTGTGTACACGTAGAATTTGACCCCATGTCTGCGGATTATGTCATCAAGGGGGAGCATGTACAGGTTGAAGAGGAGGGGACCGAGGAGGAGACAGAACCCCGAGGAACACCGCACAAGATGGTGTGGGGGCTAGAAGAGAAACCGTTAAGTGTAGATAGATGGTGTAAGAGATAAGACCTGAATCAGTCAAGGACAGAATCTTGAAGGTTGAAGTGAGAGGAGAAGTGGTGAAGGAGGAATGAATAGTTCACGCTGTCAAATCTAACTAGTAAGCGAGTGTCAGAAATCTACTCAAATTGTCTAGGAACTGAGCCTAGTTACAATGTCCCCAAACACCCACACTTCCAACTTTGGACTGTCATGTTCTACCTGACGATGTATTTTGCCCACTGAACCATTAGGAGGAGCTCAGAACAAACCTTTTCGACCAAAGACAGCCACATCCAACTTTGAGTCGAAAAGCACTGTCTCATTGTCAATCCCATCCTCCTCAGTTTATAAAAGCATTAATTGCAGGAAATGAGTCAGTCTCAGGATCACAAGCTGTTGATAAGACTACACTCAGTTTCGAAAAATGAAGTGCAGATCCTTGAATACTTCCAACGAAAGACTATTCTGAGACAGGATATGCAGTACCAGGAATCAAATCTGACAAGAGTCCATTCCTTCAAACTGATTGTTGGGAACAAAACTGGTTTTCAACACAGTGGAACTCCAGAGAAACCTTAACACTTCTTCCATGACAAATGAGATTTGATTCGAGTGCAGCCAATATCCAGTATGGTCATAAAGATCCTAACCTTTGATCAGACTTAAAGAGGCAGTCTTTATGAACAGGCATCTTATCTGTTTTTTTCAGGGGGAGAGCTGAAGTAGCCATGTAACATTTCACTCAACAAAACAATGAGACAATCCAAAGAGATGAATGTGATTGCAGCAGTTTATAAACAAACTGGGAGGTGAGGGCTATTTTGCCAAACTATTTTTGATCAAGACAATGCAATTTAAGTAAATGATTGGCTTAAAGCTGCATTCCAGCCCACTGCTGCTTTCCTGTCCACTTCTGTGAGCTGCAATTATGTTTTATCCCATCTTCACCATGTCAACCTCTGGATTATTGTAGCGCTCTAACTCTACATGAAGCAACCACTATCTGACAAGTTCTTATCTCCAACATTCTAACACATTCCTTAATGGAAGAAACCAAACTTTATCAAACATATTGAAATAATCATTTTATGATCTGAGGTTCCATCATTGTTGATTTCTAAACTCATTTTACGCCACCATACAATACGTAATTTACAAAATTTGGGGTGGGTGGGAGTGCTTAGCTTAGTTATTGTAAATTATGAGACCAACTTTGCTAATTTTTCTACTTCTGAAAAAATTGGAAAACAAAACCTTTGGTCATTATTTTGCAACTCAAAACTGTTTTAAAAACCTCTTGTGGAGCATAGAATTCAGTTTAAGGTGCATCACCGATGGAATGACAAACTAGACTTGGGAGACAATTCATCGGAATAAAACCTAGGTGATGCAAATTGTCTTTGATGAGAGTTTGGGTGAAAGTGGGCTGGCTATATTCTGCATTGCTGAGGAAGTGAAGGAAATTGATAAAAGTAGATAGGGAATAATTAGTTCCACTGGTAGATAAATCTAGAAGAAGGGAGACATAATCTTAAAAGGAGATCTAAAGGAAGTCAAAAGTTAAACCACAAACACACTTTTTAAAAAAAAACATAAATGTGAAAACGTGGGAATCATTGCTATAAACACCCTAAATGCAGAATCAATTGAGATGTTTGCAAATGTGATACTGATACCTGGGAAGTAAGTATATTGAGAAATTTGTTTTGGCCAGCTGGGTCTCTGTTGCATTCAGAAATCCATCACTCGGCTTGAATATCTAAACGAGACAAGAGTTTCACACCTGATGCCACCAACACGTAGAACTTAATTTTGTCTGGAAAAGTGTGCTCTCTCACTTTGATGGCATCTATCTGAATCTAAAAAGTACTAAGCACAGGTTGGTAGGAGCCAAGGCTTCGAGTCCTCAAAATGTGCATTGGACATACTGCTGGAGTTCAACTAGCTAGAATAGCATTGATAGCTTGCTATTGTAGCAGTATATGGCAAGCGTCCTGCTGTTTATCCAGCTAGATCCACTATGGGGCGACTGGGGCTTTGGTTTGCAAGGTTAACAGGAGCCAATTGGAAGGAATTGTTACCCCAGTGACCAGTCTGCCCTTCTAAATGCTGCTGACAAGTCATGTTGGCTGGTTTGTGATCAACATCGTCCTAGAATACTGTAGACTCAACTGGCTCAGAAACCAGGCTACCAAGACTGCCACAGAACGTTGACTAGATTCCAATATTCTGTTGCCAGTTACATTAACTTGGAGCCAACTCAGCCACTAGGAAAGCCAACTTAACTCTTCCCCTCCCCAAGAGGAGAAATGCATGAGAAATTGAATTAAAATATCAAGAATAGCCTTGATGTAAATAAACTGGTGAAGCAGGTTTAACAAGACAATGGCCCCCTCTTGTTACTAAACTTGTCGTCTCTCATGCAAAATTCCTGATGCTGTTTGTCAAGATTGTGGATCATTTTAAGCAGTGGAATATACACCTCCATCCCAAATGACAGAGAACAAATTTTCTGCAACAATAACCAGATGTTTGAAACCCAAAATACACAAACACTATAGTACAAACAAGAAAAACATAACATTCAAGCACAAATCCCCATCTGCACTCAGATTCTTAGTTAGAATCATGATTCAAGCCATTATAATAATGCCTTGGATTTGATATAATGCCTTATCATGTCTTCGAGACGTCTCAAAGTGCTTCATAGGATATACTGTAGAGTGAATTGACTTTTTGTGGACAAAACACGGCAGCCAATTGAGCACAACAGTGCCTACTAACAGTGACGATTGAATAATCAATTTTTTTTAGAGCATGTTTGCCACTACATTAACCTACTGTTACCTGTAATTCTACAGCAAAAAATAGTGGTATGTCATGGACTACTATTCTCATCTAAAGTTCATAGCTTCTATCAATGATCAAAGCAGACCTGACAGATTGATTCTTCATGAATTAAATCTCCATCAAGTTATTTTTGTTACAATAAATACTACACGTTACATTACTTTGTGACAGATCACATCATTGAGACTTCTCAAAGAGCACCATAGGCTTTACTGTACTGTAGTGATTGTCATTTGACAGAAAACATTTATGAAACACAATATCACAATTTTCTTCATCACCAATCAATGGTGTGGAAATCCTGATTCAGACCCCACTCAGTGTGCATCTAGACATTTCCCACCAAAAATATCAGGTAGATTAAACAACCAGCTTGAAGCCAAAGAACAACATTAGGTTAAACAAAACACAAAATACTACAGATGCTGGGAATCTGAAACAAAAACAAAAGTTGCTGGGGAAACTCAGCAGGTCAAACAGCATCCATGGAAAAAGGAAAAGGAGTCAACATTTCGGGTCTACAACCCTTCGTCAGGACTGGGGCTTGTTTGAAGGGAGACCTGCCTCTCCCCCCTTTAACGTTTTTAAAAACCTCTCCCTCCAAATAAGCCCCAGTCCTGACGAAGGGTTGTAGACCCGAAACATTGACTCCTTTTCCTTTCTCCATGGATGCTGTTTGACCTGCTGAGTTTCCCCAGCAACTTTTGTTTTTGTTACAACATTAGGTTAAGTCTACAAAGCTGATAGGAACAAACGGGGCAATTAGAGGCCACGGAGGATGGTTTGATGGTTTTCTCAGGGGGTGAGAAAACTCCCACTGATACAGTTATATTGATCACACGGGTGCACTCGAGGCACAGTGGAAGCTTCAGTCTGCCCTGTACCTGTTTGATACTCACACTAAAGGCATGCTTGATTCTTCAGCATGGACTTGAACTTGAGAGAATGTATTTATGAGAAACACAAAGTGCATGATGTATTCATGGTATGGATAAGGTGAACTTGGAATCCAAAGCATGATAGCAGAAGCAGTGGAAGACATGAACAGAATGCAGTGAAAATTAAATTTAGAACAGATATCAGGGGAAACATCTGGACCTTCTGAGTGAGACACATTTAGAATAAAGAATTACTGGCACCAACATTGAAAATATTTTTTAAAAAGGATTAAAAAAAAGGATACTATAAAAAGTCAATCTCTGCTATGGAGGTTAACACAGCAGAGATTGACTTTGCTGGGTCAATTAGCTACTTCCTCATAAAACAGTTTTATTCTTTTACAAAACAAACGTTTACCCACCCCCCACCACAAATGGAAAGTTTACAGATTTGATATCTGTGCATGGCTCGCAAACAAACTGGCTTATTTCTTGGGGTATTCAATATGATAAATCAATTAAAATCATTATAACTATAATAGTCCTTGTATTTGATATAGTGCCTTATTACCTCATCAAACCACCTCAAAGCACTTCATTGTGAAGTATAAGATTTTGCTTTTGTCAGCTAACGCAGCAGCCAATTTGGGCACAGCAATGTCCCACAAACAGCCATGAAGTCAATGACCAATTTTATCTGAGGGATTGTTGGCCAGACACCGGGAGAAACTCCCTTCTCCTCTTTTCAAATCATGCCATGGAATCTTTATATGGTCCAGCTGACAGGCATACGGGTCCTGAAGGATTTTATATCTTCTCCGTTCATTCATCCTTGAAGCATTCTGTACTTCCAAGAGGAAAAGGGGATAAAACAAGTGCCCTGAAAAGTCGTCAATTTGGGAAGAAAATGCATGTGCAAATAAAAATCAGGAACCTTACATATTTGTAACAGTTGAACAGCACTCAAGCCACTCACTGATGGCCTTCCATTCCCCCCAGCAGTAAAAGTAGATTAATAACAAAAAAACATTAATGGCATCCAAAAAAAAGTGCTTCAACTATCACAGCATCAACTGTCACAGCAAACAAAGTAGAGTGATGAGCGGTGTTGGTGGGTGGAGGGACCAGGGTCTTCCTTTGTCTGATAAGGGTGCAATTCTCTCAAAGGAAAATCTTTTGTTGAATTGAATGGAGTAGAGAAGGTATGGTTAAACCTTGCCATCATCTACCAAAATCCACCCCGATGTGTCATATGACAAGTGTCTTGCCCTACACTCAAAATAATCTGGGGTGGGGGAAGAGGGGGCTGATGGTGGTGGGTGGGGGGCAAGAGAAGGGAAAGAGAAGACAATGTGGCACTCTCACTCTGCTGGAATGTGCTGCATGAAGGTATAGGCAGAAAATGTAAATGAGCCCGTCTTTAAGCAGAACTGGAAAAGATGAAGAGACAAGATGCTTTTTCATTTCGGATCATCGGTAAAATTCCTCTTCTGTAGCCTGTACAGAAAAAAATAGCAAACAAGCGCCGCAGGACTTGTCGGAAGACACAGAGGACTTGTTATGAATGAATTTGCAGCCATGCTATCTTTACTTACTGGTGAAAGGCAGCTTCATTCACCCTCCATCTTCTGAGTGCTGCTAACACAAGGGGCTATAAGCTCCTACTGTAGCTCCACTGCACAGAACACATCAGTTTACGGTCTGGAGATCTGGTACAACTCTTCAATTTTAAAAAAAAGGGGGAAAAAAACCCACGCTTCACACACACACAGGCCTGCAAACCCAGGACTGGTTCAGCTCTGTACCTACAAAACAAACACAACTGAGAAACAAAAAATGCCCGTTTCCAACTGAGATCTGGATCAAATTACAGCACAAAGAGGCCCCACCCCATTCTTCTTTAGAGCAAGCCAGCGGATCATTAAACAAATCTCACTGCTGTGTCTCGGTGTCTCCTGCACTTCAATGCTGCTCATGCAATTAGGCAGATCACTCAAGTCTTCATTTCCCCCACACCCCTGCCCCTCGCTGCTCAAACAGGCCAGCTGCAGCACCATCAGATGGTTCAAGAGACACAGTATCTGCTTGTGCGTCAGTGCAGCTTTAAGACACACTAAGCTGCCTAGTCCTCTGAGCTTCAGAAGCAGCCATTTTACCTCAGACGTCTCATCAGCTCAGCAGTTCAGAGCCTCCAGCAAGCACACAACATGGCCCCACTTATCTAACACTCATCTCAAGCAGCTGAGCACTGCAAAAATGCTGTAGAATTCCACACCAGCTCCTCTTGCCAATACCTGGCTGAAGAGGAACCTGAAGCAATGTTCTTGTCTTTTCGTGCTCTGTCCTTCCCTCCCCTCCTCTCTGCACTTATTAGATTTAGTGTTGCACACTGTGAATGCACGTCCACCATACCAAATGAGCATGTAGTTACAGAAGCAATTCAGCACTGTGAAATAATTCTGCTTACATAGAGAGAAGGTTGAGAAGCTGCCAGAAAGGCTTGTTTACAATGCAACATGCCTGAACCCCTCTTTCTTTTTGCTTGCCAGGCTGCTACTGTACACTGCAGCTCAGTGGTGCTAATAGCTATCAGCAAGTAGAAACAAGCACTCCATAATGCCTGAGCCACCCAGGAGACCTAGAATGGCTCCCTCATGGAAGAAAAGCCATCTGACTCTGCTTGTCAGATTCCAAAGTTTACTGACCTTTGTTAATCACCAGCCAGCCTGTCTGCATCAGCAAACTCTCCCAGTGGTCACACCCCTCCACCCACACACACAGCCGCAGCTGCTCCAGTTAAATAAGGTCTTCTGGAGAGGACTCTTCAGAAAGCACTGAAGCAGATACAAAGACAAAAGGTTTCACTACTGCTAGTCAACATCTGATAGGCTCTGCTTAAAGCTGCAACAAGTTTCGTCCAGGTCCATTCAGTCCATGGTGCTTTCTGTCTCCACCAGCTCCAGTGATAGATGCACGGAAAATCTGCTGCTGCCTTTGATCAGCACAGGATGAGCAGCTGCTCATAATGGAATTCTATTTTCTCCAACACAGCAGTAGTGCACACAATGGGTTAAACTCCAGCACCAAGGAGATGCCTTCAAGAGATCATTGAACGGTGTGGATGAACAGCTCATTGTTCAAGGAGATTGTTAATCAGCGATGATGAAAAGCCAGGATCAGCAGATCTACTTCCAGCCTTTTGTCATATTCGCCTCCGTTTCTTATGGAATCCTTGCCCACTTTTCATTTTAATTATTGCTTATGTTTTATCCATGGAGGAACTGTTTCCATCCTGATGTTTATCAGGCAGCTTTGCCAATTATAGTGCAAGTTAAAAGAAGTAAAGCGCTGCACTGCTAACATGCTACCATTACAAAGAACTCCAAGATATCACCATCTCAAAATCTGTCAATACAATTTCTAGTGCATGCGCTATAGAGTAAAATAAAATGCAGTGGAACTGGTAAGGAATATCCTTTCCAAAGGCATGTCAGAAACCAAACCATGTGTACTAGTAACTGTCAACTAGCTCTATATTTTACTAATGTAAATTACTGAATATACAACAGCAAAACTAAGGGTAACAGAATAATAATTGGCAACATATCAACTAAAAAGCTCAAACTGACCAAGCGCAGTAGTCAGAGACCTCTTTAAGCAAATAAATGGGCAAATCGCAATGCAATACCCATGGAGGAATTTCAACTTTCCTGAAGTAGTCACATCAGAGTCAACTAGAAGAGAGGGTGAATATACAACAAATTTCACAGAAGTGATCAATGTTTCACTGACTACCAGAACTGATCATTAACTGAGATTTTGGTGTACATTGTTCTCCAGTGGGCAGTACATAGTGCAGTTAGATTTGACATCACATTAAAAGACAAGACTAAAAAGTATTGTAATAATACAGAAGCCTATGACTTTAGAAATGCAAACGTAGCAGCTCTGAGAAGTGCTCTAATGGAAGATTAAATAAGAAAACAGAACTGGCAAATATTTTAAGACCATTTGAAGGTCAACAGGGCATAAATCACCTTTAGAGGAAGAACATTGGAAGGCGTAGACCAAAATAGTTAACTGAGTGGGCAAAATTAACTAAAAGGAAATATTTTTAAAAGATACAAAGAAAACAAGATTGTAATGAGGGCTTGAGTAATATGAAACCCCGATAAGATTCTCAAAATAAGGTTCAAAATAATTCTACAGTAATGCACAACAACAAAATTACATTTATACAGGGCCTTTCACATGGGGAGGATGTCCCACATTGGAACAAGACACAAAAATACATATACATAATGAAGTGTCCCCTAGCATCAGAGAAGGAAGGATTTGTATGGAATGTCAATTACCCTCAGTAGTTTTAGTCAAGCAACAAGCAATTTAAATACCAGGTGACTAGTAGGTAATTCTGCAAAGAATTTGAGGACAAGTTGAAAGAGGTATTTTGCTACCCCTGTATAGTTTAATGGTAAGTCGATATTTGGAAGTATGTCATTTTAGCCACCTTATGTTCAATAGAAAGAAAAACAACGGGGATGATTCTGTACAGTTGGGCTCTATATCACTGAAGAAAACAGAGCAGAGTTTTCATTTGAAAAAATAATTGATAGGACGGTGGGTATGATTCAGGAATTTAAGATGGAATATTTAACTTGGATCATGAGAGCAGAACTTGGGGAATAGAAAAAAGTTTAAAAGCCCTGTAGATCAAAAGAAATGTTTCTTCCCATTCGAAGAATAGCTGATGTGTAGAATAAAAACTGCATCAATGAATTCCTTCAAACATCTTTGAAAACAATATTGGAGAATATGTAAGGGTGGTGGGGTGGGGGGGGAAATGGAGGTAGAAGCCGAGGGTTGAATGGTGAGATGGAAGAATATTCTTCATGGCTGAGAGCAATTTACAATATATTTCCCAAGAAGATAAAAGTGATTGGATGGGACAGAATTGCAAGATCATGGGCAGAGTAGACTAGATGGGCCGAACGGCCATTCTTTTCCCATGCTCTTGTGCTTAGGGTGCTGTTGACTCACTTTGTTGTCTGATTATGTTGACTCACTTCCCTTTCTCCGAGGATGCAGCCTGACCTACTGAGTGTTCTCAGGGACCTTTGTTTTTGTCGACAATTAGAAGTCTTTCCCGCCCCCTCCTTCCATTAAATTAGTAAATGAAAGCAAGAGGACTCGCAATCAGTACATTTAAATATATTTATAGATGGAGTCAAACGCCCCAAAACAAATGTGAAATGAATGGATGTGTTGTACAAAATATAGGACTATACTTTTTCACTCTAGTGTAGCACAACATGATGCAATTCAACACTTTTGAAGAAGCCAAGAACTGTCCCCAAAGACAAAATCCCCAAATACTTGATTACTGAAACACCTAAACAGCTCTGTGAAGGTCTTAACTCAACGATTCTGGCCAAAAGATCCTGACAGGTTACTAGTGCACATTTTTGAGAGAAAGTCCAAATGATGTTCAACAGCTTCCTTACAGTCTAGCAGCAAGTTAGATCCCAGATGATTTCACTCAATGAGTCTTTTGATAAGAGAATTTTAAATAAAATATTAATATACCTTGCTTTAACTGTACCAATGCATTTTTTGTGCAAATATAAACTCTTTGCCAGTCCAAAACCACAGAGGCTAATATACTAAAAAAATAAAAAGTCAAGTAATAGTGTTGTGTTTCTGGATTGAAGTTCTAAATGACTCCTGGAAAGAAATTCATCTGTTGCCCACTTTCCAATATCAGTGGGAGAATCTTTAGTGTGCGATGATAGAACGTCAAAAAGTCAAGGTAACATACTGCCTCATCTCAATTCCTGTTATTCACCATAGGAGCACTGACCATGATCAGCAACACCATATACAGTAAAAGCTTTGTTATCCGGCACCCTCAGGGCCTGACCGGTGCCAGTTAACCAAATATGCCGGATATTCGAGTGGCAATTTGCCAAAAAACCTGCATAACAAAAATTACCTTATTTCAGAACATACCACATTAATAATTGACTAAATAACAGAATATTGTATGATACTTACCAATAAAGCATATATAAATAGTAGACAACCCTTGCCGAATATAGGATTTATGAGCCTGGAAAACAGTGCACTCGGTAAGATCGCGTTCGGTAAGTTTAATAAGTGCGCATGCACATGCATGCGTAAAGTGAGCATATGCAAGAGGAAAACTGTGTATACTCAAATTTTACTTGTATTGGGAGATACCGGCTGGTTGAGCGTGCCGGTTGGTTGGTTGCCGGATAACCAAGCTTTTGCTGTATTATAAAATTATACAGTAGTGACATTTTGTACTCAGTTGCAGCACAATTCTCACATACCACACTGAGAAACGTTTCATAAAGATTGACCATCTCATGAGAAGGGTGGTTGAATCAGTACATCTTTGGTCCTTGGCCAGAAACCATTCCATACGTGCTCAACTCTCCAGATTTCAAACTCTTATTGACCTCAGGCTCTCACTCCACACTTCTTGCAAGAAGCTGAAACTGACCAACCTAGGACAGGATTAAAGCCCTTCAAAATGCTCCTCAGGACTGAATCATAAGTATTCACAGACTAATTATTGTACAGCACAATCTCAACCACTCGTTTTCATTTACTCCTTCTGAATCCATGGGCAACACTTCTTAATGACATTTTTATACCTATCGATCTATGTTTATTCTTACTTATGTTGGGGATGGAGAAGAGAGGAAAAACACCAAATTCTGCACAAAAGGCCTCAGTCAGTTTGTAAAAGGTGTATTATCTGTTTGTTTAAACTTAGTGTATTCACTGGAGATTCAGGAGGAATAGCATTAAAAGTAAAGAACCATCCCACTATTGACCTGGTCAAGAAGTAAAGGCTCTATACTATGTCTTATCTGTCTCTACTTCTACCTCCCAGTGTTGCTGCATTTTATACATTGACGACCAAGGTTTCGCTTAATTTTGCATTTTGCTAGAATTTCACATTGAATCCAAGGAAGATACCAATATACTACTTAATAATACTTGCATTTGATATATTTGATTTGATATATATTTCACTTTGAGAAGATGTCTCATCGTTCTAGTATGCCTTGGTTGATTAGAACAGCGGCCAATTCTCATAGGAGGTACAAAATTAATTTTAAAATGGAATGTACCCTTTTCAATATTTTCATACAAGATCCTATTGTACACAATGACTTGTTTTATTGCACTGCCAACATTGTGAGAAGTCCAGTGATAGTGCAGTCTTTCTTCTCCAGGTCATTTTCTGCTCTTGCAACACTGGACTTATTTTTTTAACCCTGTACAGCTTTTGAAATCCTGCAGCATGCACTAAATGAGGGTCAGCATCACAAACATGGAAATATACAAAAAGGCCAAACAGTAAAGGAAAATGCACCACCATGTTCTACAGGACATCACAGCACAGCGAGCAAGAGATGAGACAATTACTACTGTAGGTGTATGTAGTGTAGAACATCTGGAATTTGTACAAGAAATCCCAATCAAGTATCAATCCTACTCAGATCATTCGGAAAACACTGAGATCGATCTTCCAGACAATATCAAATGCAAAACTGCTCTGTATAAATGTAGGTGTACAATCTCAAAAATATATTCTATAAAAATCATATTGGAAAAGTGTGTTCTTCTTAGTATTAATACATTAAGAAAATCAAACTGGGATATCCAAGATATTTTAAGGATGATAAGATAATCATAAAGTAGAAAAATTGCTAAATGGAATAAAATGCTTAAAATTTCTTCATTACCTCATATTTTTCTACATTATTGACAAAGATTTTCCATTGGCGATGCACAATATTGTACCACATTGCTCTGAAATGAATTTAAAGGAGTGGCTCTTAGTTGATCATATGCACTTTATCTAATTATGCTGGTTGACTGAAGAGGTTATTGGGATTGAAATGGCTGCTCAGCACCACTCAGGATCCAGTGGTTATGAGATTCACCTCTTTGGTCTTTGGTCTATGACTTTACACTGAAAATAAACACAATCATAGATGTGCAACCTCTCTTTCAATGCATGACTCCTCAAAATGTGCAAGACCAGAATGGAATGAATATTTCCCACCTACAGTAACTTTACTACCACACCCATTGTGAGCAAAACATTCATTTTATCCAATTGTTTCTGCTAAGCAAACATCAGAAATGTGGGAAATTGGACTGTTGCCCAAACAAACATTCCCATTAACAGAGTGCCTAGTGTTGAAATGGTTTTGCGCTGCCCCACAGTTTGGTGACCTGAGAAGTGCCAAAGAATGCAGAACGTCTGGAGAATTCAAATGAAGTTTTCTTGACATTATCAGGCTTAAGTTCATGGTTGATAAACTCGCACTTTAAAATTGTGCTCTTAAAAGGCAAGGTGCATTCCCCCACACATACCATTTGATTCAAACTACCCATGCAGTAAAAATGGGTAAATTGAGTATATCTTCCTTGAAAGGAATGTTTCATCTCCAAATTCCTCTTAATCCATAATGCTTTTAGTTTGGAATAAGGTTAGCCCTGTAATATTTTCCTACTCTTGAATTCAGCACAGCTACTGAAACACAAAGTGCTTCAGGAAGCATATGGTAACAGAACTAGGTCAACCATTAACCAAGCAAGAGGAAGTCCAACAGCATACACCCTACAGAAGGATTTTAATCTCCTCAGCGTGTGACCTTCACCAAAGTCATGCATTGTACTATGAGAATGCTGGTTTAAAATCCCACTGTATTGCTCAGATACAAGAGGTCCGGCACACAAATAGCTAGCAGAAAATCAGCTCCACAGATGATGGAATCCTCTCACAGTAATCCATACAAGTAACTGTATATTGATATCACTTTGGAATAAATATTTTAAACCACTCCAGTAACACAACTGGACAAGCAATATTTGGGAACCTTCAGCTTTCCATAAATGGAAAACAAATGAATCCTAACATCAGATTCCCTACTCTGCACAGATGTTTTATTTCAAATAATCTGAAATGTGACCACTGCTACAATGGTTAGGAAGAAAATGGGGATAAAAAAAAATCTTGCATTGTTAGCATATATAGTACAGGCTGTGTTTTGTCACTCTGACTAGCAGAGCTCAGCCATTTTAAACAAGGCAGTTACAATGTCCATAATCACCATCCTGGAGGTTACAACGCTATCAGATCAAACCGAACTTCGAAAGGAAAGCTTATCCTCTTGGGGAACTTGCCTGTAATGCCATTCTTCAGTTATTTTACTTGTCAGCTAGATGGAAGGGCTGTCACTAATGCTTCTTCCAATTCCAACGAGACAGATAAAAAGCTCCTTTTATAAGGAGCGTCAATCATTAAGAAAGGCAATAAAAATGTAAAGCAAATGGAATATTAGATAACCACAAGATTTGAGAATTTTGAAATCACAAGATTTACCCCAAACACTAAAACAATGCAGGAATAAAAATAAGCTACTATATAGACCAAATTTTTACTGGGCTTTACGCCAATATCATTTTTAAATTACCAGCCAGCAACAAGGGATTTCATTACAACACAGGCAGGTTTTGTGAGTGACCTTGACTAACATATCAAGGTAAAAGGTTCTAGTAGATACCTCACCAGAGAGGGGAGAGCCACACAGTCCCCTTAGAAAACATGATCAAACCTGTACTGTACTTTTTTTTTCAGATTGCACCCTGCCATGCTGTTCCATTTTGGACAGATGGGCTTGCCAGTGCAAGACTCAAATTAGCTTGTTTCCCAATGTAGCTGTTGTCAGACAGCCAAGCGAATGATATCTCTGTCCACCATTTGACTTTCATTTGGTCAATTGCGCTCAGAAGCCTCAGTTATATGGGTCAAATGGATGTTGAAGGACATTGCCTATTCAATACAGCCCTATATGCTGGCTTTTCTCAAGGGGATAAAACACCCATGCACTTGCTGATGCATATTGAGACCCACCTTCATTCATTTGAAAGAGCATTGTGTAATCCTACTTGGGAGAATTGTTTTAAGCATGGAAATGTGGAAACATGCCACATGTACTGGCTGACCACAAACATAGTGATCTTACTACAGAATTCTGGGACCAAGATAGTCGACAATGCTTTATGCTCAACCGTTCATTACAAGACTTTGTATACCTCTTCGATGGAGGAGAGATATAGATAGTGTGGAATCTCCTGAGAGAGTTATGCTCTCCAGTGTTGATCCATGTTGGGCTTTCTCCAATAGCAAGCTTTTCTGCGTAACTCAGCCTATTTTGAAGATTCTGAGCTTGAATATACAAAGCCCTTCAACCATCTGAGGTAAATAATGAGAGTACCACGTTAAAAATATCCTCAGAGTTGGGGGGATAAGCATATCTCTCTGGGGCTGACCTGGATTTTAGAACATATTCCTGGCACAATAGCTAGGTAGGCCCAGAGTAAACTCTAGCCTCCCCAGCTCATTAAGTCTTTGAGACTTAGACAAGACTACAACAACTAAATTACATTTATAGAGCGCCTTTCACGTCAGGAAGATGTGACAACCTTGGCTAACGCCCAATGTAGTTGTAACAGGACTATTACAATTCCATGCCACAGTAATAGTTTGGAATTGTGAGATGAAAAGTCAGTATTTTGCTGCATTGCTGAATCTAAAATTGAGGGGATCCATTCAGCCACCTCTACCACTCCCCGACCATTACCTCTCCCATGATCCACCGCCCCAACCCCCACTATACACCTTTGACCCTATCTCTCCCTCTGCTCTCATCCGGAAAATGAAACCCACCACCCACTACTTTGACCCCATCCCTACCTCTCATCTCCCAGCTCCACCTCCTAACCCCACTCCTAACCAACATCATCAACCTCTCCTTATCCACTGGCACTGTTCCCACCCATCTAAAAACTGCTGTCATCACCCCCATCCTGAAAAAACCTTCCTTGGACCCATTCCTAATCTCCAGCTACCGCCCAATCTCCAAACTCCTATTCCTCTCCATGGCCCTGGAACGGGTTGCTGTTTCCCAGCTTCGCTCATTCCTTTCTCGCCATTGTCTCGTTGAACCCCTAAAATCTGGCTTCCGTGCTGCTCATAGCACAGAGACAGGCCCTGAACAAAGTCTCTAATGATATTTTAAAAATCTGTGATCGCGGCGCGCTCTGCCTCATTGACCTCTCTGCTGCCTTCGACACTGTCGACCACTCCATCCTCCTACACCACCTCTCCTCCCAACTCAATCTTCAACCTTTCCTCGCCTAGTTCGACTCTTATCTATCTCACCGTCTCCACTTTGTTGCCACCAATGGCTTCTCCTCCAGCCCCCGCACTGTCACCTGTGGCGTCTCCTAAGGCCCTCTCCTTGGCCCCCTACATTTCAATATCTACATGCTCCCCCTTGGCGACATCATCTGCAGACATGGGGGGTCAACTTCCACATGTATGAGGATGACACCCAACTCTATCTTTCCGTTTCTATCCTCGATTCCAGGACCACTGCTTTCCTGACAGTCTGCCTGTCAGACATCAAGTCCTGGATGAGAACTAAATGTCTACAGTTGAATGTCAACAAGACCAAGGCCCTCCTGATTGGCTCACTCCAGCACCTTCATACTTCAGGCACCAGCAACATCAACCTCCATGTTTGCACACTCCACCTCACTAAGCCAGTCAGGAATCTAGATGTCTTGTTCGATCTTCAACATCCTCCCTTACATTCAAGTCATGACCCGCTCTGCCTTCCCTCACCTCGGCAACATTGCCAGACTCCGCCACTACCTCACTCCTCAAGCCGCTGAAACTCTCATTCATGCCTTCATCACATCCAGGCTTGATCACACCAACGTTTGTCTGCCTTCCCAATTCCTCCCCCATAGGCTGCAGATAATCCAGAGGATTCAATTCAAGATCCTCATCCACACCCTTAAAGCCTTTCTTGGCTTTGGTCCACCTCCACCTTCTGTGACCTCCTAACCCCTTACCAACCCACCCGCTCGGTACTCTATGCTCGGTGGACTCCGGCATGCTCCATGTCCCCAAACTCACCTGCCCCACTATCGGTGGGTGAGCCTTCAATCACTCTGACCCAACCTCTAGAATTCTATCCTGCAATCCCCTCGCCTCGCTCCTCCCTAGCCTCCTTCGATTTCCGCCTCAAGTCACTCATCTTCAACGGTCCCACTGGTCACCCTAAATCCCCTCCTTTCCCTCCACCCTCCCTGATCCCAAATCGGGCCTGAAACACTAACTGTTCAGCACCTTGGGATGTCCTTCTGATATAAAAGGCGCTATACAAATGTAATTTCATCGTTGTTCTATTGTTTGGTTCAGGCTGGCCAGAATCAAGCTGAGTCAAATAGCTAGGAGATCCTCCTTGATGTGTTGTGATGTCTCTTCTTATTGGATGGCTGTGAGATAACTCACAATGACTCAGCCTCAACCTACTTTGCTCATAGACCTGAAAGCCTTGTTCCAAAACAAGTCTTCTGTTAGAATCATAAGATCATTGTCCAATCCATGAAGATGAGATACGAGCAGGGTGACTTTCCCACATTCTTTGTGGATCAGCGGGAATTGGGAGGTTCACTTTTAGCCGGCTGCTTCCTGGACAAGAACAGAAAGTAGAGGACATCACATCCAAGTTTCAAGCTGCTTCTCAGGGCAGATCTACTGGATTTGTAAGCGGTAAATGTCCAGGAAAGTGCTAAAACGTGCACATTTCAAATGCAAGATTTATCGTAATTATTATTATTATTATAATTGTTATTATATCATTTAGGATTGACACAAGAGCATTTCACCAGGGGTTACCAGAGAAATCCAGTACATCAAACCAATATTGCTGATGCAGGGTTACTCAGCAAACTGTTTGACTGAGGTCTGAACCTTCAGGGGATAGAGACTTCATATTTGTCCTTCAGAAGATACGTCACTGCACTTGTCAGCAATTATTGCAACCATTTTGATATATTTTGATGCAATACAGCTATAAAAAAACAACTTCAAATTACATGTTAGATCTGTCGGTCTGTGTATCTATCGTTGACAAACGCTGACATGGGATCCACATTTCAATTCACTGCACAAATACCTCTGTCCGTGAGATCCAACAGCCTAAGTGATTGCAAACCTCTTACAAAATATCAGACAGTGATTGACCGGTCACTTGACTGGACTGACGGGCTGTGCAAATGGTTCTTGTGGAATCGGCTGCGAAAAACTTTTTGTTCTTCAAAAATTCCTCAGCAGCTCAATCACCCCCCACCACCCTCCCAATCTTTTACATGATTCCCCAACAGTGACTGAAACTAAGGACTGAGTAATTCTCTTCTGAAAGCGCCTCTGCAAACCATTAAATTATGCAATCATCATTGTGAGATCTCTGATATTCCCAGGCTTGTTTTTAAATCCATCTTCAGAACTGTGGATTCTTCTTAGCACCAGAAAACCATCCTTACAAATTCCGCAGAAACCAGTTTTGTCCAGTATAACCTAATCCTTTATTCTCAATTACACTTTCCAACAGGAATTTGGCCTCCGATCATGTGATGGTTACATTACTCTACAATGGTGAGTCACTTTGCCTACACCATCGCCCCAATTTTTGAATTAATTACTTAGTGAGTACACCGCATGTTAATTTAAGAAAAGAGCATTCAGTCCATCGAGTCCTTAGGTCCACCATTTTTGTAGATTTTAAACAAGATAATACCTTATGTGAAAGGCACTATGTTAATGCACGTTGTTGTTGTTGCTGCTGCTGCAGGTCCCAGTAGACCATTTAATCCAATTTTCCTAACCTTTTTCACACCACTTAATATTCTTATTTCCTAAGTGTCTATCTACTACTCCACAAATCTTTGAAACACACACAACAGAATACATTTTAAACCAGAAGTAAAATGCATTCACTCATGAAACAAGATGATTCCTTTCTATTCCCCATTTGTACAGGGTTGGGATTGAGGTTTCTCCCTAAGCATACATTATAAAATTCATTTACGTATCACAAAGTGCTCTGAGCTTAGGTCATTCTAAGTACGTACATCCATTTAATTTAGACGAATCTCGGAATTTACACTAGAGCTACACACAGGATCATGAAGAGGTTTTGTAATATTTTTGTTATATGGTTGGAAACCCAAATGTTGGATTAAATCTACTACCAGAAGTACAGAAACTGTAATTTTTGCAACTCAGTATTTATAGCCAACAGTGCTATATCCTGAGGTAAATTATCCATCCCGTTCTTTGCCTCTCAGATTCTCCAGACTTCCATTTGTTACCCACTCCAATAAAGCTAGCCCTTCCATTAACATATCCTATTTACAACCAGTCAGGAAAACATTTTTTACTAGTAATTCCCTTTTACGTTCTGTTCCCAGTCAAATTAATGTAAAATAGGAAATTTTATTTAAAAAACTCCATAGAATAGTGCAGCGATCATAAAATAAATGAAATGGAAATCTGCAGATGTCATCAACACAGTGGGCAATGATTTGTAATGAAAACTCTAAAAGTGTTTTGCAAGCATGAGACTGAAACCAATGAACAACATACCTCAATAGCAGTACAGTTCTGGTATTTGCAGTGAAATCAGCCATTACTTTGACAAGCTGTACTTTTAACTATGGAAGGACATAATGTGATTGCCAGTGGAAGGATTGCACATCGTGCAAGGGTCCCTACCCCCATAGAAACCTATGGCACAAAGCATCAGTGCTGTTGTTGAGGTGCAGAGTCAGCTGGTACAGCGCGACAATGGACCTTCACATGCATTCAGGGTTTACAGAGATTCAAACAGCACAAAGAGATGGTGTATTGTCTGTGCTCACAGGCTTGAGATGTTGTGGAACAGGAACAGCATACAGATGAGTGGCAGTGAGACACTGCACTATGCGGAATGCAAATAACTACCAAGACTTGGACTACTCTTGGGAACAAAGGCATTATATTATTATTATGCATTTCCTTTCACAACCACTCACTTTCCTACTATACAGTATGACCCCTGAGTCACAGAGAAGGACAACGTACAGCTGCAGCCAATACACGCTTCTAATCCAAACGTCCTCCCTAGGTCAACAAAGGCGGCAATTTGAACCAAAATGTCAATTTCTCTTCACCAACTGCAGATGTCCTACCCACACCTACCAGTTCAGAAAACTCGCTGCTGAAAATATATTGTGCATAGACGTGGCCAGGACAGTGGCTGAATCCTACAACTATAGCGAAGGAGAAGCTTCCTCTCCAGTTTCTTTTCTACAAATTGCTCGCTTGAGAGTATTTGAAAATAATTTAACTGTACATGCTTAAAATATAGGGTTTACTCAGAAGAATCTTGAAATCTATAGTTCCAAGAATTACATCAGTTCAAATAGCCATGGCAGCAAAGACGAGAAGGCAACACATGCAATGGAGATTGATCTATCCCACACCAATTCTTTCACAATTCATTTATATAATGAATATAAAGAATCAATCAATACATTGTTTACACACACATTTACATATTTCCTCAAACAATCTGGTGGCACAATGGGCTATCCTGTTCCAACAGAGGGCCTACGCCAGTGGTTCTCAACCTTTTTCAGTGATGCATCCCGTGTTAATTTTGAACATTATTCTTGTACCCCCACCCAACCACATACACACACATACCACCGCCCTCATTCTACTTCCATTTTCTTATATAACAACATAACTGGCACATACAAAACTAGGGGAATAACAATTAAATGTACAATTTGGAAGGCTATAAAACGCTAAATAAGGGAACTAAATAAATCAATGTACCATTACCTCTTCCCCCTGGTAATTTTATACCCCCTGGGGTACATGTACGCCTAGTTGAGAACTGCTGGCCTATGCCTTAATCACTTCTGCATTTTGCAAATGTCAATTACTGTACAGGTACTACACAGCCTGATGACACATTGGGTAAATCACTCAAAATTCAGATGATGTGGGTACTTAAATATGCTTCAGTAAGTTTATCCAGTACACAGCTGCACCATACAGGCAGAGGTCATAGGTTCATTCCCTGGCATGTGCTACGTTGGTTGATATCAGCTAGGATGCTGCTTAGGTCACCACAACTGGGTTCCCTGCCTGATATCAAGAACCTTGTTTGTTGAGATTTTCTCTCTTCCCAATCTCCTTCCGGGTCTACATAAAATGTTGGCAATTGATGTTGAAGGCTCATTCATGAATTATGGTCACCAGGAGAAAGTAGATAAAAGCAACAAGTACCCATGCAACTCTATCTCAGTGGAAGCAATATGGAATTAAAAACCTTTAGGAGAAGCTTAGTGAGAAAAATAAACTCAAGATAGACACTACATTCGCCAAAGCTACATGAAACGTACATGAAGCTATTGCGCTTGGCAAACTCAAATGTCCATTTATCAAGCTTAACATCACCTTCAGGCTAAGAAAGAAAACTCCATGAGGCAGGTTACAACTTGATATAATACAGGAATGGTGGTATTCAATTTTCCCAGAGCAGACAAGAATACATTTTAAAAGAGAACAGCAAGACTTAAAAATCACCAATCTAAAGGGTATTGTTACAATCTAACAATCTACTGTATTAAGTTTTTGATTTCCTGTCCTTGCAAAATGAAAATGAAGAGGGCTGAGGAGGAGAGAAGACATTTCCATCGGTAACAAACTTTGATCTGTAAAGCTTTTTTAAAAACGCACACATATGAACAATCTCCCTTTATCCACCATTGATGCACATTAGAGCTTGCATCTCGCATCACAAGTGATAGCAACATTACCGCTCACACACACATCACATTGCTCAGCCACCCAGCCAATATTTCCAGACTGTGTCTTACTGTGAGTTTCAAAGGGAGTTTCAAAAAAAGCTATTTTGCATTCCAATTTCTAAATACAGTAATCAAAGCACAGTTCCATCTGGCTGCGACAGTGGGTAATAGGGTTTGATTTCAAAATGTCTTTAATTTGCAAATGAGGTGCAACAAATCCCAAGTAGCCTAGTAGTATCTGTTATGTTCCAATAAGGATGTTTGACAGAGGAATAGGCAGTATTGCTCTACTAGATAAATAAAGATATTAAGAGATATGGTAAAAGGATGAGGTATTGTTTGGTTTAAAGATCTGCCAAGATCTAATAACTGGTGAAACAAGCTGGATGGGCTGAATGGCCTTGTTCTGTTCCTGTTTTCCTGTAGTTCTAATATGAAATTTAAAAATTCAAAGCAATTGAAAAGAACGAAGAAAACAATCAAACAAAGAAAGAATTTCATTAGTGTGGTTTACTACCTCTTGGATACACTAGCTTACGAATCAATAGGGACTGACAGAATGAGGCTGTTTATAAGACATTTGGCATTGTTTTGGAGGCGGGACTTTATCTCCACAATTGTTTTATAAATGCACAGTTTAAATTGCTTCCCCTCATCCCTGTAATTCATCTGTAGTAATTGTGATGCATCCATTACTCTCCCCCTCCACACCCACATGCACACTTTGCAAAAACCTCCAAGCAAACACCTATATTATGTTTTGAAACCAGGGTTAATGAACAGAATGGAATTATGAGTTTTTGCTGATACATTAATTTCATTAGCTTTATTTGATCACTGTTTTTTTTTCAAATTTTGACAGAAAACACATGTTGCTATAAACAGGGAAAAGTGGAACACATCACTTACGTTTAACAGCTATCTGAGCAGCTGCTGCCAACTTTGTCAAAATCAGAGGAAATCTGTAGCCATGCTTCCCAACTATATCCGATTTCTCAGCAAGCTTTGGTGCAATGCGTTATGCGAATGTTCTTTCAAATACACCGAATCTGTGCTACACAAAAAAAATTAAGAAAAAAAAACTTTAAAACGTTTTCATTAAATTAAATTCTGCGGTTTCATTAAATAGCCAATTTCAAAAAGCCAGAAGCGGGAAATAAGGAATGCTGACAGTTCAAAGTTTTGGTGAAAGTTGCTATGAAAGAATAAAGGGGGTCAAATATATATTTTTTTAAATTTTAAAACGGGGTTTCCAATAAGTAGTCCAATTGGAATACCTGCTGAAATCCATTGTAATGTAATTTTCGTGTTGTTCTCCTGGATGCAGATTACGTCAGGGGGAGTTCCCATGGTGTGTTGTACTTCCAGTTACTGAATGAAGTTCCCAATCGGGCAATAAAGATTCCTCACTAAGGAATCCCCTTAAGAAATGCCATAGTTTAGCCCCAAAGTAAACCCAGTTTGAAATATTATGATTCAGTTGTAACTTGTGGAGTGAGGAGGGCATTTCTATCTTGTCTGAGTTCCTCCACACAGATAAAATTGATCATCTCCCAGGTGTTTATAAACCTCAGCTATGTGGAAATTGCCTACAAATACATTGCCAAGTTTGTCTACAAACAGTCACTTCGCTTCAGTGATTTCTGTGAAGTACTTTGAGACGTTTTAACAATGTGATAAGACATTCTGTCAAATCTAAGTATTATTCATTTTGAAAGCAAGAAAAGACCAATACCAAAACATACAAATTTCGTAAAAGTCTATTTTGTTCTACAGAGATAGGTGATGCATCAACCAGACAAAAATAACTTGTATTTTTACTTTATAGTGTTTTCAAAATGCTTCATAAATTATTGCTATTTGAGTGTTATTTGTAAACAAAGGCAACAGTCATTTGCATCGATAATGTACCACAAGCAGCCACGAAACTAATGACCATTTAATCTAGAGGATTTTTGCCCAAGGCACCAGAAGAAACTCCCTTCTCATTTTGAATATTGGCATGGGACCTTGCATTTCAACAAGCAGATGGGAAGTTGGTTTTAACATCTCACCTGAAAAACAGCTCCGAGGGATGAAGTTCTTTCCCAGTGAGGCCCTGAAGCCCTGTCAGCCAAGACGTGTCCTGAGTGCCTAGAAATATTGAAAAACTAGGAATTAAATCATGGGAGTTAAATGAGATGATACCAGAATTACAGTGTTGGTTGCCCTGTCAGACAAGATCTAGTTCCAATATGAAAATCTGTACCATCCATGTTTCCATCATGTTTTTTGATAGCATTTTTCCACAGAAAAAATTGGAAAATACCAGTTGAATTAGTGGATGTGTCAGACCTTGTGATGAGGAACCAAAATTTCTGACAATCTAGGTGAAGCTCATGAGTTAAACAATAAAAAGGTAAAATTAGCAAATACAAATTGCCATTCTAGTAAATTAGATATAAGTACACAAACCCTTAAGCATATGCCTTTACACTGCCAGTTACAATATAGCAAATGCTACAGAATGTTTAAAAATAAAGGCTACCTCTTCTATCAGAAGGATTAGTGTTGGTTTGACAATATCATGCAGTTCCTTTTCAAGGCGCAGATAAAATGTCCTGCTCAGCACTCGATCTATTAGCTGACTGAATATCTAACCATATGCACTCTGCATTTCAAACAGGTTTGTGAAGATGAATGAATACATTACTCTGCTGAATGCAAATTATCAGAATCTGAAATTTGAACAATTCCACCCAGCAACCTTGTTAGATAAAATATGGGATCTAATGATAAGAAACTTAATTTATTCCCTTTTGTTAATTCTGCTCCACTCCCTCCTGCTCTAGGAAGATCTTTTTACATTTGTCTCCAAATCACCAGTCAGATTGCATCTGATGCCAACTGCTTAACCATCATGTTTGCATTCCAATTCACTTCTTTTTACTTGCAAGGAATGCTGCCACAACTGCTTTCACTGCATGTGCACCACCAGCTTTTTAGGCTGTTGTTCAGATTTGTTAGCATTTAGGAGTGGTAAGAAATTACAGGGAGACACTAAAAAAAGAGAGACAGTAGTTGAGCAGATCTTTCATAAACACAATTGGTACTACATTTTCAAGCACCATGTGTTTTTACCAAACTGTTCAATGAAGTTTAACTAATTGCCAAGTACAGTACATTGTTCTGGATCATTTTGTAAACCAGAGAGCCAATGCAACAGAAGGAAATGTATTAGAAAAGGGAAACGGAGAATAAAAAGTACAAGTGGTCCTTTCAAAAATTGAAAACTTCAGTAAAATCTCGGCTGCTTCACACATGGACATTAAAAATAATTATTTCTGTGGATGCAAAAAGTGAGTGCAAGTTCAGCAATCAATGACTGCTGTGGAGTACCTTGCAGATCTGAACAGCTTCCTGCTGGTTTGAAGCCTCTACAACCAAACAGAAGCTCAACTATAATCTACTGAGATGAAATGGCTGCCTGCTTTCTGCCAAGTCAACTTCTTCATGTAGACACTACATCCTTCTATGTAGAACCACCCCCCAGCTGCTGCCTGCCCAACAGTTTTATCTCCTGCGTCACAACTCTGGCAGCAGGCTAGCCTAGCAGATCAGAGGCCCCATTTTGCAACTCTCCAAATACAGATCTTCTTAAAGCAGAGAAACGCAGCCACCACTTTGCTTTTCAGATCCCTTCAGCTTGTTGTCACCATCTCAAATACACAGCCCATTCGGAAAGGTCAGAACACAAATGCACTTTCTGAAAAAATTGGAAAAAATGTAAATCATTGTAGATTATCCAAATATTATATCCTATTTTTGTGACTATAATCGCAAACCAGTAACATCAATCACCAATTCCATATTTCCTTTAAAAGCCCAGCTGCTGCAGAGCTCAAACAAGGACAAAGGGATCAGCTAATGCTAAAAAAGACACAACAGCAGATTACATTTCCTACCGTCTACAGCACATCTAAGAGCAATTGGAGATCTGGAAAAGTTGTATATTTGAGCAAATCGGTCCTTAAAGCTCTACGTTATTCAGCAAGACGGGGCAAAGCAGATGATAAAACCAGGGACAAAGTTCCAAAGTTGAATTTTGCTTCAGTTGCATGAAACAAAAATCCAACAGGTTTCTCTGGCACTGGTCCAGAAGTGTGGAATCCAGTTTGAGAAGACTTGATAGTTCCTAATTTCTTGCCTTACCTCAAAGATTCCTATGGTGTATTTCATTTAAGATACTATTCAAATTACTGTCTGCTCAGCCAAGGCTCGAAATTCAACCTAGATTTAGCTTGCATGACTATTTTGTCCTAAAATTCAAGGTCATACAAAATTGTGCAAAAGTTTCAATTTGGAAACTGTTTTTTCCCTCCAATTCCTAAAAACACTGGACTTCCAAATCACAAATTAATTTTAGAATTTTCTGCAAATCTACCCACTCTTAAATTGTAGGGCAAAATGGTCTTAAAGATAAGACTTGGAGAAATTTTGGGCCTCTTTAATCTAATTTACTCAGAATCAGCAAATGTTCAAGTTTTAAACCAGTTCCAGCCAGATCCTTGCTTTAATCCAACGATCAATCTCACCCGTAGCGATTTGAGATGTTTACTGCAACAAAGCAATTCCTTTTACTTCCCACATCAAGTTCCTTTCAACTGTGGATTTCATTAGTGTACCACCTAATATTTTAAAGGGATCCAGCATCCTTCTTACATGAACCTTCTAGGAACATCTAGGCTATAAGGAAATAACTAATTTAAACCACACTATCTTTGCCTACATTTACTTTTGCAGTGTATTAGTATTGAAAACCCAGTGCTGCATTATGATGAGAACTTCCGAGGAAAGTCTCTCCAATCAATAGCCTTTATCTGGAGGCACAGCACAGTGTGTATTGGATTTCAGATTAGTGCATACATATGATGCAGAGAAGCAGCCGTACATTTATAATAGATCTCCCTAATCACTGTTCTTTTCACTTCTAGCCCACCCTTCTTTTAACTCTTTCCTTTGAGCACCCGCTCTGAAACTCTTGCTTTGTAGCAGTGCTAGTTGCTGTCCATTGCTGGTCGAAAAAGCAGACCAATGTAGACAAAGGGTTAAGTAGAGGAAATATTTTTTTCTCTTGCCTTGAGTTAACTAAGACTACCCACGTGGAAAAAAAAATCCATGCCAGATGCTCACCTGGAATTTCCCCTTTTTAACATAAAGAATCCAAGTACATTAAATATATGGTTTCACAGGAATTTTCCATTTACATTCTCCATGGTTGTGTGTGTGTGTGTGAATATTTTTTTTGGGGGGGTTTGGTATGGAGAGAGGAGAATCTACAAGGGAACTAAAATGTTGTGCTCCATTCCAACGCTAAGCAGCTGCCAGTTGCACTCTACAGATTGCTTGGCTCTGGTTTAAATTAGGAGGGAAAGAACCTTGAAGCAAGAACAAAGCAAAGTAACCTCTTATAAGACAAGATAATAGCAAAAATGTTACAATTCTTTTGTACCACTGCATAATGGAGATTATTTATTCTCGTTTAAGGTATAGCACAAAAAACATTGGCTTTGAAATATAGCTCAAATGGTGCCGTTAAATGCAGACACAAAGGAATGGATGTCCTTGGCTGCATCTGCAGCAAATAATTTGTTGAAATTGACAAATGAGATGCAATGAAGACAGCATGGAGATGGTACTCCTCAAGCTCTTTATCAAAATCTTTTAGACGTTCATTATAGACGTTGATCATATAAGAGGGCAGTGACCACCATTCATTAACACAAATAGGATGTTATTTGGCAAAGAACCTTCCTCATCTGATCTCTCAAATGGAACCTAAATTAGACATGCAACAAACCTGGAATGAAGCCCTTTTTTTATTGAAAAAAATCCACAAACTAGCTAAATTTAGATTTTTTTCTAAAAAAAACCAATACGGAAAAACTGTTTATGTTTGTACACAATCTGAAGAGATTCCATCTTCATGCTTTTAAACTCGGTTCACCATTCAAAGGGATTTTTGAAGCAAGTCAGGCATATCCAGCAAATAGTGTAGTGCAGCAAGCAGTCAAGTCAGCATGGTCAGGTTGACAGCGATTACAGATGTCATCACAGCTACATTCTTGGGTTTTCTGAACCTCCATTTTGTACTAGACTTACTGGAAAGCACCCAAAAAAAATCATGGAACTGAAAGCAACTCATCTTTAAGCAGTCCAAATCCTAGACAACTCATCTTTAAGCAGTCTAAGTCCTAGACAGAGCAATCCATCATATGGTTCAAGTGCCCACTGGGGAAAAAAAATGCTTCAACCCTACTTCACCAGCTTCTCAGGCTAGATTCCTTTCCTTCTACTCTACAGTGCCTCATGATCAGAAGATAATATTTTTCCTTACATTTTTCATGCTGTCCTGAGATTACAGTCTTTCTGTCACATCAAACTGATGTTAAATATTTTAAATCACTTTGAAAGTACCTCAGAATCTCAACCAAATGAAAACCGAATGACATTGGGTGCACAACAGAACAGAACCTTTATGTCTACCACTTGGAAGATGTCAATTGAGAGAAGGCCTACACCGATAGCAATAAAAAAAAACTTTTGCACATTATTTTTAGATTAAGCTAAACATTTTATGCAGCACGCAATCATTGGCATCTCAAGTTGGCATAAACAAAGGTATTGTAAACAGGAAACAAAGGTGTAGAGAAAACGCATTCAAAGAGGTTGCAAGTGGTACCAACAGGTCATGAATAAGCATAGCTCCCACATCATTTCCATCACAGGCACAAGGCAGCAATGATCATCGGTGTAATCACCTATACGTCCATGAGTCACGTTATACGTCAATGTTTTTTTTAAAAGGTATATTTCTGGTATATTTTAAATGGTATATTTGTTTCTGGTATATTTTAAATGTTCTTGATGTCTTAAAAAAAAGTTAATGAATATCTAAAATTTCAAATTAGTATCACTGCCAGCATAGCATGAATGAATTATCTTTACTTAAGAGTAGACAATGCAGCTACAGGACATGTTGCTTCACTCAGCAAGAGGAAACCCCTAAAAAGTAATTGTCTTTTGACAGCAATTTCATCCTCTCTGCCAATGTTTGAATCAAATAACAACATCCAATGCAAGGAAACACACGAGTCATCGTTTGTGTGGAAATTCTTGATAACTCATAAAAGGAAATGACTACACTCCATGAACCAACTATCCAATCCAAAAAAAATCTAGCAATTGCGTTTCTTGATAAGACACATATAGTTTTCGTAAAACTGTGCAACTTTAACATGATGGTTCAAATATCTTGTTCCAAAACTTTCAGCATTTTGTAAGAAGCTTTCTTACTACCAAGTAACAAACTATGTGCTTTAAACCTCTGGAATTGAGGTCCATTCGCTGAACTAGCTCATATTTAGACAATCATTTCTACTGGAAATCTGAGAGGATCCAAAAGGTTTGTTATAACAAAGGTATTTTCCAACTTTAAAACATGGTTACATAATATCTTTAAAACTTTAAAACATGGTTACATAAGATCTAGAAGTTCAACATTACATGATTCATAATTTCTGGAAGTTCTCATGTTCTCTCCACACCCCACTTCTCCCATTCAAAGGCCGAAACATTATAGTATAATATAGGTGGTTTCCTAAGATTAACTCTTGACAAAAGTTGTACAAAACTTTTACAGCACAAAAATCCCTATTTGTTTCAGAACAGTACTGACAATTCCTCAGTTTTCTGCAGCATTCGGAAATATAAATTAACCTCTTGTAAACTTTCGTTTGAATCCAGATCCAAAAATATTAACTTTAATCAACAAGCAAAAACAATGGGCAAGAAAGTGCAAAAATGTTTCCCTTTCAAACTGGGGATTCAGCTCAAACAATCATTGTACATTTCAAGGTCTACTCTAGTTCAAGAAACACTCGAATTTCACCAATAGACTCTCAACGGAGAGAAGTTCCAAACTTCAAATAACAGTGAGCTTATTTTTACACCAATTAGTTAGTTATAAAATTCTATGCTATTATTGAATACAAGATTAACATTAAGAAATGAAAGGGAGGCAATATTTTGGTTACATCTTAGCTATTGTGCATACTGTTACTTTCCCGACTGACTGAATATTTACAAATTTCTACTATATAGAGTTGCAGTTATTCAGCAAATAAACTTCTGCTCTGAAAATAGTCTGTATTACTTCTATTACAAATTATTCACCTGTTGCAAATTTTTGAGTTTGCCTTTCCTTTTGAAGGTCCATGACAACTACATTTCCAAATCTCTGCTGATAGTCTTTCCAGTAACTCTTGCCCACCACATAAGTTGCAATTATCAATGTCATAGTACAACCACATTCCCAATATTTCTAAACACTTTTCCTCAGTATTCGTTAAGACAAACCAGTCCTGATTGGCAAGTTACAATGGCATATTAATTTCAAACACAAAGATACTGTTGGCAAGTAGGCCCAAGTTTGCTCATCAAGAATCCCAGTTTTAAATGACCATGTTGCTTTCTGCATGTAAATAGATAATTCAAGCAACACCAGATGCTTTCTTTCACATTAATTTATTCAGATGATTTTGGATTTTCAAAAAGTGTTTTAGCAAATCAAAAAGAACTGAGAAGTTGCAAGATTAACGCAGCATCTCCAAGTTTCTCAACAAACAGCAAAATTATATTTGCAGAATGTCTTTCACATCAGGAGGAGGTCCCAAGGCGCTGACAAACAACCTTCACCCCATTCTGTCATAAAGTCATCTCTTTCACTGTCTATGGAGAACTTTGAACATGCCAGAAGTATATTACCCTGGGTAGCTGCATTTTTTTTAAGGCCACATCCTTATGGTTTCTCAGTTAGTTTTTACCAGTGCATTTTGAAATACCGTCATAACCATGGAGGTCTACAGCAGAATAATCAAAATTATTTTCAATCATTCCTTAAAGAAAATTATCAACTTGTATTTATATAGCACCCTTCATCTGATTCTAAAAATACAGCAGTTGGAAATAAATCCAATCAATTGTATCATTTGCATTTCCAAACACAAAATTAATTTTTTTAATGAAAACAAAACAGACGTATTTTATTTCAATCTTCCATACATCATCTGGTGGCACCTCAGTTGAGATAGTAACCTCATGGTACATTGTTTAATTTTTTTTTAAATTCCCTAAAAATTCTACCAAACCTTGGAAGTAGCTGAACCATATTCTCAAACTAGTTGTAAACCAAGGCTCAACTGTAGTGGGAGCGCAGGAGATACAGGTTTTTATATATATTTTTAAAAACATTAAACTCGTTCCTTCATGAGGTTCTCAAAAAAAATTGTGATCTTAAGAGATCCTTCAGAGCTAAAAAGGCTTCTTTGCCCTTGGAAGTTCTCCCACAAGAAACATCTAAGAACTACAACATGATGACCTGAACCAACCACCATGGATCATTTGACATCTCTACCCTCAAAAGCAGAAGACGTTTCCTGCAAAGCTTCCATCCAACCAATGTCTCCAAAACTACACGTGCAAAAACCATCCCAACCTCACGTTTTAAAAAAAAACTTCAACTTTTGATGATGGCCCAGGAATGGATCATCACCAGAACCTAAAAATAATAACAACACCTTGCACATTGGGGACCCTGCAAATGTTTGCTCCAACAACAACAACAACAAAAACCCACCACCAGCTCCTCAGTCTCCTCCAGAAGTCTGGGTGGGCAGAAGCTGCTCAGTTTCTCTCCACCATTTTCTGCACAGGGAAGGACAATGACATGGCCTACACCTACCTGAGTGGATACAAGAGAGAGAGAGAGAGCTTCCAGTGGAGGGAGCACATCTAAAGACCAAAGCAGGCGACCATCTAACGCACAACTCTCTCTCCTCCACCAGAGCAGTTGGTTGCACACTCACACATGCACACGTACACACAGGCACATGCACACCAAACAAAAATGGCTTCACATCCACATCAAGCTATGGGAGGAGGAGGCATTCCTATGGTCCCTCATGTTGCAAAAGTCCCCCCCTCCCCCCACCACCCTTTTGAGTCTTTACCTCCTTTTTGTCCTCCACCTTTCTCTCTCTATCTCTATCTTTCTCTCTCTTCTGCTTCTTCTTCTCCCAAGTCAAGGAAGAGGGTGGACCTTGAGAGGTGGAGGAGAAAGCCAACCAGGGGGGGAACTGGGGGGGGGGGGGGGGGGGGCAGAGAAGGAGAGAACACAGGAGGAGGGATAGAGACAGAGAGAGAGAGGGTTTGTTGGTGGCCTATGAGGAAATGCAATGGTTTCCAGCCTGGCTCTAGCCGCTGCCTTTGTGTCTAGACTTGGACCAGCAGCAGCTGCAGAGGGCAGCGACTAGAGAGGGAGGGAGGGAGGGAGAGATAGAGGGAGGAGGGAGGGAGAGAAAGGGAGCTCAATGGAGAGAAGCGGAACTGCTGGAGCTCCAGCTTCTCCTGCTGTCCCTGAAACCAAAGCCCTCTCTTTGCAATGGCTTCCCTCTCTCTTCTCTGTCTGTCTATGTATCTATATAGTCTATAGTCTACCTCTCCATGCCTCTCTCTCTCTCTCTCTCTCTGTGTGTGGGGGGGTCTGGTCAGTTGGATCAAAGAGAGAGAGAGAGAGAAACCTGAGCACTTTCTTCTCCCAACTCACAGCAGGGAGGCAGAGAGAGGGTGAGATCCCACCACCACCACCCACCACCACAATGTTCCTCCAGAGAGAGAGACAGAGACACACAGAGAGAGAGAGAGAAGCAACAAGACAAGAGCCAAACACTACAAACAAACACACACAACCCACCTCTCTCAGGAGCAGAAAAGGTTCCTCCTGCAGAGATAGATCTCAGTGGCGAGACACATCGGGCTGGCCCCTCCACACACCAGACACAGGGGGAGAAGGTGTGAGGAGAGAGGGAGGGAGAGAGAGAAAGTGCAAATGGAGAGAGAGAGAGGGAGGGAGAGATAGATCTTCCCTTGTTTAAATGGAGATGTGAGTCTGGCTGGCACCGCTGCAGGTTTCCAGGTCCTCACTCTCTCTCTCTCTCTCCTAGTCCAACAAGATCATGTCGATCACAACCTGCTCCTTTCTTTCTTTCTCTCTCTCCGTCTCTCTCTCTCTCTTTCCTTCTTTCCAACCAACCAACCAAACAACAACAAAAGAGAGATCCCCCCTCCCACCCCAGCAACACACCAAAGCCACCTACACCCACAGATAGATAGATTATAGATATATATATATATAGATAGATAGATATCTCTACACAGATGCAATCCCTCCCTCCCTCCCTCCCAAACTAATTCATCAACAAGAACTTTTATATCATGGAAACCCAGTGTAAATATATCCCCGGCGGGATTCACTTACAGGATGTCCTCCTTCTCCTCCTCCTCCTGTGGCGAGTCAGTCACCAAACCAAACCTCCTCCTCCTCCTCTCTCTCTGTGTGTGAGTGTGTTATGTCTCCTTCTCTCCCTCCCTCCCTCTCTGTGTGTGTGTCTGGCTGGATTGCTTCAGTAAAGTTGTCTCATGTGGTGCATGTGTCTGGGTGAGGGCTGAGGTGTGCTATTTCTGTGGGTAGATGTGTATGTGCATGTGTGTGTGTGTATGGTCTACAAGATCGCCATCTTTCCGCTCCTTGCTGCTAAACTGCAGTTGACCTGATCTGTGACGGGCACAAGAAGAAGAGGAGAAGAGAAGAGAGAGAGAGAGAAAGAGAGAGAAAAAAAAAGTTGATGACAAAGCGCCAGTGGGGGGTGTGCAGGGCTCTAGTTAGAGAGAGTTGAGCGCGCCAGCCCTGTGGTGTGGTGGGAATGAGAGGACAACAGGAGCAGATACACACACACACACACACAACACATACACCACAGAGGGGGAGAAGAGAGCAAGAGAGAGATAGAGAGAGAGAGACAGAGAGAGAGAAAGAAAGAAAGAAAGAAAGAAAGAGGAGAACAAGGATCTCAAAGGGGCAAAGTGCCAATCTAACAGGTGCCAACCAAGGCACAATCCCCCATTTTTTAAAAACAAAAAATATAAATTTTAATTAAAAACCATGCAAACAGAACAAGAAGAAGAAAAAAAAACCAATCTGCACAAACACACACACACACACACACGTCTAAAATAACAACAATTAATAACAACTCGTCTGGTGGCAACAACAACAAAAAGAAAGTTCATCTGCATATTTTGTTGGGATTTGTGGCTTTGTTTTGTTTTGCAAAATTGGGGAGTTGTGATCCTCATAGCACTATAGCAAGTGTTGGGAAAGGAAGCAATGAGAGAGAGAGAGAGAGAGGGTTGATGAGTGGTCACCTATTATTATTGTTATCACAGAGTGGTTGTTTTAACACGAGGGAGAATCTGAGCATTCTGTTGCTTCTTGACTAGTTGCTTGAGTGTCTAACTGTGGACTGTTTGTGTGTATGTGAAGAAAGAGAGACAGACAGACAGGCTCCTCAGCTCTAAACCCTCTCTGTTCCTCATCCCTGCAGGGAAAGTGAACTAGTCGGTGACGTCAGGCGCTGCCCAAAGAGATAAATTGGGGGAGATCCTGAAACCAAGTGTCACCTCAATGTCTGTAGAGAGCAAGGAGTTTTACTGGGCGAGCAGTTCCCCATCAGCAGCAAATGCTTATTGCAGGGAACTGGTTCGAGAGCATTCATCACAACAACTCTGGCAAACAAGGAAAGGGAACATTAGCAGCAGCAGATCGGGCTTGACGTGGCTGCCTATCTAACTGCGGGCAGTCAGTTGCAGTCAGTTGCAAAGCAACACCTTCAAGCAGCTTGTGTGATCAAAATACTAGGGGAAAGCAGAAAGCTTTCGAGACTTTGAAGCTATGTAGATCAGATGAAGCTGAGATTGCTGTAGGAAGCACAAAGGCACTAGAGAAGTAGCAGAGAGAGAGAGAGATCTTCAAAAGTGCATCAGAAATTTAATGCACAATAATGACATTTCTTCACAGGCGAAAGCTGCTGCAAAGCTCATTTCTCTATTTCCATTGTACGTTTCATCTTTTATTTTCCCCTTTCATCTTGCCTACTATGCCTCACTAATATGTTAATTAGGTAAATTCAAATTTAGAATTTGTGTGTGAAATAGAAAACATGCATGGAATAGTCCCATAAATGATTTCCCTAGAAAATGATTGTTCAATTGCACCCCAAATCTGCTAGTTTCAATCACCTATTTATGTTTCTTCTCCAGCACATTTCGCTTTTATTTCTTTGAAATAAAAGTGACTAAATCACTGTTTGTTATAGAATTTAGTTTCTGCTCCATCTGTGTTCAGGCACTGCTGAGCTGACTAATAGACTAGTTTATTTATCTTCTTGTTAAAATATATTAATGATATTGTCCTCCACATCTCTCACCTCATTCAAAACGTTAATCCAATAATGAGAAGTATTATGTATTCCTGTCATAGAAAGTGTACTTGACCTTCGGAAAACCATTAAAAAGATGAGTAACTGGGTTTGCATCATTCCCATTAAAAATGTCGCCATCATGATAAGGTCTTTAACAGGCCCAGACTGTGGCCATATTTGTCAATTCACATGAAGTCACTGACTGTTAAGAAGATTTCTGAACTTTAGGTTGGATGCCCTAATCATTTAGACACAATTTATCTCCATTATATATTCTTAGCTCCAAGGCAAATTTTGAACAGGACAGACAAGAAAATACATAGTGTCCAGACTTCATTGGCTGCACTTTGAATGAGAAGATATAGACACCCCTAAATCTAGATCCAATTATAGCCAAAAGCTTTAATTATCTATATCTTGTGAAGCATTTTGAGAAATCCTACCAATGTGAAATGTAATGAAGGATTATTATAATACAGTATTAATATAAAAGTGATACATATAGGTTCTGATTCGAATTCTATAAACATTATAACACAAGTAGATAATAACTTGATCTAATAAATCATAATTTCATAGGATATTTATTTTTCCTATTAATTCATAGTTTTCTTCATTTTGTCATTTTCTCTGATCTTAAAAAAGACATCAAAAGCAGAACATGGGAGCCAGATATTGAAATAAATTACTCAAAATTTCAATATAGCAGTAACTTTGAACATAGGTCACCTTGAATTTATCTTAAACCTTTGATATGGAAGCAATCTCCAGAGTACAAGAAAAAAATACTCATACACAGATATTGCTCACAGTGTGTGCTTAATCACCATCACTTTGCGTATCCATTCTGCATTATCTCACTAATAATCATGTGTTTTCCAGCCTTTTTCAGAGACTTCTATTGTTATCTGTTAATTGTGGCACATTTACACCGTATTTTTCTAACAGTAATACAATCTGAAGATACAAATCGGTTTCCACTTAATGGTTCATTGTATCTCCATTAAGATCCAATTATAGCCAAAAGGTTCAATTATCCATATCTTCAAATAATTTTATCTGCCCCGACATTTATCCTTTTATCTGAAATATATCTCAAATACAACTTCACAAGAATGACACTTGCTGCAGGAATAAATTAATAAGGCAAGGATTTGGGGATCAAAACTGCATACTAGGTGCCAATGTAGAGTTTGTTTTGCTTTTGGCTCAATCGATACCAAATTTCTTGCAGATCAAAGGAATCTAATTCAATTTTTGCTCAGGGCAGCTGTCAATGAAACCTCAATTTCTCTGGGTGAGACTTAAAACAGGCATGACAAAGGCACAACAGGCCAAATGGCTCATTCTGTTCTGAAATTTTCATTATAAATACCATCAAGCTTGTGTAACATTGTCTTAGTTGTTGTGTAATGTTCTGCTGTTATGAGAGTTTTATGATGGTCAAACAACATCAGATTTATCCATTTTCCAATTAGAACGGTATGATAATCTTTATTGTTTAAAATCATCTTCAATCAGTCATAAATAATTTGTTCAGCAGTCTTAACTCGCAAAAGATTTATTTCTGATCTATTTTATTCTGTCATTTCTTTTGTCCTCCTTTCAGGAAAAAATACTTGTTTCTTTAACTGGGAAAGGAAGACATTTGAGCAATGGTAATCTCCTTAATTGCTGTCTACAGCTGACTAGCCAAGGAGGGATATTTTTGCTTGTGTCCCACAAATACAACTAAACCTATTTAAATTACATTGGCAACATTGACTTCATTAAATATATTCCACAGATAGGTGGATCTGTGTATCAATGCTCTATGTTATTATGTATGCTGTTAAAATGTAATGTTTTCGTTCACTAATAATATGCCAGAGAATGGGTGCAACTCAATTGCTGGTATCATTTTTGTCCTGGCCAAGGATACCCCAAATAAAATTGATCATTCCCTTCACAGCTGTTTATGGGACATTGCTGTGAGCAAATTGGCTGTTCTGTTTGCATATAAACTACACAGTCATTGCACTTTACAGCCCCAGAATTTTGACTTTTTTTGTTGGAAATCACGAGGTCTCCCTTCTGCTGAGGCTTATTTTGTCGAACAAAGCAAGTAGTAAACTGGATAAGTACATTTGCGCAGTTTCTTCCTAAGTGAACCACCCCCAGATGCAAGATTATATATTTGAAGGCAACAGTCAGTGGTTCAGCATCTCGCCTTGTAATGTGCTTGATAAAAAAGCCCAATGAGCAACTTTGGGTTTGATTTTAAGATTAGCAATTTCTCTTTGTTCTCTTGATTTCATCAGATTATAACCCACAAGATGACGAATCAAAGCAATGGGGAAAAATAATCTTCTGATAATTTCTAGGCATAAATCCACCAAATGAGTGAAAAGCCAGTGTGATGCTAAAAATATTTTCACGACATTGAACTTCTCACAGTAGAAGATACTTCATTAGCAAATAATACTAAATGTTATAAGTTCATGTATCAATCTTGGGACTCACATTTAGTCTGTGCAACAGTATATCGGTTTGCTGCAATGATAAAGGGCTGCCTATCACTTGAATTGTTTTGTAATAATAATAATAATACTCAGATTTGATATAAAATGTAATAAGCCAACTTACATCTAGTGAATGAGGAGTGCTGTCCATTGCATTTCAAGTTCACAACGATATTGAAGTGAAATGTGGCAGTACATGGAGATCCACTCAAAATAGTTATTTCCAAAGTAATATTTTAAAAAGAATGAGTCAAGTGAGACACCAACATATGTGCAGAATCCAATATCAAGGATTTCTAAGATTTGGGGTTATATGATAGTCAGTAGAATACATACTCTTTGGTAGCTTATAAGTAGTTAGGCTCCATTCTTTAGGCTTTCCATAGTAATTTCAGCTGTCTAAAGGAGGGTGAACATCCTCTGTTCTGGTTGGAAGAGGTCACATGATAGATTTCAACCTTTCCTGATATATAACATGATTGGTTGGGACATCCTGCATAACATGAAAGGAGTTCTATAAATGTAATTTGTTGTTGTTGTTGGTAAGTAGCCACTTTGCCAACCATCAATTTACTGACAGGAAGAGATCTTGAAAGAGTTGGTGCTGTATATGAGTGGTTGACCCAATCTCGGTTTATTATGATAAGTGATATATCCTCTTGAGCATCATACCAAATCCCCTGTTTACAAGCAGATGCCTGACTACTAAAGCAGTATGTACTCAGAACAGGGTTCTCAAATAAACTAAGTAATCCAAACAAATAAGTAGAAGTAACAACCAGACACCTAACTGGGAAGTATCCTCGAGAAATATTATAAGCAATGAAACAATAAAAATTCATTGTCCAGGGCTCTCTGATTACAACATCCAAGGTACAGCAAATCTGGTAAATGTATGATTAGATGATACAGTATATGGTTTCTTTATAGATTTACTTAGCAAGGGTTGTCACAAGGATGAGGTAGTCACCCCAACACATAGTTTAAAGAAATTAGTCATCCAGCAAGTACTTTTTAGCAAATGTGTATGTGCAATGTGTATGGCAAAATTACCGATTGTGAAGGTACCACACATATTTGAAAAGAAAATGAAGAGGACAAGAGGTGGGTTTTTTGGAAAGTGGAGTTTTTTTTTGTATTTTAAATCATGTAAAAAAAACAATGAGAAGACACTCTAAGTAAGTTTGGTGTGATAATGTTGATAAGTTGCATTAATTTCCTTATTACTGTATTTAGAATTATTGGGCACCCCAAGTAGCACAGATGGATTGAGAATTGTACAAGGGACCATATGATTCTGGGTGAATCGGGCACTGCCAGCCTCAATATCCAAGGCTGCACTCTCCACCTCACAAAGCCAATCAGGAACCTCGGCATCATGTTCGATCAAAAACTTTCCTTCCTCCCCCACATCCGCGCCTTGACCGGCACCGCTTATTTCCACCTGCGCAACATTGCCAGGCTCCGCAACTATCTTACCCCCCGCGCTGCCGAAACACTCGTGCACGCATACATCACCTCACAGCTGGACTACGGAAATTCTCTCCTCATCGGCCTCCCCAGTTCCTCCATTCACAGGCTGCAGGCCATCCAAAACTCTGAAGCCCGTGTACTATCCCGCACCCGCCTCCGCGACCACATAACCCCCACCCTCGCCCGTCTCCACTGGCTCCCCATCCTCCAGAGGACCGAGTTCAAGATCCTCGTCCTCACCTATAAGGCCTTACACGGCCTTGCCCCACCCTATTTAACCGATCTACTCTCCCCCCTACACGCCCACCCGGACCCTCCGTTCAACAGGACTTGGCCTGCTCCAAGCCCCCCGCCCGAACCGCCCCACCATCGGAGGCCAGGCCTTCAGTTTCTCCGCTCCCACCTTATGGAATGCCATCCCTCAATCCCTCCGTTTCGTCTCTTCCCTTTCCTCTTTCAAGGCCGGTTTGAAGACTTTCCTCTTCGATCGTGCCTTTTGTTCCACCCCGAACTCCCCATCGTGTTTCACCCCTTCCCAAACACTCCCCTCCCAGCTCGGGTCACACGCCTCCTGTGCTGCGCCTTGGGACGTCCTCCCGACGTGAAAGGCGCTCTATAAATGTAATTTGTTGTTGTTGATGTTGTTGAATCCCTATGGATCCTTTTGTAGCTGACAAAATGTGTATCATGTCTAAAATCTATCCATGTGGGAGAGCATGGAAGTGTGCTTTCAATGGGACTGATTTAGCACTGAGTAACTCCACCTGCCCAAACTGCACAGGCCCACATTAATCCACGGTGGACATGTGTGCAAACCAACAGCTTTAAGGAGCAGTGCAGTACAAGCTGGAGAAGTGCTGTGCTGCGTGATTAATTTTGTTATGTTAGTTGAAAATTTAGAGGTAAAGGAGAGAAAGCACAGGAAAAATAGTTTCCCATCAGATTGTAGAAGAAACAACATAATGTAGATGGGGAAACCTAAAGATAAATCTGGGGAACTTTCCCATTCTCCAGAGATCCATAGAATGATCTATTTTCCTCTCTAAATGTAACACCATGAGGAAGTGGGTAAATATTGAAAGTTAAATACTGGATCTCCAGAAACAATACGGGATAGTTGATATTTCGACTGAAATACTCTATCAAGCTGATGAAACACATAGGTCTAGTCATAGCACCTATATATGCATTGAATAAGGGAAGCTGTGAGCTACCACTATTGTTAAATGAATTGCATCCCATACTGTATAAAGTGGGCCTGTGATGGTGAGAAGAAATGCTACCCTTACAGAAATTGTGGCATCCAAAAGCGAATGCAGTTCACATTGGGCTTTGAATTCATATAATCTAGGCTGACACTCTAATACATACTGGAAGCATGCTGGATTGATGTAGGAGGTGCTGTCCATCAGATGAGACAAAAAACTGTCTGTCTCTTCAGGTGAACGGCAAAAGTTCCATGGCATAGAAAAGAGAAAGTTTCTCCAAGTATCCTGACCAAAAATTTCCCCACATAATATTGGTCATTCACTTCATGGCCATTTGTAGGACATTTGCTGCATGCAAATCGGTTGCCATTTTCACATGCTAAATGTACAATTGCTATACAGTACTTTACAGTACATACTTTGATGGAGAATCTCAAAGGCACTTTGAGGCATCCTCCTGGCATGGAAGGCATGATATCAAGTGCAAAGATTACAATTTGTTTTTAATAGATACTCCATTCCAAACAAGCCCACCAGGATTCAACTAGGAAGGAGTGGTCTAATACAAATGTTACAGCAAGGGTTACGTGAGCTGAGATAGAGATAAGTTCCCCGTAATATGTTTTGCATCTACAAAAAACAGGAACAGATTCCGTTGGAAAATTATTAAATTCCATATTATGTGGACTATAATAAAAGTAATCCTTGCATTTGATATAACACTTTTCATGTCTTCTAGGCATCTTAAAGTGCTTCACAGAATACAACAACAACAACAATAAAATTACACTTGAATAGCACCAGGAGGACATCCCAAGGTGCTGGACAGTCATTTGTTTCAGCCCGAAGACAGGGAGGGTGGAGGGAAAGGGAGAGTATACAGTTAAGTGAATTGACTGTATATTTGTGGGTGAAACGTGGCAGTCAATTGCACACAGCAGTATCCCACAAACAGTCATGAATTGAACTGACCAATTGATTATTGGGTTCTTTTCTTGAGGGATTATAATGAGCGGAGTAAGAAAACGTGCCCAAGGTTTTGCCCTGCCGAGCATTGAACCCAGGTCTCTTGAGAGTGCAACCAACTGAACCAACACCCAGGCTGACAAATATCACAGACAAAAACTATTGCTATCATATGGTGATCCCAAAACATGATACCGGATGACACATATAAAACATGAAAAATGAAAGGGTTTTTCTCGGGCACATTGTGCAGCACCACAGGGACTTTAAAGGATTGTACATTGGCCACAAGTTGCAAGGGGAAGAACCCTTTAGGAATTTGGAGGCATAATAGCTATAACCTCAGACTCACTGATAGGCATGCATAATGTGTGTGTAATAATGCTACTTATGTTGTAGCCACAGTATATAGAATAGGAATACAGTACCTAATTAACAAGCCATGAGGGAGGCTGGGGATTAGAAATGTTTCTATCAGATCAGTAGCTTTGTATGGTAGGCACTCATCAAATGTTCCGATGCTAAATTATTTTAAAAAGCACCTTGGGACATCCTCCCGACGTGAAAGGCTCTCTATAAATGTAATTGTGTTGTTGTTGTTGTGTCAAGCGAGACGCTATACAGGTATAATACAAGCAAAAAAGCTAGATGAATATTTGTTTACAACAATCAACACTTACAGTTGCCCTCATCCCAAAGTAAGTTTTTTTTTAAAAAGAGCAAAACAAAAATTTACAGTAGCAAATAAAATATAGATAAAGACTACAAAATATTGCCTCTCCAGTTCTGTTGGGATTGTAGAAATGCGATCAGTGCAAAGCAACAAAGCAACAAATGTAAAGCTGGAATCAAAATTACAGCAATTCATAACAGGAGTTGCTAAGAATAATGTGTGTGTTTAAATCCTGCATCGTGACAGTATGTAATTTAAATTCCACAAATTAGGTAACTTGTATTGGTAATGAAGAAAACTTGCCATAAAGCTTTTGAAAGATTGTTTTGAAAGCTGTTAAGGGTCCTCTCAGTTAAAGAAATCTGCCATCCTTCTTTTCATCCCAGTCTGATCAACATTTGACTCCAGTCCCATACTATATGTATGATTCACTCATAACAGTTTCAGAAACAGCCTATCAAGCCAGGAATGGGTAATAAATGGTCATATTGCCCTCATCTCGAGATTTTTTTTTAAAAAAAGCAAAACAAAAACCTTTCCATAATGCAAATTCTTCCCTCTTGTCTTTTCCCTCCTCCCACTACTCTGGTCCCAATCTTGGGACATTATTGTACTCTGTGAAGCGCTTTGAGATGTCAATAAGATATGGAAAGCGCTATATAAATGTAAGGATTATTATTATATTATTACATTATTATTATTATAGCAACCTTCCAATGACTATCAGAAATGTTCTGATGCATATCCTTTTGGAGCAGAGTCCCCAAGGGTCAGTGTGCCTTTATAATAATCTTGCACCACATTTGGGTGGATGCTTCAAAGCAGTTCACAGGAATTAGTGTAAAGTGTACACTATTGTGAAGGCAAATAAAGCAGCCAATTTGCATAAAGTATGTCCAACAAACACACATGAAACAAATGACCAATGTTATTGGTGGGATTGGGATTGTTGGTCAGGACTCTGGGAGAAACTCATTGAACCTTCTGTTGCTAGAAAAATTGCTCTTTGCAGCTTGGGGTCCAATTCTAGATCATTGACTAGACCCTATTAATTTAATTTTGATGCCCTACAGTTCTTGTTTGATTGTTTTTGAGAAAATTGAGGATTTTCACTGATTTTCTTTTCTTTGTAGAGATTATCTATGTGATTATTTGTCTCCCTCTGGACATTAAGTGACGATAGAGAGAACCTTAGGTAATGCAACTTGTACATAATTTGTGAGAAGGAATGAACTAAAAGGCTTTGTCTGGTCTGTGCTTTTTCAATGTTCTCAGCGATAAATTTAATCCACTTTATCTGCATCTACCACATCTAATTTTAATAGTATTTACAGTATTTCTCCTTCTTGCTGTGAAATGAGTGGTATAAATATAACTACAGATGAACAGCTATGAGTATTTGGTCCAGAGTGTAATATTTTCATCCACATCGCCATCCTTTCACTAATTGCTCTCATATTAAAATTCCACAATTATGGGATTTGTGCAGGAAATGGAAGGAGCTTTATTCATGAATTCTGCATTTTGGGGATCTTGAAGGGTCTGTTACCGGTTTAGTATTTCACTGCAATGCCTGTCAGTGGGAAGGGGTCACTCAATAGCTGTCATTGTTATGGCCATCACTGTCTGTCGTTACCAATGTTAGGGTTACTATATGACTATCCTCCTGGGTATTATGATCACTGTTACTCTAATCTGTAACTGACTCTATCTTGAACTCCATCCCTCTCACAAACAATCAGCTCCTCTCCCGTACTGCACTGCGTTGTATATTTTTTAATCAGCAGAGTCTCCTCACAATATCTCATGAAGAAACAACCTCACTTAATCATACAGTCTAATAACTGGCCAGTTGAATCCTGAATCCCCACAACTGTAAAATACAAGCTGTGTTGCATCACCTATGTATCTGACTGCAATGCGTAATCGGATGTAATTGTTAAATAATTTTACCTAGATTCACAGAATTGATTAGTGTGTACAAAAATCCAATCTGTGAGAGGAGATGGTTTGTGGATATCTATACTGCATAGAGTGGATTTCTTTGCATACTTACAATAGAGTCTCTATTGCATAATGTTGTTGGGAGTGAAATGTGGAGGACTTTGGCAGGATCACTGTTGGAAGAAAGACATTATTGTGTTCATTTTTTTTACACAAAGAAAGTGGGATAAGGTATGCATATGGGTTGGAAACTGTCAAATTAAGTTTAATACATGTAGGAAATAAAAATAGGAAGCATATGTACTTCCTGGTTGGGATAGAATTTGTTAAGTGGAAACTGAAAGAAGTGTTAGTTGACTCATCACTCACTAGGTTTAATCAGTATTGAAACATTAATAAACAAGGCAAAAAGGATGTTGTGTTCTTTTGCAAATCAGTTGAGCTCAGATTGACAGATATCATACACAAGCTCTGGTCAGACCACACCTACAACATACAGTTATAGTTGCCGTGACAGAAGGGAGCTTCCCAGGCCCAGAGACATCGCCTTGGAAGGCAATGAGGTTGATCTGCAGTTTTATTCTGTTTTTTCCCCATATCCCTCAACTTCATTCCTCCTCAACAACATGTCCAGTCCTTTTTTGAATGTGCACATGATTGATGCCCCAACAACTGACTGTGGCAGAGAATTCTATGATAAATTCACTTTACAGTATATTCTGTGAAGCACTTTGAGATGTCCCAATGACCTGATAATGCACTGCATCAATTAAAGTGTTATTATTATAATTGCACCACTCTCAGTAAGAAAAATCCTCCTCATTTCAATTCTGGACATCGTAGTTTTGATTTTATAACTATGCCCTCTAGTTCTTGATCCCCTTACCAGTGAAAATAGTCTTCCCTGTATTTCTCTATCTGTGGCTCCCATCATTACAGGGTAATAGGAATATTTGGTGTTATGCATTTTAAATATTTGAGGTACAGACTCGGGGAAGATCACTGCTATGTAATTAAGGAAGAAAGTCATAGACAGGAACCACAATAGATGGATCCAAATCTTTGGAGTCTGGAATTACTTGAATATTGTAGGACATAAACACAATTCTTTACCAGCAGAAAGTGGAGACCTCCATCCAAGTAAAGAGTGCAAGACAACTAGCTGGTTGGTGCTATATAAGCAAGTTGATCTTGCCACTGTGCACCTCAGCTTTGATCCTATCCACACAGATGGAGAGAATGGAACCAGAGGTTAAGTAATCTTACCCAACAATAATACCAACAGCTTCGATAGCAATGATCTGAGAAAAAAAAACATTGGTAATTTGGCTCATTCCAGGGATGCACAATGGGAAGCTTACCTCAAAACAAAAGTTTGTAGGAGAAAGCTGTTCGTAGCAAATACAACTAAATATTATTTATGGGTGTGTTATTGTCTTGTCTCTGTGTATGTTTTTGTCTTTCTATCCCTCACTTATTTTCTCTGTTCTCTGTGCTTATTCCATTTCGCTGTGGGTTTGGTCTATCTATGCATCTCACTTTGTCTTCCTGTCCATCATTCTATGTGTGCCTCTGGTTCTTGTCAATATTTCTTGTTGAGTCTGCTTCTCACTAAGTCTTTCAAATTGTTCCTCACATTCAGTTGGTCTTTCCCATGCCTCTCTTCCTTCATATTCTCACTCTTCCTTCTTTCATACTTAAGTTATTCACACTCCCTGCAAGTGTATATGTATCTTTGTTCTGTTGACAACTAATCTCTCTCACTTCACACTCACATTCAATCACACTTGTTTCTGCCACCTCATCCTTTCTCTCTCTCCCTCTCTCTTACACACACACACTGCCTTCCCTCTCAGTCACTCAAACTTTTTTCTCTTCCCTACCCACTTTCTCATTTCTACATTTTCAGTGAATGACAGTCACAATAGTCAATAGAAAGATCGTATTATGCCGGTGAGGAACAAAAGAGAAGCATTGTGTTTAATAAATGTAGTTACAGTACTGTACTGTTTTGTTAAATGTAATTTCACCTGTTTAAATGCAATTTTTTAGTTTCATTTTCCTTAGGTTCAGAAATGAAGTATAAACTGACCACTATTAGCCAGGGAGATATCACAAGGTACATGATTGACAGACATTCTTTAGGGGAGCGGGTATCCTTCCAAATTTCTGGGATAGACTTTTTCCCAAAGAATCTAAGTCCCTACATAATCTGCAATAGTTGTGTAATGTATGTGTTTTAAACTGATGATTGTCTAAGGAGAAATCCTATACAATAGGGAGAAGTTTCGTTGTGGTATATTTGTCCACCAAAATAATATACTGCATGAGAAAATAATTGCCTGAAAAGAAGATAGGGTAGAAAACAATAGATGTCCCAAAGTTCACCTACAAACACATAGTGTCTATACAGTAAAATCCTGATGTGAAAGACGCCAAATCAAATGCAAGGATTGTTGTTGTTATTAATTTTTTTCACTATTGCCTTACAACTACATCTCCACATCTCACCAGTTCTGGCCAGGTTCCACTGGCACCCCATCACTGAATGGATTGACTTCACGAGCCTTACACTCATGTACAAATCTACTCAATCCCTGGCACTTCCCTACGTCTCTGACCTTCTCAGGCTCCAATCCACCACCCAGCACATCAGCTTGACTGGCACCATCCTTCTGCTCATCCTTCAATTCCTCTGCCTTGCCCCCTCGCTCCCCTCCTTCGATTCTTGCTGGAAGGCTTTCCTCTTCGACCGTGCTTATGGCCACCTTCCCACTCCCCCACGGCCCAGAGACAGGCTCTGCTACTGTTACATGCTCTGATATGTTATCCTGCATGGAGGGTGCTATATTCGTGCAAGTTGTTGTTGTTGTTGTTGTCTATCATTGGTCACCCTAAATCCCCCACTTTCCCTCCATGCTCCCTGATCCTGAGCTTGGGTCTGAAACCTTTCATTGTCTGTCCAGCATCTTGGGACATCCTCCTGACATGAAAGGTGTAATTTTGTTGTTGTTGTGGCGTGAAAGGCGCTATACAAGTATAATTTTGCTGTTGTTGTTGTTGCTGATTAATGCCAGCAATAGCACTAATGGAATATCTACCTGAGTACTTGCTAAAATTAAGGAAAGGTTTGCTTTGTTTTGATTGAATTTAACTCAAGGGAATCTAAATTAAAAACTAACTCTAATGTATAATTGGGTGTAATTGTTAAATTATTGCAGCATATTGTTTTTAAACTTGATCGGTGGTGTGCAATAATGATCAAAGCGATTAAATGATCTCTCTAGTTGTTGCCATTAGGGTGCTAGTTTGCCATAATGGGCATCAAATACCTTTGATTTTTTCAGTAATGATGTAAATCAGAGAAGTTAAAACTACTCTATGTGATAACTATCACAGGTGATAAATATCACATCACATAGCACATATACCACCATCACAGCAAAAAACAATTGCAATTTAATAAGAAACGAAACTAACATGCTAAGTCCTTGTCTTTCTTACACAGTACTAAGAACTTGTGTTACTGGTTTTCAGCAAGTGAAAGATGATAGGCAATGGAACATTTAGAATACATATCTAAGCATTCAGCAACAGGCATTATAAGGGGTTATTAATTGGGTCATCTAAAATCTCGGTTTGAGTTTCAATGTGGATTGCTAAATTACGTCAGGGAATACCTTATATGGTATTCTTATTTCAGCTCATCTTGCCCACAGCATACAATACTTCACAAGCTGCTGGAATCAGCTGGAAATATTATTTACAGGCATCTGTGGACATTTACATCATAACTGTACTACTTCATTTATAGTCATAGCACACATTGGGAAGCAACACCTTGACATGCATAATTAATGTTCATTTCACCAACCCAGAACTGAATATAATGACTCGTACATCTGTTTCATTAGAATGTATAACTGAGTTTCTATAACACAAGGTTCAAAACTTCGAGTTTGGCACTCAAATGATTAAGTTAGGAAGTGCTCACATTTGAACTTGTAAATTGTAGTTTCAAGTTTCATGCGCTAGAATAAAGGTTTTTCTTTTAACATTGAGGAACCTCTTAATGTGTGATTGTGCGTACTCAAATCCCCAGCTTTCATTGGGATGTACAAGTCTATATTTTTGAGAAACTGGGATTGTACCATGTTTCACGTTTGGAAATTAAGGCAAATCTTCAGTTTTGAAAGTGATGGAAAATGGATGGATGGAAATGGCAGAAATGAAGACATGGTAGTGGTATAATCTATTATTAATGGCTTACCATTCAGTAGCACAGCACATTGAAACATCAATTTGTGGCTCTAAAATGCTATCATAAAGTGGCACATTCATGCAATGCAAGTGTCACAGTGTTTCATTTTAACTGTGAATAGGCATGTCAAACCCTATTTGTCTCATTGGAACTAAATTCTAATCCACATTAACACCCAGCAGTGCAAAAGCTGTACAGGGATCACCATTTTAGCAAGTGCAAGTGGAGGGTTTACAGAAAAGCTCATGGCTGTATGCCTTCAATACTTACAACTGCTGGGTGAATATATCAACCAGGACAGAAGTCATTGTTTGACATTGCTTATGAAGGTCATGGTTTTACACCAGTGAAAAATTCCAGTCCCACCTGGACATGTATTAATTTAGAAGTAGATAACTGAGGTGACTGATGCATCAATAAAGCGGTCAGGGATGTTCATATCTGTTTTCTTGTATCCCACAAATATGTAGATCAAAGCAAAATGCAATTCCATGTAATGATCAATGACTGCGATGATTTGATTGGGGATTATACAAAGTACATTAACCTCTCCCACCCCACCCCTCCATACATGAAAGCAGTTTTCTATTGTTTTCAACTTTTTGCTGACCAAAGGGAATCTAAAATGCTGTGGCATGTTCACCAATGTAATGACCAGATATCCCATCAGTTTCCACAGTTGTATGCTGTCCTGTTTTCTTTGCAGCCATCAGTTCTAACAAGTGCTATATATGAATAATGGATGGCTTAAGCAGCTGGTGCTGAGTAAGCCTGGTAAGCGGTTTTGGACTTGGACCTTGAGAAGATCCAGGTGACCAGCACATCACAAGCTGTCCTTTAAAGATCTGCCCACCTCGCTGAAGGGTGACAGCCGCTGGAAAGAGTTACCTGGAGTCTGCGTTCATGAATACACCTCTTACAATGAATGCTTGGAATCCACTTTGATTGGCTTCCTGAAAGAGGTTAGCAGCTGCTAGTTAAGCTCCGCACCTCCAACTGGTGGAACCATCTCTCAATGGAAAGGAATGTACGTCCAAGCTGCGGCCAGGAAAACGGTGGCTGCTCCCACACATTTCATGCTGAACTGTGTTGCCCACCAGGAAGTGAGGGCTGTGAGGGCTCAAACCTGTGCTTGTCTGATGTCAAATGACCAACTAATGACTATCCTCCTTGGAAAGTATGTGTGGTCAAGTTGTAGCTGAACTGGCTCCAAGGTGACATGCTTGGCAATAGGGTGATGGAATCGAACCAACCATCTGTGATGCTCCTGGTGGTCCAATTCCTGAGCAGGTGGATCCAAAGTATTCCAGAGTGCTGTTGTTGACAGGACAGTCAGCCTGACTCATCACCTGGAATTAGAAGAGCAGACCAGTTATTGGGGGTAGGGACTCTTCCCACTCAGCAAGTGGTCCAAACAGCAGGAAAGTGAGTTGTTCGAATCTGGAATGCATTGCCTGAAAAGGTGGTGGAAGCCAATTCGATAATAGCTTTTAAAAGAGAGGTAGATATTTATTTGCGGAGGAAGGGAATGCGTGGTTATGGGGAGAGAGCTGGGGAGTGGGATTGAATTGCTCTTTTCAAAGAGCTGGCACAGACTCGATGGGCCAAATGGCCTCCTTTTGTGCAGTAAGATTCTATGAAAGCTTGTCAGGCAGTACTTTGAATGGCAAGGTGTCAAGTTTTAGCTGGTTCGACTACAGCAGTAAACTCAACACACACTCTGGGGTCTCCAATCATAGGCTCTAGCCAACCTGCATCTATTACTTTCCGGAATTAGGTAAGCAGGATTTATCCCTCTAGAGTGAGAGAGAGCAAGGTGAAGGGACTGTCTCAGAGAGGCTGAAAGCCTGGCCATCAATGGTAGGAGAGGCAAGGGGATTCCAGGATGGGAGTAGTGGCAGAAAGGCTGAAAGTCCAACACTGATATTGTGGCCAGCGCTTTGGACATGAAGCAAGCCAGTGCAATCCAAGTAGAGGGTAGTTTGGTAAAGTTTGAGAAAGTCACAGAGGTAGGATGAGGTTAAACCATGGAAAGATTTAAAATTGAGGACAAGAATCTTGAACGTGATCCATTGGAGTATATGGAACCAGTGAAGCTGGGCAATGATGTTACATAAAAACATAAGAAATAGGAACAGGAGTAGGCCATTCGGCCCATCGAGCCTGCGCCACCATTCAATCATGGTTGATATTCTACTCTAACTCCAGCTACCTGCCTTATCCCCATACCCCTTAATCCCTTTATAAATGAGAAATCTATCTAACTCAGTCTTGAATATGTTCAAGGACTGAGCATCAACAGCCCCTTGGGGTAAAGAATTCCATAGATTCACCACCCTCTGAGTGAAGAAGTTTTTTCTCAACTCAGTGTGAAAGGGCTGACCCCTAACTTTAAGACTGTGACCCCTGGTTTTAGTTTCTCCAATCAGGGGAAACAATCTCCCACTATCTACTTTGTTGTACCCCTTAATAATCTTATAGGTTTCTATAAAATCCCTCTAATTCTTCTATATTCCAGAGATATAGGCCCAAATTAATCAACTTATCGTCATAACTCATTCCCCTCATTCCAGGTACTAACCTAGTAAACCTACGCTGCACTCCCTCCAAGGAAAGTAAATCCTTTCTTAAATAAGGAGACCAAAACATGTTGGGGCAGGTGAGGGTGTTGATAACTTGTGGAGTCTGGTGTGGGAGAGTACATGAGCTGCAGAGTTTTGAATGGGCTGCATCTTGTGAAAAGAAGGGCTCAATGTCCAGTGAGCAGATAGTTGGTGTATATAAGCTTGTATGTAATAAACCCATGGATAGGGGTTTTGGTGGCCTGATGGGAGAGGTAGTGGTGAAGGTGGGCAATGTTGTGGAGATGGGGGAAACAAAAACAACAAAATTACATTTGTAGGGGACCTTTCATGTTGGGAGAACGTCCCCAATGTGCTGAACAGTCAGGGGTCAGGAGGAAGCTAAATAGGGTTTCCTTGGGGTTGACAAAACACAAAATACTACAGATGCTGGGAATTTGAAGCAAAAACAGAAGTTGCTGGGGAAACTCAGCAGGTCAGTCAGCATCCATGGAGAAAGGAAAAGGAGTCAACGTTTCGGGTCTACAACGTTTCGTCAGAACTTTCCTTGGGGTTGAACTGGCTCAAGAGTTACCTTCTTGGTAATGGATGCGTAGTGTAACTAAATCTTCTTTCAGGGCAAAAAGGTCGATGAGTTTATAATAGAGAAAATTAAATTTTATGGTGCAGGCCTTTACACTTTGATTTCTCCCAACTCCACAGCATTCCTGATTGACGTGGAAGATTGGGTCAAAACTGTGGATTTACTAAACAGATTCTATTACTTATTTAGGGGAACAAGGAATAATCTTCAATTTCTTGATAATGGTAGCATGCAACCAAGCTGAAAAGTACATGGATTCCATTTAAGCAAAATATTTCCACAGCCCTGTTTGTCATTTGCAAATATGGAAATTGGTCTCTCGGGTTTATTAATAACTCATATTGAAGGATAACATACACTAACATTTAGGGATTGCTATAGACTACCAGGTCAAAGCAGGGGAAAACAACTTGCCAGTGTATGATAATATTAGGACTCTGTGTGAGAAGAAGAAGGTAGGACTGATGGGGGACTTCAATTAACCCAATATAAATTGAAAAGTGTGAAAGACTGAGCTTATTAATAGAGTGTATGACTGCTTTGTGACTGGGTGTCAGGGAGTCTGAAAGGGGTATATCTCTACTTGACTTTGTTCTAATCTGTGACCCAGACACAATTTAGAAGGTGGCAGTAGTTGATCCAATGTGGGATAATGACTACAGCTCAATAATCTTTAAAATTGAGAAACAACACTGCCATGTAACCAAACTCCAGAGTATAACTTCAGGCAAGCAAACCTCAGGGGTGTGAGGGCTGAGTTTAGGGAAATAAATTGGGAAGCATTACTCAAGGACAATCTGTTGAGGATAAATGGATATTCCAAAACAACATTACGTAACACATGTAGGACAAGTATATGCCCAAATACTGCAAATATGCTTTACTGAGATGTTTCTTGCATATGTTAATGGCCAGGATTCACAGAACCAGTGTAAAATAATTACACTGTGCAGATAACACCAATAGGGTGGAGGGTGGAGGTAAAAAGTACCATGGTAATGGTGTTAGTACCATGGTACTACCACCATAACCATGGTACTTTTTTTTTTACAAGGGTGGGGTGGCATGGAATCAAAAGAGGCAGCAAAAGTCCTACAAAGGGAACTTGATAGGCCATGCACATGGGCCGATAACTAGCAAATGAAGTTTAATACTTAATTTGCCAGATAATAATCCCTCACACAAAACAAAATGTGGTCACTCAGTCCATGGCTGTTAATGGGACACTGCTATGCGCAATTGACTGCCATGTTTTGCCCACAAACATGCAGTCAATTCTCTGCAATATATACTGTGAAGCGTTTTGAGACGTCTAGAAGATGTGAAAAGCGCTATTTCAAATGCAAGGATTATTATTATTATACTGATAAATGCAAAGTGCTACATATAGAATCCAAGAATAGGAACCACAAATGCTCCATGGTTGGAATTGAGCTTGTCAAGGAGGAGTTAGGGGTGTTAGTTGACTCGCAGGTCACTATGTCAAACAATGAGGTAGTAGTAAAGAAAGGAAACAGGATGCTGGACGATATTGCAACTTCAGGCAGAAACCAAGAAGTATTTATTCATGAAGAGGGTAATCAATGATTGGATCAGGTTGCAGAAAAGGTTGTAGAGGCTGGAACTCTGGTGTCATATAAACAGCACCTTGATGCAGTGGTGGTGGAGGTGGGTGCTGATTGGGGGGTGGGGATGGGTGGGTTAAGAGGAAGTAGGATGGTGTTCTGGAGGAATGAAATTGGTTCGACCAAAGGACCTTCTTTATCCGGACCAGTTTTGTGATCTTGTGACCTGCACGCATGATAGATTATGGGATGAGTAATTTCAGTTAGGTGTTTTTCTTATGATGTTATGTATGTATAGAGATGGCAAGCCTTGTCTGAGAGAGATTGTGCTCACCAGTAGAAGAGAGATGCGACCGCTGACACCATCAACATATTCTTGATGGAAGGGAGTCATATATTCTCTCATGGCATTAACTCTATATACAGTAGTTTGGGGTACCAAATAGCTAAACTGGAGATTTTACACAGCTTTTTATTTTCACTTGCTCGAGTCTTATTACCACTTATATTATTAAGTACAATTTCTTTTTCATATTCCTTTCAAAATGTTATAATAATAATTCCGACATTTGATATATATAGCACCTTCCACATCAGGAGTTCATCTCAAAGCACTTCACAAAGGATGTTACTGTAAATTTCTGTGACTGTGTACTTTGTAGGCAGAATCAGCAGCCAATTTGCACAATTATAGTCCATAAACAGTCACAGAATGAAGGACCAATTTTATATAGTTTGGGCAACATTTTGGAAAAATTTTAATTCAGTCTTGATTGGCAAGCCATATTCAATTCTTTTTAAGAAAGGTAGAAAATCAGTTTTCTTGATAAGACTCCAATTAAAAATGTTATAAAATTCCGCACAACCCTAAACATTAAGACAACGTTAATTGTCCTTACTATATCAAATCACAGGGGAAGGCTCAGAAGCAATAAAAGTTGGTTCGGAATTTAGCAAGCATTTTGTTAAGGATATGTGAACATTGTGCAGGTCTCTAACACTGTAATTCTAAACAGTACCTTATGTAGGTCAGCAAAATAGGGCACATCTCACTATCAGTACAATCTGATTCTTTAAACACATTGTCTTCTGTGAGCTTGGTCAGATGTACATGCATGAGGAGACTAATATGTTCTATATGAAACATGGATAAGCATATTCCCAGGTTTCACAGAACAATTCAAAGTCTGATTTACATAATAATCTTCCATCATCACACTATAATAGAAAATGGATTTTGATGGTTTTCTTTTATGTGATGATCTCTTCCATTGACTGGGTCTGTTTTCCACACAGATTTGAATCTGAAAAATAAATTGTCTTAAAATGCATTATACCGTATGTGTCACCAAGACTAGATTGCAGGATGGAATCCTTTAGAAAATTGTTATACACGATCTGGTTGATTATCGTGAATTCTGACACACTAACTAATTCACATTTTTAAACTTATTGGATCAGTACTAATGGATACAGAGATTAAATAAATTAGGGCCATCATTTCCATCTACAGAGCAGAGGTTGCACTTCTGGATTAACGTGAATCACGGGTTGCAAAATGAACAATTCCTGTTCACGCAAAATATGGAGCAGTTATTTGGCACCGAATCACTTGTGAAAAAGCAAAATGGCAGGTAACCAAAGTTGAGGTCATTCAGTCCTTCAATTGTTATTTTGTGATTTACTAAAAAGTTGTACATTAAATAATAAAATCTCTTTTAAACAAAAATAATTTGGTCACTCAACCCATGACTGTTTGTGGGATACTGCTGTGTGCAGTTGGCTGCTGCGTTTTGTCCCCCAAACATAGTCAATTCACTTTAAAGTATATTCTGTGAAGACATGATAAGGCACTATATCACATGAAAGTATTATTGAGGAAGAATTTGTTTGTTTGCAGTGTTTTACCACATCAAAACAACAACAAAGGCATCTCAAAGTGTTTCATAGATCATCACTGTCAAGTGCAGTGAATGTTTTTTTTGCCAAAATGAAGGTCCCATTAATAAGTCAGATGATGAATGGCCAATTTATATGGACAATTGTTGGGTAGGAAACTAAGAGAAACTCCCTTCACTATTTGAATCTTTAATATCCTCTTGAACAGAAACAAGACCTAATGCTCTGCCAGGACAGTACCGCACTGTAATATCAATGAAACGTGATCTGCCTAAAACCCAACGCAGGGCATGTTCTAAAGGAATATGGGCAACAATAATAATAATCTTTGCATTTGGTATAGATGCATTTCATGTAATGAAAAATATTCTTGCAGTTCGTATAAGCATCTTTTATGTCATGAAGAAGTCTCAATGTGCTTTACGGGATTTATTGTAATATGTTGCAACTGTGTATTTTGTAGAAGAATGCAGCAGCTACAGCAGATTGTGTGAGTACAAAGTGCTGATGTGGGGCTTTGGACCTACAACCTTTTGATGCAAGAACGTTAACAACTGAGCCAAGCTGACAATAAATATTGGAGAAGATGCAAATCTGGTCAGTATGAGGAAAGTATGTTAAATATTAGCAAATTGTGCAAAATATTAACTGATCAAAGAGAACTAATACATACTTGGTATACAGGTATAATTCCAGGGAAGGTAGAAAGATGTATGTAGTAATGAGATATATGCAGATGTAGATAACTGATAATTGTTTCTCTCTCTAGTGATCCATAAAATCCAAGGTTCAAATCCTGGATTACACTTAACCTTGAGTACCAATAAGGGTGCTATAAATGGCATCAGCATCCTTGGGCTGAGGAGGAATGACAAGGCAAGTTGTCTCCCATTAGATTACTATATCTGTGTCGTTTTCAGTTTAAAACATGATCAGGGCTTGAGTTTGATGACCCTGTGCTCAAATAGCTTACCAGCAATGGCTGCTCAGGCACACTTGGGAAAAATGATGAATTGGAGGAAGGACTAGAGGCTGCAAAGCATCCTTGGACTTGTGCCTTAAAGAGAGGAGGCGAGAGAATAGGGGAGGAGGTACTGTTCCTGAATTTCACATGGGTGGAAAACAAGGGTGATGGGATTGAGTAGCACTACTATATTCCAGTTATTTCTGTAACAGGCCTATCAGAAGGAATTGGATTAATGTTTTCATGGTGAAATCATATCTGAAATCCCGGAAGCTTGTGACTTCTATTACGACGAAGATTACCATGAGCAGTACTTGGCTAAGAACCCAGAAGGTTACTGTAGGCTCGGTGGCACCGGAGTATCTTGCCCTATCGATCCTTAGGATGATAGAGACTAAAGTACTTAAAGTACTTAAACTAGGAGTATTTTGAGGGAGAGAGAGTGAGGATGGTAATGGGTGAGGTGCTCAAAGGAGGAGAAACAGCCAGAGGAATAAGGGGATAGACCAAGGGAAGTTTTGGAGATGAGGGCCACCCCATCATCACGTCAGTTGAAGTGTGGTGTGCTATGAAATGAATAGCCAAGACGGGAGGCAAAGTCAAAACTTTGACCACAGTTTCCTCCTAAAAAGGTGTTCATATTATTTCTTATTTTCATTGCTAGATCAGCATCAAACCTTTCTAACGTTACAGACAAATAACAAACCAATAAGATTGCTTTTTGGTTGCTAAAAAACTTTTTATTTCAAAACAATGAGACATGAAAAATGTAATATTGAGTGAACTACAGAAGATTCATACATCCCCGCCCCTAACAACACACACACACGCCCTCTTTCATTTCCCCACAAAAGTTGAAGAGCAAATAATATATTTTTAAATGTAAAATGTGATCTGTTTATGTGGGGGTTGGATGATTTTGGAGCAGAGATTTAAAATCATCTGATGATATCTCACAGCCAGGAATATCAAGATATCCAAATGTGAGTGAAGGGCACAACTGTCAATTAGTGCTATTAAACAAAATGTTACCTCACCCCCATTGTACCATCTGGGATTGCAAGAAAATTCTCATTCTGGAGGTGTCAATCTGAAATTTTAAATAAAAAAACTGAGAAGCTCTGTTAAAACCCAGGTTGAATTTAAACTGTATTATTAAAAATCTAGCCTAAAACTAGTATCTGGGGAATTGAAGGATTTTGCCTTTTAGTCTCCAGTGTAAAGAATTCCCTATGTAAAAGCTGTTGCTTTGATATATACCAACCACTGCTGGAAACTCTGATCACAGGACTCTGGAAACACTTAATAATTAAACTGGTGCTCTGCCTTCTCAGCTACCTTCACATCCCAGCTCTTCATTAAGTGACATCGCTTGTCTGTTGAAGAATTCAAATATATAATTTATCATAAAAAGTTTGCGCAATTAAATAAAAACTACAATGGACCACTCCTGGCAAATTTTATTGAAACTTTAACCCGATATGTCATTGAATATTCATCTCCAGGATCATGCCTTCAATTACCTATTCAGTTCCATCCTACATTGATCACTAAAATAGCATTTTTTTTTACACTACATCTTTATATTGAGAAATCACATTTATACTGAATTCCCCACAAGAAAGACATAGCAAAAAGATTGTTGTGTCTAGTGATTAGTGTAAGGTAGTCCCTGTGAGTTTCTGATCTTATTTCACTGTTGCTAAGATCTCTTGTGCAAAAGGCAGGTGTTTCACTATGCGGAGGGAAAGTCTCAGGGTTAATCACCCCTCCTAGGTCTTTCATACCTTCTGGTTGCTTTTAAAAAGTAATGCTACTGAATGAACTTTAGCCACTTTCCCCTCATCCTCTGGAATTTTCAAAATAAATCCCTCTACCTCACACCCTCACCTCTGCTTTCCAAACCCTTCTAAAAACAATCCTCATTGACTGTGCCTTACTCACCTCCTACCTATCCCCATATCTCCCACCCAGATCAGACTCAAACTCTATAAAGCATTATTCTACTTGAAAAGTTCTATGTTAGTAAAAGTTGTATTAACAAAGCCTTAGCAGAGTTAGCTTAAAGCTTCCCTCTTAATCACACAAGGGGCACAGTATGAGGAAACTTTAACAAAGCGAAAGGAAGGAATGGAATAATGGGTTCAAATATTGCCGAATTAGACATTTGTAATTGATTTTATAAAGCCATAAACTAGGAAATAGTTCAGGTTTATGGAAACATTTGGGAGGTTTGTTGGAAGAAACATATTTTCAGTATCTGCATGGTGTATTGTATTAATTTTTAGGCAATACATAGATCAGATGTTCCACTACAATGTAGTGAGCTGATACAGTATTTTTTCTCATAAAGATCCTGAGGAACTGATTCTCTGTAGTGGCACTTTTGATGGCTATCTCCATGGTTAGAAGCTTCTGGCAGCAGCATTGATAGAACAACAGTAGTATTCATTTCCAGCAAGGAGTAACTGGGTTTACAGATAAATTGATGGTCAGAGACACAGCAGATATGAGGGGTGCTGGAAGATAAGACTGAATGTCCATTTCCTCATGCAGAGTGTAGGAGAGATGAGTCTGTCATGCACTTTCCTGCTAAAGAATCAACAGGAATTACAGGTGTTGCAATACCCTTTTTATCAATTTATCTGTCATCCCACAAATGTAATGTTCATTGATTTTGGCACTAGAACTTGCTGAAGCTGGTTATACTTGAAAATGGATTGAGAATGCTGAATCCATCAGAATAGCAATCTGTTGGACAATCTGCTTTGGATGTTTTAGTATATTAAAAATAATCATCTTCCTTACAAATTAAGGAAATTGAATAAGACAAACACATCTGTAATGGACTTTCCAATTTGATATCGCTAATTTTAAGATGTTATTGCTAAAACATGCTTTGAAGATCACATCAATCTTATTGTAAGCTGAAGATGGAATAAATATATCAGATACCCAGCAATGATTTACCACCTAAGATTTCCGTAAGAACCAAAGACATTTTTTGGTAGCTTTGTGCCTCTAACTGCTCTTCGTATTTCTTCTCTATTTGGATATGTCTTCTCTGAATAGCTTCCTGAAGGATTCAAGACAGCTCCAAGTAATTACAAAGGTGTATATGCCAGTTTGCTAGTTCTGCAAGATTCATTGCCTATTATAAAAAGCACAACTATGCCTCTTTCAGCTGTGTGTTGAGGTCAAGCTCAATGTACTACGTGGCATGTTCATGTCTAAAACCATTTACATTTGTCAATGATGTATATATTTAAAATTGTCATCTCATCAATATGGCATTTTGATTTTGGTCTGTCACAAGGTTAAATCATGTCTCTACAATCTGTGGAACCAAATGACCAAAGCACTTGTGGTGAGGCGCTGTCATCTGTAACTATGTTCACCTCAAAAGTCCTTGATTTAACAATAACATTGACTTTCCTTGTCTTCAGATACTAGAGGATGATGGATCCCATTGAAAGAGGGAGTGGTCATGTATTTATTTCAAGCAGCTTACCCTAACTACACAAAAGAATCTCACCTTGCAGATGCTGGGCATGGGACACAGGAAAGATCGCATGCATATTTTGTTTCACTGCTGATGAATATCTTCTGGTGGAAAGTATGAGGCATTTTTTTTTCATGAATTAAACTTTGTTCTCAATACCTTGCAGCATGGAGTTCGAAAGAAAGACCCCTGAGACTTAATTCCATTTTCTAATAAATAATAAACCATAACCTTTTTGTTTTTCATTTCCTTCTGAAGCTCAATAAAATTTTAATTAAAAAACATTCTGGTTCAGTGTAGTTAGGACTGCACTGACCAAATGGGGTGGGGTTGTCTCCAGGGATTTAAGAATATGTTGACTTGAGAGATATAGTCCAGCAAGCCACACATACACACACATGTTTGCATGAGGCCTTCATGTCTGATAGAACAAATTAAATAAATCAGATTTTTAAACACATTTTGTTCTCTTTAATATGAGGACTGTTAGCACAAGGAAATTTAAACTGTTCCCATTTCGACACCTAATCTCAAACACTTCCACAGTGAGTAATGGAGCAGATATTAGGTATAGAGCAAGCACTCCGCGAAATATTCGAACAACTTGCATTGCTTTAATTCCAACCTCAGAAGAGTACCTCTTTGAACTCAGACAAATCTGTTTCCTGCATCAGCCAATAGACATGATGGTCAATTAGTGCAAATTACAGATAGTTAAATTATGTGGGTATAGAACCCACTAGGAAATCAATTAACATGCATAAGCAAACATTCGTGTATGTGCCACCTCCGGAGCTGACTTTTCAAACCTACACCTCACTGGCCTCTCCAGCTCCAATATGCACAAACACCAGCCTATCTGAAATTCTGACATTCATACAATTCCTTGCACAAAATTTTGCAAACCATCAGATCTCTTCTTGCTTTGCTCCACTGTCTCTTGATCTCCCAGCAGATCTACTTGAAGATTCTCATTCTTACCTAGAAATCCTTTCATGCCCTCATGCCTCCTAACATCTGTGATTTTCTAGCTTCACTCTTACTTTCTGGTACAGTAAAAGCTTGATGTTCAGCACCCAACTAACCGGAGCGCTCAACCAACCAGTATCTCCCAATACAATTCACCATTCCAGCAAACGGATCTCATACCCGGAGCCATCTGGGACACTCGCCATCTGGGACATCTGCACACATTGCACACACGTGTGCAATGTGTGCAGATGCGCACTTATTAAACTTAACAAATGCTAGAATTTTTATTTTACCGATCATTTTACTGAGTGTGCTGGGATGCTTTATTGATAAGTATCCATACAATATTCTGTTATTATTTAGTCTATTATTAACATGGTATGTTTTAAAATAAGTAATTTTTTTGTGTAGGATTTTCGGCAATTTGCCACTCAAATATCTGCTATATTTAATTAACCGGCATCAGTCAGGTCCCAAGGGTGCTGGATAAACAAGTTTTTACTGTATTAGGTAAGCAGGTTGCATCCCTCCAGGGAGAGAGTGTGCATTTGATTGCAACAATCTGTCTCTGGACTTCTAAAGTGTAGGTGGGATGCATGGAAATCTCAGCTTGGTTTGGATACTCTTAAACATGGTGACGTGTCAGACATCCGGCTACCCCACCAAAATTTTTATTGTTCATGGCTATTTGTGGTGCATGCCTAGAAAATTCAGTCAATACACTTACAATAAATCCTGTAAAAAACTTGAGATGTCCTGGCAAAATGAAAAGCTGCATCAAATACAAGGTTTATTATTGTTATATGTTCTTTCAGCCTTCGGCAAATGCACTTGCACCGTTAATTGTCTAATTAAAATGACTAATTTGTTTCCCGCATAAAAATGCAGTGCCTTTACAGGTCAAAATTGTCTGGAAAGTTATGTGTTTGTACTGCAGCCAGAACCCTATGCAGCCCTGGGGGTGGGAAGTGTAACTAGGTAGAAATCAATGCAATTATTGAATTGCATTGGTACTGAAAATCTGTACCATTGTGGGTTGATTTGTGAATGCATAAATTATAACCAGATAAACATCAAAGAGAATCTTGTTAATTCCATTTTGTTGGGTACATATAGAAACCACAGATTCATTATAATAATCCCTAAAAAAAATTGGTTATTTCAATCCATGACTGTTTGTGGGATACTGCTGTGTGCAATTGGCTGCCACGTTTTGCCCACAAATATACCATCAATTCACTTTGCAGTATATTCTGTGAAGTGCTTTGAGATGTGTAGAGATGTGAAAAGTGCTTTATCAAATGCAACGATCATTATTACATTATTATTGATTATCATGGCGATAGACAACCCCACATTCTCAACACTAATCAACGCTCTCTGTAATAATGTTACCATAGCCACATAATCTAATGCAGTTTGTAGACATGAACAGCAAGTTCAATGCTGTCATCTTGTAACTTATGCACAATTAAAATAGAACCTGCAAAAATGCTTTTGTATGTTGATATGATGGGAATTGTAATACTCCAATGGATCTGTAAATATCTTACAGAACTCAGAAGGTATTGAGCAAAACTGTGCCTGCACCTCATCTATGTGTACATTTAGCTTGAAGGCTAAAGCATTTTCTCTTTTGCTTAAACACTTGTTTTGCTTAGCTATTCATGAATGGGTACATCATGATGCCAAGACAATGGCATGATCCATAGACAGGACATTTGCCCTACAGACTGTAATACCTTATGTCACCAATCCTTTATCCTCTTGTGATTCCCAACACTTTCCTCATTGAGAAAATGGGATGTGGAGCCCATGGTCTCATTATTAGCCTCATTAGCAATGATCTGTTTGTTATTGTTCCAAAGTCCCCTGACATGGGTTCAAACTGACATTACATTTCAATGGTGGATTTAGTAATCATGCACTTTAAGCAAACAAAAACAAGATAATCTAGATTTCAGCAAAGCAGAGTTAATTGTCTTACTATACCATGAAGGTTTCTTGTATTGAAAAGTCTCTTGCACTTCAATGTGTTGCAGCCATGAAGTGGGAGACACAAATCACAGCATTACTTAACATTCACACATGGGTTTCTCCTATTAGTGAGTTTCTGCTTCATTAACTGCAGCGCTGATTGGAGACAAGGTCAGTTGACAATGGGAGGCCACGAACATTGATAGGGTTATAGCCTGCACCTCTTTTGGCATTGACAGAGGCTAATGTTGCCCATTCTCTCAGTGGGAATGTAAGTTGCATTGTTTCTTCTCAAGGAACATTGTTTTTTTAAAATCAATTAGGGGATTCACATGAACCAGCTAATTGGTTTATTATATTATCCCATAATATGTATAATATAGATAATAATAATAACATGTATGATCTCAGATATCCAGTGAATTAAAACTAAAATCAAGTTTCACATGACAAATAAAGGTAATAAAACAAGTAGTTCCTCAGCTAGTTTAGGGAGGAGCTGCATAGTTACAAATTCTTTTTTTCATCTGGTACTGCCTTGTTATTGCATAGGCTGCAGATCATCCAGAACGTTGTGGCTCATGTCCTCCACTGTTCCAGGCTCTGCAACCCCATTTCCCCCATTCTCGCTCAACTCCATTGGCTCCCCATCACCCAGAGGATTCAATTCAAGATCCTGGTCCTCACCTTCAAAGTCCTACCTTTGCGACCTCATAAACCCCTACCAACCTGCCTGCTCCCACCACTCAGCAGGCTCTGGCCTGCTCCATGTCCCACCAATCCACCCGCCCCACCATTGGTGGGCGAGCCTTCAGCCACTCTGCCTCTAACCACTGGAATTCCATCCTGCAGTCCCTCTGCCTTGTTCCCTCCCTAGCGCTCTTCAGTCCTGTCTCAAAACCCTCCTAAAACTACGCAAAAGTCCAATCAGGCACTCCAAATCCCCTCCTTTCCCTCCACCCTCCCCGATCCCAACCCCAGCTTGGGTCTGAAATACCAACTGTCCAGCGCCTTGGATGTCCTCCTTGTGTGAAAGGCACTATACAAATATAATTTTATTGTTGCTGATATGAAGATAATAAATAATATTATAATAATAATCTTTGCATTTGATATAGCGCCTTTTCACATCTTCAAGACGTCTTAAAGCACTTTATAGAATATACTGTGAAGTATATTAACTGTATATTTGTGGGCAAAATGTGGCAGCCAATTGCGCACAGCAGTGTCCCACAAACAGTTGTAGATTGAATAACCAAATTATTATTGAGGTTTTTTTTGAGTGATTATTATTAGGCTTGTGGAGAAGGGAAACTTGCCTAAGATTTGGCCCTGCCTGGAATTGAACCCAAGTCTTTCGCTAGAAGATGTTTCTAATCATATTCCAATGCATTTGCTTTGTATTCCTCTCACTTCAGTTTCTCATTTGCTTTGTATTCCTCTCACTTGAGAATCTCTCCGTCTACTCCATTAGTTCTTCCACATCCACACAACCCTCATTTAAATTATGCAGTATATAGGCCATCTGAACAACTGAGCACCCGTACACATGATTGAGATGACCTCTTGGATGCTTTCCTTCTCTCTTACATTTGTCACAATGAAGCTCCCTGAAACTGCTGCCAGGAATGCCGAGGTGAGAAGGAATGCTATTTCAGATTGGGATTTCATAAAGAGTCAGCATTGTCGGTGATGAATAATACTAATCCTTTGATTATATTTGATATATGCCTTATCAGTTTTCAAGATGTCTCAAAGCGTGTCACAGAATATACTGTAAAGTGAATTGATTATATACAGTAAAAGCCCGTGTATCCAGCACCCTCGGACCTGGCCAATGCTGGTTAAAGTGCCTGCTGAATATTCGGCCGAAAACGTGAAAAAAAAAAAATGTAAATGTTTTTTTCAATGCATTTTTCCGGATAAATTTTGGTTAATCGAATGCAGACCTTTTGTTTTTTTGCAATGCCAGTTATACAGAAGTTACGGTTGATCAGGTGCCTGATAAATGGGCTTTTACTGTACTTTGTTGGTGAAACACGGCACTCAATTGTGCACAGCAGTGTTCCACAAACAGACGTAGATTGAGGGACCTACCAGTTGACGAACAACCAGGTTCCTACTTTCTGCTAGATAAACAGGTGTGTGGAATAAGGAAACTTGCCTAACACTTCGCCCTGCTGGGAATCAAACCCAGGTCTCTCGCTTGTGAGGTGAGTGCTCTAACCAGTAAGTTACAGGACTCCAATAATTTCCGATCTGAGTATTAAGGTTCTTTAATATTTTTTTCACTCTGTGCTGCCACTGGCGACATATCATTGGGAACAAGCAAGCATTGGAGAGAGGACATGATTAATATTTTACAACTATTTTTTATATAAAGAAGCTCACAAATGCAAATGCCATTAAGTCCTATGTGCAAATAATTACTGTCAGAGAAGACTATTTACTGCGTCTCCATGTGCTCTGAATTGGTAAACACATGGGCCATGACACCTAAGGATCAATTTATTTTCAGGTTTGTTTTCAAATTTTCTATTGTAGATTAAGTTTCAGTAACATTTCATTGCAGATCTACTGAAAGAAATTTAATTGACTCAGTAAGGTCTTGAACAGATACACATTAAAAAAAGTTTTGATAATTGGCAATGAATAATGAATACACTTATACACAGAGAGAGAGATCTGCAGATCCTGGCAGCCAATGCTCCCAAACTTATGAGCTAGGCTGCGGAGAAGAGACTATTATTTCATGTTACAGGCATAGATAAATAGATCCATGAGTGCAGCGAGACCACGTGGGATAGTAAAGATGCTGTTAGGCAGGAAATGCGGATGAATACACACCACTACACGGATGAATGCGGTCCCTTGTTTGGAGGAGTGAAACTTGAAAATTGAAACCCGTGGATTTAAATCGCGGATGCGCAAAACGCATCGCCGCGGTTTGCGAGGGTCGTCGCATTTAGCAAACCGTGAATGCATGAGTTTCATGGTTGACGAGGCTGCGGTTGGGGCGGGATACCTGTATATTACACAAACATTTTTATAAGTGTTCCAGCTCCGCTCAGTGGTGGGGACACGTGGTTGAGCTGCGGACAGGAAAATGGTGGCAACATTATTATTATAATACTTTCACCCTTTTCATGCTTAGATGTGATGCCCACCGGGAAGCTCACAGATAGTTCCTGCTACCTACCTTCCACCTATTGAGGGCTGAAACCCACACTTGTCAGATGTCAAACATCCAACCAGTGATTATTCTGCTTGGATGGGAGGTACGCAAAGTTTCCTTGGAGCTGAACTGACTCCACGATGACATGCTTGGTAGCAGAATGTTGGAATCAAGCCAGTCCTCTGTGGCAGTCTCTCGTCTGGTTCCTGAGCTACTTGGGTCCGCAGTATTCCAGGGCACTGCTGATGACAGCCCAGCCAACCTGGCTCATTTTTAGGAACTGGAAGGGATATCCAGTTACTAGGAGCAGGGAACCTTTCAATTCACCTCCTGCTAACCTAGCAAACCAAAGCCCGAATGGGTAAAGTGGTCGTTGCTGGACAAGCAATGGGAAAGCTTTCCAGACAGTAATATCAATGCAAGTTATGTGTTTTAGCGGTTAAGACAACAGCAGGACCCCCAACACACATTCTGGAGACTCCAGGCCTTGGGTCTGACCCAAAAATATCAGCAGCAGCGCTCTCACCTCTGAGTCAGAAGGTTGTGGGTTCAAGCTCCATGACAGGACTTGGAATTATATAGTCTGAACTGACACTCCAATACAATGCTGAGGATATGTTGCATTGTTTGAGGTGTTGTCCTTTGGACATTAAATGAGACATTAAACTGAGGTCCTATCTGTCTTTTCAGGTGGATGTTAAGGATCCCACGGCACTATTTGAAAAGAGAGAGGGGTTATTCCTGGTATTCTGGCCAACAACTCCCCAAAGTAAAAACCAATGATCACTCACTCTCTCCATTACTGTTTGTGAGAAAACTGCTGTGCTCAATTAGCTGCCCTACTGTGCCCACAAAATACACTTTACTGTATATCCTGTAAAGCCCTTTGACATGTCTCAGTGAAATGATAAGGCTTTGAGATGTCTCGGCACTAAATCAAATGCAAGGATCATTATTATTATTTTGTAATGTCACATGAATTAAGCAGATATCTCAGTGGGAGTGAGAGCTGTCTTATGTGGTTACATGCTTTCACAGGCAGCAGCCCTATTTTCATACGGAAACAAAAGCAGGCAGTTTTCAAGGGAAAAATCGAAGTTATCCATCGATGGTCAACCAACCGTGAAAAATAGCCAATTTCAGTCAGCTCAAGGAGAGTGCATTGAGTGCAGAATCATTGCACATACACACAAAGTGGTCTGCGGAGGAGACACATATTGTATTCCTGATGTAAGCTCTTGTTTATTAACTGGACTATCCATGTTAGATTAGTGCATTAAATAATATTGATCGGAGATGAAGAGAAAAAGTAACCATTGCAAATCTTTGACAGAATTTAAATCAGAATCCTCCAGCCAATCTTAGATAGACATTGTCAGTTTTAAGGAATTATCTTGCCACCAAAGACTTTCAATTATCCTTTGTCAAGCTTGCAATCACCATTGCTAAAAAGAACTAATTTTAGCAACACAAGAAAAAAAACTATGAATACCTCAGTGATTTTTAAAGCTACAAACAATCCAGTTTTTAAATGTAATTCCATATAAAATTGCAGTGTGCGTTTGTATATTGACTCACTCATACAAAGCAATAAGAGCATTCATATTGTTTTTTGGTTTGACAATGTGTGCGTGCACAGAATGCATGAATCAGATGCTTACATTTATTGGCCTGGATTGAAAGCAATGTGGTGCAAGAAGTGAGCGACCTGGGTTTGATTCCCAGCAGGCAAGTGTCCTTACTCTACACTGTTTACCTAGCAGTAAATAACAACAACAACAATTTTGATTTATATAGCGCCCTCCATGCTGTACGGTGTCTCAGAGTGCTTCACAATAGCGGATCGCATGACCGCGCGGTCGAAGAGAAAGGTCTTTAACTGTGACCTGAAACTGGGAAGAGAGGGGGCGAGGCGAAGGAAGTGAGGAAGGGAGTTCCAGAGCCTTGGGGCATAGTGGCTGAAGGCATGGCCGCCAAAGGTGGAGCGGAGGATTCGGGGGACATGGAGGAGCCCAGACCCTATGGAGCAAAGGCAGTGGGTGCTGGTTTGGGGAGAGAGGAGATCAGAGAGGTAGAGGGGTGCAGAGGAGTGGAGGGACTTGAAAACAAGGGTGAGGATCTTGAAGTCGATCCTCTCAGGGACAGGGAGCCAGTGAAGTCTGGCAAGTGGTGAGTATGCAGGCGGCAGAGTTTTGAATTAGCTGGATTTTGTGGATTGTGGTGGAGGGGAGGAGGGCATTGCAATAGTCCAGCCAGGAGGTGACAAAGGCATGGACCAAGGTTTCAGTGGCTTTTGGGGTGAGGTATTGCTGGACGGGCGATCCGTCGGAGGTGGAAGAAGGCGGTGCTGATGAGGGACCAGATGTGGCGGAGGAAGGACAGTTGGGGATCGAACCTGATGCCTAGGTTGCGCACAGATTCTGAGAGTTTTAGGGGCAGGGCGGGAAGGTGGAGGAGGTGAGAGCCGTGCGAATGGAGATGTTGACGAGAGCCAAAGAGTATGGCCTCCGTCTTGTCAACATTCAGCTGCAAGAAATTTGCATTCATCTAGCTCCTGATGTCTGACAGGCAGGTTGACAGAACATCAAGGGACTGGGGGTCACAAAGTGAAGTGGAGAAATCGAGTTGGGTTCATCCGCGTATATGTGGAAGTGTGCCCCATGTCTGCGGATGATATCCCCAAGAGGGAGCATATAGATAAGGAAGAGGATGGGGCCAAGGATGGATCGCTGGGGTACCCCACAGGTAACTGGGTAGCAGCGGGAGGAAAAGCCGTTTGTGGAGATGTACTGCTGGCGGTTTGTGAGGTAGGACTCGAACCAGGCGAGTGCGGTCCCACTGAGGTGGATGATGGAGGACAGGCGGTGGGGGAGGATGGTGTGGTCGACTGTGTCGAATGCAGCAAACAGGTCCAGGAGGATAAAGAGGCAGAGGGAGCCCTGGTCGCAGATAGAGAGGACATCGTTTGTGACTTTCAATAGGATGCAGTTGTTAGTCGAGTGACAAATCGCTTTTTATGGGGATAAATTATGGGGGCAATATTCCATCAAAGAAATAATAGATTGGTCAGTTCAATCCACGACTGTTGCACACTGCAACATATTATGTGAAGTACTTTGAGATGTCTCGAAGAAAGGTGCTATATCAAATACAAGGAATTATTATTATAATATATTTGAAATATCTCCTGAAAGGCTGCTGTTCTTCCAGACCAGAGGCTTTCCTGAGTGGGAAACCAAGATAGGCCCCTTCATCTGGCTGCTCCCTCTGCCCAACCCCGCCCCCCACTTCCTGTTTGGTGACCAGCACCTTCCCTGTGAAGTAGTGTGAGATGCTGAATAAATGAAAGTTGTGGTTTTTGTTCAATAGTTTAATAATTTTCCTTAATTATGTGATTAGGAATATCACAATCGTCGGCTTGTGATATCTAAAAGCACAAAAATACATAGTACAGTTCAGTATTGATTTTTTAAAAATACATTAGCTCACTATTAAAAAATGAAAGAAATAACCAACAGTAAATTGGAACTATTTTGAAGGTGCGAATTGGGTCAAGGTCAGTATATGCTGTGAAGCACTTTGAGAGACCCTTTTGACGTAAAAAGGAACTCGATTAAATATAAGGATTATTATTTTGAATCTGTATCAAGACGCTATCTGAAGCCAATTCCAGAAATAGTAATCACAGGCAGCCTAATTTTATATTACTCTTACATGTGATATTTTTCAGGGCTCACCCCTTGCTTCTCCTCTTTTCACCATCTGTATACTCCCATTTATAATAATCCTTGCATTTGATATTGTACTTTTCACGACTTCTAGATGTCTCAAAGTGCTTCACAGAATATACTGTAAAGTGAATCAACTATACTGTATATATGTGGGTGAAACACGGCAGCCAATTGCGCACAGCAGTGTCCCACAAATAGTTGTGGATTGAAATGACCAATTTATTATTGTTTTGTTTGGAGGGGTTATTGTCAGATGGAGCAAGGAAACTTGCCCAAGGTTTCGCCCTGCCTTGGTCCCAGGTGTAAGCAGAGTACTCTAACCCCTGAACTGTAGGACTCTTCCCCTACAGGACTTAGTGACATCATGACTGCTGCCACAGTACAGGGATGACACCTGTCTCTATCTCTCTGGCCCTAGCCTTGATTCCAAGACCACTGCTGATATGACTGATTGCCTGGCAGACTTCCAATCCTGGATGACTTTCCACAGGTAAATGACAACAGGACAAAACCTTCAGATTCTGATTCATAAACAAATGTGCTACTCTCTAAGCCAAGCTAATAGAATATTCATTGAAAGAGTTAAGGGGGTTGTGTGGGGGGTTTACAAAGAATGTTATTTCACACTGAGGATAATTCAAACATGTAATGGAGATAAATACAAACTATGGCATTGGAAAAATAAAACTGGAAGTTTATGTGTAGTGTACTTCATCGTGGATAGAACTTGGATAGAAAAGGGAAACAGAATGACCGTATTGGTTGACTCATCCTTCACTATTCAAAACTGTGCAAAGCAGCAATAAATGAGACAAACAAGAATGTTGGACTATATTGCTAAATTGGATAAATTGAGATGCCCAGAAGTGATGCTCAAGTCATTTTCGAATTAGACCACACCTAGAATATTGCGTGCAGTCTGGGCTCTGAACCACAAGACTTCTCATGCTGCTAGAGCAGTGGTTCACAACCTCGGGTCCCGACCCAAATCAGGGTTGTGGGGGTTCTCAGTAGGGTCACAAAGGGTCATCAGAATTTTTTGTTGTTGCTTTTTTTAAATGCTGCAAATGCTTTTTTTAATGCAGAAAAGTGCCCGAGGCAACACCGCCGACCAATTTGTTTGAAAGAAAAGAACATTTCAAAAGAGATATAATTCTACAGAATCTTTAAATTCCAATCAATGTAGTTAGAAACTACTGGGGAATGTATAATTCACACAATACCAATTATTCCCAAAGAACTGCAGTACATTAATCTCCTAAAGAATGCTTCAGAAGTCAAGAAAAAAATGCAAAATATTTGGAATATTTATTGAATTATTGTTTGTGATTGTAATAAAATTAAGCATAAAAATCATAGAAAGTTTTCGGCATATATGGAGGTTCTGTGCTTGTGCTAGCATTATTACTGGAGCTATATCAGTCACTGGCTGCTGTAAACCTACTGCCCTTCTATTTTCACCAGTAACCCTTTACATTTATATTTTTCCTTCATTCGCTTATCCATTTACCTTTTAAATATTCTTATAGACTTGGCTCAACAACTATTTGTGGTAAACTGTTCCATATTCTAACAACCCTAAGTGCGTATGTGTGTGTGTAAAAAAAAAGCTGTCAGCCTTTAAGGTAAATGTGTAACCTTGATGGAACATCAGCAAAAAAATTATAAGGATGTCACGTGAAGTAAAGTCCCATTTTGATCAGTTGATATTTTGACAGTAATATACCCTGTACTGAAGTTTCTATTAATATTCAAAAGAAAATATTAGCTGCTAGCAAAATGCCAAGGTACCGAATGAGCTGTGGCATGTTATTGAGCAGGTTGCATACTGGTGAAGGGGTCTAAGAGTCCATGGAAGCTTAAGGCAATAACAATGCAGTTTACCAAACCAACGCTCGAGGAACTGAGTTTTTATCTGTCTGAGACATATGGAGTGAAATTCGCTGTCTGGCTGTCCTGAATTAAACACGTTTGGGTAGTCTCTACTTATTCATTTGATATATGTAAGCCGGCAGCAAAAATGCCCAACAGTTTTTCAACATGTTGCTAATTTTATTCCATGAATCAATGAAGACAAAAAAACGAGTAGTAGAAAAGGTCACACTGGATTAGTGTATTCTTTTACCTGAAGAGAATTGCTATTTAACCTATGTGTTCTTGTTAGATTTAAATAGTAAAAAAATACTTTCTTTTATGAGGCAAGAACTACAAGCATCTTGTACCCAGTTACTTGTAATTGGTAAAAGGTTGCCTGAGACAAGCAAAGTGAAAGTTATTCTGGTCAGTCCCTACAAATAGCTTCAGGGGATTTTTTTTAATCACTGGAGGACATATGCTGACAAGTGGAAATTTCCAATGCACATTGGGTGGAGCTGTGCTGAGGATTTTCCTGAAATATATGGGGATAAACCTGTTCTAATGATTTTGCAGATAAGGTGAAACAAATGACAAACGTGACTCTACTTTTCCACCCCAATTTGCGACCCCCAGTCTCAAGATGTTCTGTCAGCCTGTCTGTCAGACATCAAGAGCTGGATGACCACAAATTTCCTTTAGCTTAATGTTCACAAGACAGAAGCCATACTCTTTGGCTCTCGTCAACGTCTTCAATCCCACGTTCTCACCTCCTCCACCTACCCGACCAGCCCCTAAAACTCTTCGAACCTGTACTCAACTTAGGCACAGGTTGGACCCCCAATTATCCTTCCTCCACCACATCGGGTCCCTCAACAGCACCACTTTCTTCCATCTTCGACTTATCGCCCATCTCGGCCAATATCTCACCCCAAAAGCTGCTGAAACCCTGGTCCATGCATTTGTCACCTCTTGGCTGGACTATTCTAATGCCCTCCTTGATGGTCTCCAATCTGCCACCAATCATAAAATTCCGGTTATTCAAAATTCCACCGCCTGCATTCTCACCCGAACTAAACTTCGCTCCCTAGTTATCCCAGTCCTTTCCAGACTTCACTGACTCCCTGTCTCAGACTGGATTGATGTCGAGATTCTCACTCTTGTATTCAAATCCCTCGACTCCTCTGCATTCCCCGTACTTCTCTGTTCTCTCTCCTCACAACAGTACTCATTGCCTTCGCTCTACTGGGTCTGGCCTCCTCCTTCCCCCACCCCAACTCCTCTGTTCCACTGTCGGCAGCTGTGCCTTTAGCCACCACGCCCCGAGGCTCTGGACCTTCCTTCCTCGCTCCCTTACCTCGTACCCTCCTTTCCTATTTTCAGGTCGTGCCTAAAGATGTTTCTTTTCGACTGGGTTTTGGGTCACCTCTTTCCCCTTCTCTCTGGCTCAGTCCTGGGATCTGTTATTGTGAAGCGCTCTGAAATGCTGTCCGGCATGGAGGGTGCTATATAAATCTAAGTTGTTGTTGTGTGAAATTCCCTCCACTTTGTTTTTTCGGGTAAAGGAAAAATTAACACTATCTCGTCCTCCCGACACGAAAAGTGCTCTAAAATGTAATTTTGTTGTTGTTGAATTTCAACCGATAAGACAATATCGAGCATTTGCTTGATGTCATGTAGGAAAGAAGTTGGCATGAGACACCTGAGATTTCTCAGACTATGAAAATCGCTTAAAAAGGATATTTTGAACATTTTCAGACTCTTTTATATATGTCTCTTTTATATATATTGCATCAAGAAATTGTTGCGCTTATGAAAACTTGGTACAACCTTACACCAACTGATGACAAGTGGGAAATGGTGCATTTGGATAAAATAGCCAAATGAGAGGATGATCATCATTTGCACAATTTGAGTGATTTTCATTATTTCATTGAACACAGCAATAGATGCAGTGTAGGTGCAGAAGCACAAAATTGAAACTGGTTAGAGAGCCAATTTCAACATTGTTTCATCGGGAGTTATTCTGTCACTATGCCAACCCTTCTCTCTCACCCTGCTAAAAATGTCCAAGTTTCACACATGTGCATGAGATTATGTAGGCCTACGATTTACTTGCCAAATCAGGTCCCGGTAAACTCGTAAAACAATTAGTAGTCAACCTAGCTCTTTTGATGGCACTCTTTGCACTGAGTCAGAGGTTGTGGGTTCAAGCCCAACATCGAAAATTTCATTTTACAGCCTCTTGTGCAATGCTGAGAGAATGCTACATTGTCAGGATGAGCCATAAAACCAAGGTCCTGTGTGCCTGTGCAGGTCGACAGTTAAGATCCCAAGACACCATTCGAAAAGAAAAGAGAGTTTCTCTCATTGTCCTTCATGGCTGATTGTTTGACATTGCTCTGTACAAATTGGCTGCCGTGTTTGCCTAAAAAATACACCGTCACTTCAATTTACAGTAAAATTCTCTGAGGTCCTTTGTCACATCCTTCTGATGTGAAAGGCACTATATCAATTGCAATTATTATTGTAACTTCATGTACATGCACAACTGAATTACATTTGGCAATATCTCACAGCTCTGCATTCATTTTAGATAAGTGGATATGTGAATAGTTGGTGGTGCAGATAAGCAATGGGTGCTACAGTATTGTGGTAAATGTTGATTGTAATCAAATGTGAGCCTAAAGAGGGCATAGTGAAGATTAATTATTGCACAACGTATGAGATGTTAATCTTCATTTTAGAATTACAAAAGAGGAAGCTTTCTAAATGGAAAAGGGTGGGACACCTGGAATGCTGGTGTACATACATAATAATCAAAAGTAAGGCCAAGTTAACTGGAGAAATGGACCCTGTTCTAACCTTTATCAATGCAGCCATTTTAGACATGATTGTAAGATAAAATCTATATTGAACAAGGGGACTTAGTAAAATGATCAAGCCTTCTGGTGATCATGTGAAGTGGTATTGCCTTTTTGTGTTGTCAATTTAGCTGAAGCTGCAAACATTTAGCATCCAGAAGGATTAAAGTTCCTCTAGGCTTGAGGAAATGAAATACAAAAACAAGTGTAGAAGCTTTTATTTCAGCTTCTTAGCATCTGCTTTGGATTTCAGTTCAGCACGCTTGAGTTTCAGAGGGTGCAAAAAAAAAATTGCAAACCAATGGGGCCACAGCAGTGTAGAAGGCTTTAAGCACCCATTAAAAGTACTTTAACTACCTGTTTATGTCTAGCAACTTCATTAAAGTTTGGCGACACTGACAGCAGAATTTATTTGCTTGTGAGGAAGCTGGCCAGTGTTTTGAGTGCTGCAGATACACACATATATTGACTCCTGACAAAAGTCTGTGAAGGAATATTTTTTTTCCCAATCAGCGACAAGGTTGTAGCATCATCTGGCCCTGCAATGCATCTGTGGACTGTGTGCATCCACATCAACATGGTATACCATCAGATAAGGAAGACAGAGAAGTAAATTAAAGCTAAAAGGCACCTTTGAAGCAAATCTTTATGGGGTATTTGACCTAGACATATGAATACTTCACAAAGGTATTGTAACTTCAATCTTATCAAAATTAGACATGACAGCGAAAAATGTCATCCTGACCTGGGGTTTCAGAACCATGTATTGTAATGCTACCGTTTACTCAAGATGTTATACTTGAAAGCCATATTATACTTGAAATCACAACTCATATACTGCAGCATAACCATCGATCAAGCACCTGTAAAACAACTTGAATTTCATGCATTGCATTATCCTCTAGATCCAGTGGTTACATATTTCTTTATGAACAGAGCACTCATTCTTCAGCAGTTTATAGAGATAATAGGTTGGGAAAGAAGAGTTGCACGTACAGGTGGATTCTATAGTGTACAGTGAGGACAGTGAGTGTACAGTAGCGCCTTGGGACGTCCTCCCGACGTGAAAGGCACTACATAAATGTAAATTGTTGTTGTTGTTGTTGAGGAGACAAAAACAAGTGAAATGTCCAAATAAAGAATGGTAAGATCTTAGATATCAAACCAGGCAACCAAATATAACAGTGAAGGGGGTAAAGCATATAAGTTAATTTCATAGATATAAATGCTAGAAGCATTTGAAATTAAATGGTGGAACTGGAAGTATTAGTGGGAATCACAAACATGGCAAAATCAGGATGATGGAAGTGAATACAACTTACAAGGACACATTATGCTGGAAAAATAGGAGCAATAGGAAAGGTGGAAGTGAATACAACTTACAAGGACACAAGTTATTCTGGAAAAATAGGAACAATAGGAAAGGTGGATGGTATGTAAGGGACAATTTGAAGGTTAAGTAATTCAGTCAGTATAGCATGGTATAAAAACCTCTGATTGGATGTGCTCAAATAACATTTGTGGTTTGTTACAGATGGTCAGGCCAAAGTAAGCAGAATGTTTTGTCATTTTATGAGAACATTAGAAGTGTTATGTGAGGAAAAAGAAGGTAGAACTGATGAGGACTTCACATAACCCACATAAAGTGTGAATGTCCAAGAGGGAAGGATCTTACCAATAGAGTGCATGACTACTTCCTGACTCAGTGTGTCAGGAGCTCACGGGGGACAGGGGTCCCTTCTTGACTTAGTTCTAATCAATGACTCGGACACTATTTATGGGATAGACGTACTTGATCAACTACATAACAGGTACCACAGCTCAGTAACATTCAACTTGACTTGCAAAACCGGTATGAATCAAACTCTAGTATTCAAATCTAGTAGGGCAAACTTCAGAGGTATAAGGGCTGAGCTAAATGGCATAGACTGGTAGGCAACACTCAAGGACAAATCAGATGAATGTGATCAAAACTCAGAAACACAGACAACTCAACCTGGACTCGTGTTTTTTAAAATCTAGGAAGCAAAACGAGGAGAAAGAAGAGAAATTCCACCTGAATCTAGACCAGTGGTGGCCAACCTATGTCCCTCAGGCCAGAAGCAGTCCAACTGGCCTTCAAAACGTAGCCTTTTGAACATTTGCATGTGTCTACTCCATATTCGATTGGTAGTAACATAAATTAACACAGAGGTTGTTGCCTTTGTGTAGAAAGATGGTCAATCCTTATTCACCAAATATCATCAACCTAAACTGTGCCATGCCTGAACTGCAAAGTTTCCCGGCATTTTCCTCCTCTAGGATCCTTGTTTTTTTCCAAACCAAGAATTGCTACCCTCTGAAGTGGTTGCAATGGAGATAATCAAGAATAAATTCAACTAAACCATTTAGAATTAATTTTTTTTCCAGAAACTGTGCTCAGCCAACCGTGATATTAAAGATAATTTGAAGAACAAATAATGTGCAGTAAATATATAAATTGGTCCCAAACACACAATAAATAACTTAGTATTGCCAATATAAGATAAAATAAATGGTTATAAAAATTGTATCTCTAGTTTGTGTCCCTGAGAAGCAAAGGCAATCTAATTGGCACATCATGAAATTCTCTTAGATTAAAAGTCTGGAATGGAATTATTTTTGTAATCCCTACATTGCTTCCATGACTAACCTTGAAAAAACAAATGCAAATTAGAATGTGGGCAGTGGGGCGTCCCTTAGATTGAAGGAACAGATTGATTTTAAGGTTATATAGTCCCAGTACTTCTCCATTTATTACCATCCCAACACAAAGCAAATAAACATTGCTTTAAGAATGTGTCTTTGATATCTGATATCTAAAGATATCTTTAGAATGATAAGCACACTACTGAGTATTGACAAATTGCTTGATCATCTTAACGCCAACATATTTTTTGGGGGGTGCATATATTGCTCATTTTTGACTATAGAGCAGGAAAATGCAAACGGGGCTGTGGACTATATTTCCAAATCAGTTGAGATTAGATGCCAGTAGTCTTGCTTGATGTATATAGTGTTCTGCTAAGGCCATGCATAAATTGAAAACATTGGCCATCATTTTGACCACATTCTGGATTTTTAAACTATATGTAATTGTATTTTGGTTCAAGGACAAGTGCAAAAATGGCAGAATGCCAACCCAATTGATTCAAGAAATTCAAACACTCTTGACTTTCATCCTCCAAGCTTCCTCAAATTCAGTACATTTTTCACTCTTGTATCAGTTTCCCATCTCACTTCATCCAAGACTCCAAACACATTGAGCAAACAGAATACTGAAATAAAGTTTTCAAGAAAAGTAATTCACAAGGAACAAAACTGAGCAGGGATGCAGAACAAAGAGCTAGAAAATCTACCAGGTTCCAGGTTTACTCTGCTAACTTAATGTTTCAGAGCCTCCAGAAATTGTCACGTTATTAAAGCAGCCTCAACTTTAAAGCTGAATTTTGGTAAGTTTCTTTTAAGAGCTACAGAAAACCATTTTCAAATTTAAGACTGAATTCAACACTTTGCAAAAATTCTGAATGTTTTGAAATGTTACATAGAGTAAATCTAGATCTGGGTGGATTTTTTACCCCAACATACAGAATATTTGCTTGTCTGGATACATACAATGCTTATACATAATAAGTCTGCTGTAACCACATTTTAATCAACACTAAAATTTCAGGTCACAGCTAATAGTGGTGATGGAGGTCGCAGCTAATAGTGACCTCCACACCCAGCTCCATTTTTTGGCCCCGCTCATTTCTGACACCATCAACCTTTCCCTCTCTTCAGGCACCATCCCTACCTCCCTTAAAACAGCCACCATCACCCCTATCCTGAAGAAACCCTCCCTTGATGCGTCGCAACCATCAAGCTATCGACACATCTCCAACCTCCCGTTTTTATCCAAGGTCCTTGAAAGAGTGGTTGCCTCCCAGCTCCGCTCTTTCCTTTCAACTCACTCACTCCTTGAACCCCTCCAATCAGGTTTCCGCCCAATTCACAGCACAGAAACTGCCCTGGTTAAGGTTACAAATCACATCCTAACCGCCTGTGACCAGGGTTCCCTCTGCCTCCTCGTCCTCCTTGACCTGTCTGCTGCGTTCGACACAGTCGATCACACCATCTTCCTCCAATGTCTTTCCTCTCACCTCAACCTTCAAGGCACAGTCCTTGACTGGTTCCATTCCTACCTGACCCACCGTTTACACTTTGTTTCTTCCAACGGTTTTTCCTCAAACCCCCGCACAGTTTTTCACGGCGTCCCTCAGGGCTCTGCCCTAGGCCCCCTCCTTTTCACCCTTTACACGCTCCCTCTGGGCGATGTCATCCGCAAACATGGGGTAAATTTCCACATGTATGCGGACAACACCCTGCTGTACCTTTCTGCCTCATCCCTCAACCCCCAGACCATCGATGTTCTGACAGCATGTCTGTTCGACATCGAGTCCTGGACGAGGGACAACTTCTTGCAATTGAACGTGAGTAAGACTGAGGCCCTCCTGATTGGCTCAAGCCAGCGCCTCCGCACATTGGGCGCTGCCAGCCTCAACATCCAAGGCTGCACTCTCCACCTCACAAAGCCAATCAGGAACCTCGGCATCATGTTCGATCAAAAACTTTCCTTCCTCCCCCACATCCGTGCCTTGACCGGCACCGCTTATTTCCACCTGCGCAACATTGCCAGGCTCCGCAACTATCTTACCCCCCGCGCTGCCAAAACACTCGTGCACGCGTACATCACCTCGAGGCTGGACTACGGTAACTCTCTCCTCGTTGGCCTCCCCAGTTCCTCCATTCACAGGCTGCAGGTCATCCAAAACTCTGCAGCCCGTGTGTTGTCCCGCACCCGCCTCCGCGACCATATAACCCCCACCCTCGCCCATCTCCACTGGCTCCCCATTCTCCAGAGGATCGTGTTCAAGATCCTCGTCCTCACCTTCAAGGCCTTACACGGCCTTGCCCCGCCCTATTTAACCAATCTACTTTCTCCCTACAAGCCCTCCCGGACCCTCCATTCAACAGGACTTGGCCTGCTCCAAGCCCCCCGCCCGAACCGCCCCACTATCGGAGGCCGGGCCTTCAGTTTCTCCGCTCCCACCCTATGGAATACCATCCCCCAATCCCTCCGTCTCGTTTCTTCCCTTTCCTCTTTCAAGGCCGGTTTGAAGACTTTCCTCTTCGACCGTGCCTTTTGTTCCAACCCGAATTTTTCAACCTCCCCTTCGTGTCTCACCCCTTCCCAAACACTCCCCTCCCAGCTCGGGTCACACGCCTCCTATGCAGCGCCTTGGGACGTCCTCCCGACGTGAAAGGCGCTCTATAAATGTAATTTGTTGTTGTTGTTGATGGATCAGGCTCCATTTATAATCCTTCTACCTTAATTACCCACTCTATCAATAAGGAATAATGGTCTCACTGTCTTCAAATTACTAAGATAGTCCAATTTATTTGTCAATACATATTGAGCAATCTATTTGTATCTTTCTCATCTGCCCTAAAAAACCACAAAAATAACAATCTTAAAAAAAACACTTACATTTACCAGTGTGGTGTCTGGTTTGGAATTGCATTTGATAAGCCTTCCTTATTCATTATTCATTTGAGAATGTTTTGTTAATAAAGGATTTTATCAGTTGGCACCTGAGATTTTTTAAAAAGGCAGTCCTCCCCCTTTATAGCTTCGCAAAGCATTTCTCAGGTAGTCTAAATTTGACAGTCTATGCCACCAACAATGCTAATTGAAGTTCTATTTCAATGTACCTTCTAGTTTGTGCCTAGGTTGCAGCATCAACCAATTCAATGGTTTCTATCCTACTCTAATAAAATGAAAACAAGATCTTGAGAAACCATCAGACTGCACAGTGCTTCTTGCATATCCTATTTCTCAAGGGAATCAAAACATTTTGACCATTGGCTTTAGTATATTCAAAGCTGTCCATTGGCATTTGTAGAATTTGCCTTCAATAAGACTGGGGTTCTGTCAGTATTTGGCCCCAAACAAAGTTTAGGTGGACGGGGGTGGGGGGGTTAGGGTGGGGGCAGGGTGGTGGCAGCACCTCTGACAATGTAGCACTCCCTCCAGCACCGCACTGAAGTATCAGTATGGAACATATGAGTTCAAAGTCCTTACGTGGGCATCGAACCACAAACTTTGATTAAGAGATGAGAGTGCAACCCACTGAACGAAACTGACACCTATAACATTTATGCTGTAACTAGTGAGAATTAATTTATAAATTACTACACATAAAGTCAATTAGCCATTTGATAGTCACCACCCAGTGATAATTATCACATTTAGTGAATTATGAAACAACGCATATTTTATCCCATTCATTCATTGCCCTTGGATATACAGTTCAATTGTCACTATTTGCCCACCTTCCCTCTTTTGAGCTTGGGTTCATGTTCGCTTGTATAGCTTGTAGTTCTATCAAACATTTTGTTTGTGTTCCCCTCAGGAATCTTGAATCTTTACACATACAATATCCCTTGAGCCTTTTTTCTCCATTGTTTTCTTAGCTTCTTGCTAGCTCAGGTCCCCAATCTATTCTATCAGTTTAGATGTCTCCCACTGTATCCTCTACAATGTAAGGATATTATTACTTTAGTACAGTGACTAGAATTGTACACTACTCCAGGTGGGGTTGGACCTGTGCCCTCTTCAAGCTGACTCACTTCCTACAAATTCTGCTCTATCCCTCTGGCTATTCACAATAAAGTCCTGTTTGCTTTTTTCCATTGCTACTTTAGTTACTGTAATGCCATGCTCTGCTGTGAGTAAGCAATCCATCAACATCCCCACATCTCACTCTTGTCATTTCCTGTAGCATAGCTTCCTTTTCTTTCCAGGTCGCTCTATATTTGTTTTTCTTGTATCTGATCTTTTCTTCATATTTGTCACATTGCCCGCTTCCACCCCCACTCTCACTTCAAATACAACTGAAACCCTTAACAAGTCTTTGTTAGCTTCTTCCCAGACTTTTCAATTGCACTCCCCATCGGTTTCCCTAACTCTTCTATCTATAAACTTCAACAAAACATTGCTGTTTTGATACGCGCCCACCCGGACCCTCCGTTCAACAGGACTTGGCCTGCTCCAAGCCCCCCACCCGAACCGCCCCACCATCGGAGGCCGGGCCTTCAGTTTCTCCGCTCCCACCTTATGGAATGCCATCCCTCAATCCCTCCGTTTCGCCTCTTCCCTTTCCTCTTTCAAGGCCGATTTGAAGACTTTCCTCTTCGATCGTGCCTTTTGTTCCACCCCGAACTCTTTTACCTCCCCTTCGTGTTTCACCCCTTCCCAAACACTCCCCTCCCAGCTCGGGTCACACGCCTCCTGTTCAGCGCCTTGGGACGTCCTCCCGACGTGAAAGGCGCTCTATAAGTGTAAATTGTTGTTGTTGTTGTTGTTGTTGCTGTGCACATCCTCACCTGCACCAAACTCTGCATGCTCATCACTCCAGTACTTGCCTTGTGTTTGACTATATCATTGTAAAGAGGCATTATTCTTCATGAAGGGTGCTATGCAAATGGAAATTGTTATTATTGTTGTTTTTGTTCCCTAACGTTTGAAATCACTACTTGCTTTACCAGTTTCAATATCATCAATAAAATCTGTTCCTTTAGCAACCAAAAATTTGGGAGAAGTGCAACACAGATAAGACCTTTTTAAGACATTCTTAAAATAAGACCAGCAAAGGTTGGTGGTAGGAAAACTTCTAGTCACATTTCAAGCACAGAAAAGTAATCAATGGTCTGGTGACTCCAGCAAGATTGGCCTCTTAAATAATAATACTGATCGGGGATTCCTTCCCTCATTCTTCACTCAGAGGCTGGTGAATTTATGGAATTCACTACCCCAGAAGGCTGTAGATGCTCAGTCCTTGAACATTTTCAAGGCTAAGACTGATAGATTTTTGAAAAATAGAGGGATTAGGGGATATGGGGATAGGGCAGGTAATCAGAGTTAGGTGAGAAGATCAGCCATGATCTTATTGAATGGCGGAGCAGGCTCGAAGGGCCAAATGGCCTACTCCTGCTCCTGATTCTTATGTTCTTATGTTCTTATTCAATACAATGAGGTTCTGCCATGTATCCAGTCTTGCTGCAGTGCCCTTTGCTCTTGAGGCCACTGCATTCTTCTCATGGAGCCAGTGTCCTTTCCTCATGTTCTAAACTCCTCAGTTTCTGATCCATTTCGGCTCCACCTGCTTCTCGCTGCACTGGAACAACACACCCAGTCTCTTTCAGCTCACAGCTAATGGAATCTGCATTAGTTTCAGATCCAGGAACTGAAAAGCAGACTATTTCTTCATTTGCATTTATGCAATTGCTGGTTCATTGTATTGAGCTCTTCCTCTCGTTTTATAGCACCTTCTCATTCCATTGTCCCAATTGTCCCCTTGGGGGATGGGCTCAGATTTCAAAAGGCATTTGAAAAATTGGAGGATGTTCCTTATCAAGAATTCTCAGCTAATGTGGATGCATATAAAAATCTCGTCTTTGAATAAGCCTGAGGCATTCTCCAAAAAGGTAGCAATGTGCATTTGTGTGTATGTGAGAATTTTCTCCCATGCAGCTATTACATTCCGAGCAACCACCATACCATTTTCAAAGGTCAGATTATTATTTTCTGTGTTCCTGCAAGTATGCAGTCTTTGCTGGCCAAGAAATGTACTCATTCGGAGAACTTCCCTAAAACTGGTATCGACAACTGCATAGAGCAGCTCACCGACCTATTCAAGTTCCAGCATTAGAATAATGACTTTGAGTGGAAGCCACTGAAGAAGGAACTACAGTAACTGAACTAGCTGTATTACATTCCTCCACACCTCTTAGATACACTCAACACTTTCAGATACCGTAAACACATTTAAAATATACTCAACACTTCTCATACATTGTGAACACCTCTCAAATTTACTGAGCACTTTTCAAACACTTTGAATACCTGCAGTGATCTCTGTTCTTGAAGGCTTCACATTTTTCTCACATAGTCTAAGATGCTAAATGGGATTGAGGAAGTAAACCTATAGCAATACTTTCAGGTATGCCAAGTCACAATGACGCAGGTTTGGGGATGTGAATAACAATTTCAGGAAGCATTTTACACAGAAGATAATTAATGGCTGCAGTGAATTATCAGGAACAGTAACAAAAACAGAAGTCGATGGGAACACTCAGCTGGTCAGGCAGCATCTATGGAGAAAGGAAAAGTGATTCAATGTTTCGAGTCCATGACCCTTTGTCAGAACACGAGGAACTGTAGTTTAGGTCCAGACACTTGATTCATTTACAACAACAACAAAATTACACTTGCTTTTCACGTGAGGAGGACATCCCAAGGGGCTGGACAGTAATTGTTTTGGACCCGAGCTGGGGTCGGAGATGAGGAGGGCGGAGGATCAGGGGGGGATTTGGGACGACCGATTGGACCATCGAAGAGGAAGGTCTTGAGGCAGGACTTGAAGGAGGCTAGGGAAGGGGGCGAGGCAGACGGACTGCAGGATGGAATTCCAGAGGTTGAGGGCAGAGTGGCTGAAGGCTCGCCTGCCAAAGGTGGGGCAGGTGGATCGGGGGGCTTGGAGCAGGCCAGAGCCTGCTGAGTGGAGGGGGTGCACAGGTTGGTAGGGGTTAGGAGGTTGCAGAGGTAGGGTGAGGCCATGGGTGGCTTTGGAAACAGCTGGTACTATAATAGTAAGATAGTGAGGTGGGTACTTTGGAAGAATGAGATTAAATGGGCCAAAAAGTCTCCTTCATCTGTAGTTCTCTTGTGATTAGTTTTCTTTTTGAGACATCTAGAAATCGTAATAAAGTACTTTACCAAATGGAAGAATTATTATTATTACCGTGTTATTCTAAGTTGCTCAATTCCTGATGCATTTTAGCCTCACAAATCATGTACTTGGGGCTAAGTGGTGCTGTACTGATTGCACTGATGCACATCTCTGTTACCTTGCATCTAAAGGAATGTATATTAGTTTTAAATCCAGTAACAGAAGAGGAGATTGTGTGAAATCTTATATTTAGTGTTGGCAGGTTGTCGCTCCAAGTTGCTACATGACTTCCTCTTTGTTTTGCAGTACCTTCTCATTTCTCAAGAAACTTGCCTAAGTTTTCGCTCTGCCCTTGAATCGAACCCGGTTCCTCTTGCTTGCTAGGCAAGTATGCTAACCCCCTATGCTATGGGACTCCACTGTAAGCCACTGTATGTGTTCTCCATGTTGTCAACATTTCCCATGTTGCAAAAGTTCCCGCTTGTTATGCACAGTTTGCCTGGCCAACTACTGTGGCTGGCCTTTCAAGAGTAAATACTCATGGAGAGAAACTCATTACTACTGTGGTACGTCTGCTCATGATAGCAATCTGTACCCTGTGGAATGTACATATATGTCTTGAACCATTAGTGTACAGAGCTCAGTAAACACCTCATGAGGCAGCTTTAATATTTGAGTTAAGCCCAGGAAATAAGTAATTGGCCTGTAGACCTGTGCCCTGTGCAGCTGCCCCTTAGGTCTTCTTGGATCACTTGCACTATTGAGTATACTGGATTTCTGCAATGATAGAATCAATCAAAGATTTTAGTAAAGTGCATTGTAAATTCCATAAAACTTTCAATAAAAATTGCAACTGAGGAAGCATTTTACAACTGAGGAAAGCTGTCTTATTCGTTGCTTACTGCTATTAGATGTTACTGGTCTATTCACTCTGAAAACTCTGAAAATTCACTCTGAAAACCTCATTACCTGGAATGACTGGAGTCCATTAATTTTGCATATTAAAGGCAGAGAAACCAGGGAGAATAGAATGTGAAATATGAGCCAGTTTAAAACCTGGCCCTTAAGGAACATAATTAACTGCTTAATACTCACTGGGGGGAAAAAAAGACACAGGGAGAATATAAAGTAATTTAACGCCATTGTGTAAACAATACTCTCCGTGCTCATTCACATAAAATTCCACATGATGTTAACTTTTTACTGACACAAGAATAACCCCTTAGGAATCAAACCTGGAACCATCCTGCTCTGTAGGGACAATAAAGTATGTGAAAATCATTAAAAAATGAATTTCACCACAGGTCCCATTCCTTCTGCTTCTTCGGGTGGACATTAAAAATCACGTGATATTATTCAAAACAGAAGAGAATTTCTCCTGGTTCCCTGGTCTCTACAAATAAGAAATTGATCACTGACTTTATGGTTGTTTGCAGAACTTTGCTATGCACAAATTGGCTGCCACCTCCACCTAACCAATATACAGTTCCTACATAGATTCGTAGATTCATAGAATTTTACGGCACAAAAGGAGGCCATTCGGCCCATCTAGTCTGTGCCAGCTCTTTGAAAAGAACGATTCAATCCCACTGCCCTGCCCGCTCCCCATAGCCTAATAGACCTGTTCAAGGCCGTACGCAGGGGGGGGTGCGTACCCCCCCAAATTATAAAAGGTCCACATTTTCCGGGGTAGAGAATTGTATTTTTTATCAAATTTAAATACCAAGTAAATTTATTGAGCATTTGTGTAACAATCAGTTCTTCAAAACTATGTATAAATTATAAACACGCATCTTTGAATGATTTAGTATTAATATAAAATTATCGAGTCGCACACCAGAATCGGCGTCTACCCAAAACATACCGCGTCGATAGACCAGTCCATGACGCGGCGAGTCTGTGACTCGTGATTGGATAAACATAGGTGCGCGCCAAGACTCAAATCCATCCTCCTTTGGAAATCATCCCGTATACAGCCACAAGGGTAGCACCACTACTGGAAGTTAAATCATCTTGTAATCTGATCACCGTAAGTAAAAATTACTCAAGTTTTGAGAGGTGTGACTGTAATGCTAGCAAACAATGACAACATATTTACAAGCTTCTGAGAACTTAAAGCTTTTGAGAACCCAACAAAAAAGTTATATGTGTCTGGACAGGAATGCCTATCTTTAAAAAAAATACTCATGGACGTAGACCTATGCTTTAGCGCCTATTCCACGTGGTGTGTCAATCGGAAATCATCCCGTATACAGTCACTACATAAAAAGGTAGCACCACTTTGTGGAAGCTGAAATCGTATTTTAATCTGATAAATGTAAGTAAAAATGACTTAAGTTTTGATAGGCGTGTTTCTGAAATATCACGTTTCTTGTTTTGTCTTGATTATCACATTTGATTTATATTATTAAAAATGTATTCCGGTAATTAAAAATTGCTTTTAGAGACGTCCACTGGCATGCAAAAAACATATGACCGCAAAGATAAACAGTGCGACTTTATTTCACTTTCAGTTTTGTACCCAGAGTGAAACAACATCAATGTCGCACGAATTTGGCATAAAAATAGTTTCACCATCATCTGATCGAGCGAACTCTGGCATTGTCTATAGCACTATGGACAGTTTCCTCCCGGCTTCTCCAGCTATGTCCGCTAAACCTAAGACGCCTCTGCGGTAATGTCTGTGATACCAGTGTGGTGGTGTACCATATAGCTCACTATTTGTCAGATGCTGTCGCCAGTAAACGTTCAGGGCGTCTCTTAGAAGCCTGGTATATACCTCACGAGTCACCTAATCTCCTGGTCGAGGTTTGCCTAAGTGTCCAGCATTCTGCTCCGTATAGGAGCGACTTTCAGCCCTCGCGTTAATGCACATTCATTATAATATGGAAATCGATATTGGTAGAGCGGTTGACGTATTCGCTTCAAAGCGACCGAGGCGTCTCGAATACGGAACGCTATTAAAGAATTAATTTCCCCTCCCTTATTTTTTCAAGTATTTTTTCGTCAGATCAGTATTGCTTGATGGGTCACTTCCTTTAATTTTGATTCTAAATAAATAAATAAAAACTAACTACACTATTGCTCACAGTTCAACGATATTTTCAGGATAATGCTGATAACAGGCTTGTAACACGTGTGAATTAACTGTTTGACACTGATTTTCAGTTTCTGTATATTTTCTTGTCTTTTATAAAATTTGCTTTGCTGGAATATCTGAGCACAATATTCATACTTTAACTCTTACATTATTGTTCATTACAGTCCGAAAAAAATTTAGTCTTAGGATAACAATGCAGAACAACTTATTAATTACCGTCAATCTGTAGTTTATGATCATTTTCTCTATACGCATACATTTATCAAGCATTCGTCATTGTACTGTGTTAATTGGATTGTAATTTACTTTATCATTCTTTATAAAGTATCATTACTTTATCAAAAAATTTCTCCTCACCTCCCCTCTACTTCGCCTTGAAACTATTTTAAATCTGTGACCACAAGTCACAGATTCGCCCACGAGTGGAAATAGTTTTTCTCTATTTGCCCTGTCGAAACCTCTCATGATCTTATAAACCTCTATTAGGTCTCCCCTCAATCTTCTCTGCTCCAGAGAGAATAACCCTAGCCTATCTAGCCTCTCCTCATAGCTGAAGTCCCTCAATCCTGGCACCATCCTAGTAAATCTTCGCTGCACCCTTTCCAATGCCTTCACATCCTTTCTGTAGTGTGGTGACCAGAATTGAACACAGTATTCCAGCTGAGGCCTCACCAAAGTCCTATAGAGGTTAGTCAGCACTTCCTGACTTTTGTACTCTATACCCCTATTTATAAAGCCTAGTATCCCATATGCCTTCTTAACAGCCTTGTCTACCTGTCCTGCCACCTTCAACGAGTCACTAACACAAATCCCCAGGTCTCTCTGTTCCTTCACACCATTTAAAATTGTACTATCTAGCTTATATTGCCTCCCTTCATTTCTTCTCCCAAAATGCATCACCTCACACTTCTCTGCATTAAACTTCATCTGCCATGTGTCTGCCCACTTTACCAATTTGTCTATATCCTCTTGCAGATGGCTACTATCCTCCTCACTATTTACTATTCTCCCTAACTTAGTGTCATCTGCAAACATGGAAACTGTACTCCGTACACCCAAGTCCAGATCATTGATGTAGATTACAAACAGCAATGGTCCCAAAACTGATCCCTGTGGCACACCACTGCTCACTTCCCTCCAATCTGAAAAACAGCCGCTCACTACAACTCTCTGCTTTCTGTCGCGCAGCCAGTTGTGGATCCACGCTGCCACTGTCCCTTTTACGCCATGGGCCTTTAATTTCATAATAAGTCTCTAATGTGGCACTTTGTCAAATGCCTTTTGAAAGTCCATGTAAACTACATCAACTGCGCTACCATTATCCACCCATTCCGTTACCTCATCAAAAAATTCTATCAGATTTGTAAGGCAAGATTTGCCTTTAACAAATCCATGTTGACTGTCCTTTATTAGCCTATATCTTTCTAAGTGAAGATCTACCTTGTCCCTGATTATGGACTCTAGAAGTTTGCCCACTACCGACGTTATACTGACTGGTCTGTAGTTACCAGGCTTGTCCTTCTGCCCCTTTTTATACAAGGGAGTAACATTAGCTATCCTCCAGTCCTCTGGCACGACCCCTGTGTCCAAGGAAGATTGAAAGATCGTGGCCAGAGTCCCTGCTATTTGCTCCCGTGCCTCCCTTAGTAACCTAGGGTGCATCCCATCCGGACCAGGTGACTTATCCACCTTGAGCGACGTCAACCTTTTTAGAACTTCCTCTCTGGTTATAATTATTCTATCCATTTCTCCTACCCTCTCCTCTAATACCATGGCATTGGCTGTATCCTTTTCTTTTGTGAAGAAAGAGGCAAAGTACTCATTCAGTACATCAGCCATGCCCTCTGCCTCCATAATGTTACAGAAAAATTCTGTGAAGCACTTTGAGAATTGTTGACCTAATAAGGTTCTACAACAGGATTATTATTAAAAATAGCTGTTTTTCTGTGAATGTTTAATCATTAAAAATATCTTCTATTTCAGAATTTTCTTCCAAAGGCTAAAATTCAAATTCTCTGCCATCTTTTCATCTTTGTCAACTTCCAGTGTGTGTGCATCATAGTGCTTCCAATTGACGCACCAATAACGTTTTCATAGATGACCTCTGAATCCCTGTAATGGTGCTCAAATACCTCAGATGACCTCAGTGCAACACTTTATGTAACCTGCCATGTTCCTGGTACTCAAGTGTGGGGCACATTTCCACATGTATGCTGATGACACCCAACTCTACTTTTCCACTTCACTTTGTGACCCCCAGTCCCCTGATGTTCTGTCAACCTGCGTGTCAGACATCAGGAGCTAGATGAGCACGAACTTCCTGCAGCTCAATGTCGACAAGACGGAGGCCATACTCTTTGGCTCTCGTCAACATCTCCATTCGCACAGTTCTCACCTCCTCCACCTTCCCGGCCTGCCCCTAAAACTCTCCGAACCTGTGCGCAACCTAGGCATCAGGTTCGACCCCCAACTGTCCTTCTTCCCCCACATCTGTTCCCTCATCAGCACCGACTTCTTCCACCTCCGACGGATCGCCTGTCCAGCAATACCTCACCCCAAAAGCCACTGAAACCTTAGTCCATGCCTTTATCACCTCTCGGCTGGACTATTGCAATGCCCTCCTCGCCGATCTCCCCTCCACCACAAACCACAAAATCCAGCTAATTCAAAACTCTGCCGCCCGCATACTCACCCGCACCAAGCTTCGCTCCCCCATTACCCCAGTCCTTTCCAGACTTCACTGGCTCCCTGTCTCTGAGAGGATCGACTTCAAGATCCTCACCCTTGTTTTCAAGTCCCTCCACTCCTCTGCATCCCTCTACCTCTCTGATCTCCTCTCTCCCCAAACCAGCACCTGCTGCTTTCACTCTACCGGGTCTGGCCTCCTCCATGTCCTCCAAATCCTCCACTCCATCTTCGGTGGCTGTGCCTTCAGCCACTATGCTCCAAGGCTCTGGAACTCCCTTCCTCACTCCCTTCGCCTCGCCACCTCTGTTCACAGTTTCAGGTCACAGCTAAAGACCTTTCTCTTCAACTGCACCTTTGGTCACCTTTCTACCCCTGCCCCTGGCTCGGTCCCGGGATCTGCTACTGTGAAGGGCTCTGAGATGTTGTCAGGCATGGAGGGCATTATATAAATCAAAGTTGTTGTTGTTGAGAACATTTTAATTTTTAATTTAATGTTCTGCTGGTGAAACTCTGTGATAAATGCAAGCGACTGTACTTTCAGCCGCCTTTTCCCTCCTTAGACCCCACCCCATCCCAAACACGGACACCCAGTCAGTTGTGTGAAGCTCTTTGAGCTGTCCTTCAGACAAGAAACAATCTATATAACTGTTAATTATAAGTGTTAACTGTTAATTATTATTGTCCTTGAAGATAAGAGGAGGATTGGCACCATTGCCAGGATGGACTCTCAATGTAAGATAGCCAGAAGCAAAGCATAGCTCTTTTTGTTCAGTGCCAATAATTTGTCTTCTTCTGCTCTCCAAACACCTACTAACTGCACCAGTGTAAATTCTTCTGGTTTTGGCACTAACCTTCTTTGCTAACTTGTGAACAATGTTTCTGATATGGTGCCAGATCCTCTAAATGTTACATTGAGATTGTTCAACTTCATACGTGTTTAATTGTCCTTCTGATTTCACATAGGGACCCACACAGCTGGTAAAGAGGGAAATAAGCCTTTGTTACCATGATGCTGAGCTGGATTCAAAGCCACAACTTACACACATGATAATTGACTGCCAACCACAGCACCACTTAGCCCCAAGCAAAGAGTCAGCAGCTTCAACCAAGTCTTCAGAATTTAATCACCAGATCCCTGAAATAGTTTGAGCTAAATTCTCATGAAACATTTAGCATCAGTGTGCAGGCTCATTGCCTTTATTTAGCTATAGAGAACCAATTTGATTCCAGTTTGAAGACGATTTGGCATCAGAATAACTTGATTACTGTTACTATCCAACAACATACTGACTATTTGCAGGGAATCATTGGCCACCAGTTTGGACTTGAGTTCCTAGTTTTGGCTGATACAGCAATGCAGTGCTGGCATTGTCGAAGGTGTCGCTCATTGGGCAATCGGCTGCTGCGTTTCGCCCACAATATATACAGTCACTACACTTTACAACACTGTGAAGAGCTTTGAGACTTCTAGAAGATGCGAAAAACGCTATATCAAATACAATGATTATTATGTGTTCACAATGATTATTATTATTGGCTCAGACATTAAACTGAGATCCCGTCTGCTTGTTCATTAAAGGTCCCATTACACTGTTTGAAAAGAGAAGGGAGTTTCTCCTGGTAACCTGGCCAACAATCCTCCAGAATAATTGAACAACCAGAACAGCTGATGGGTCCTACATTTCACCTGAAGAACATTTGGATGTTAGGCAGAAACCCTTTCTCACACTATTGGGGTTCTCAAATGTCACACATATCTTATTAGTGATCTTTACTGTTGCACAAAAGGGAAGTGTTCTTTGTGTCTTCCTGCTATTAAAGCAAAGGAAATGCACATCTTGACTGTTCAGCAGTAATAGAGTCTGAGCTACTGACTCTGGATTTGTTTTCTAAAGCCAAACTATTTGGCATCCAGAGATTTTCTTTTCTTTCTCAGTGTCTGTTTCATCAGATTGCTAATAACTTCACATTACGTATGTAAAATCTTGTCAAATTTGTGTAATGTTAGTTCAAATTAATCTGACAAAATATATAGCATTCTCCCCACCTGCACTATCCAAAACTCCACCGCTTACATTCTCACTGCACCAAACTTCATACCTCGACTACCGCGGTCCATTGGCTCCCTCTCACAAAGCAGATCAACTTCAAGATCCTCCAGTGTTTACATCCCTCCACTCCTCTGCACACCCTCTACCTCTCTAACCTCCTCTCTCCTCATAGCAGTACCTGATGCCTCCACTCTACTGGGTCTGGCCTCCTCCTGTTTCCCCCAAATCATCCACTCCACCATCGGCAGTTGTGCTTTCAGCCACTACGCCTGAAAACTTTGGAACTCCCTCCCTCAACTCCTCCACTGCATCCCCTCCTTCACCATCTTCAAATTGTACCTGAAGACCTTTCTCTTCAACCAAGCTTATGGTCACCTTTCCCCTCCCCTGGCTGAGCCTCAGGCTCCAACATAGCTAAACGCTATGAAATGTCACCTGGTGTGGAAGGCGCTACATAAATACAAGTTGTTGTTGGTATTGTAGAAAGACAAAGCATGAAATAATTATTACAATATCCAGTGAAAGTATGTATTGAATTCACCCTTAGGATGCATTGAGTCGTGTCACCTGCTCCCTTGATCAAACTCTCGCACCTCCACTGACCATGCAGATTCCTCTCCACCCTCCGCTGACAACCACAATATGAATATGCCCCTCTCAATTGGTGCAGTTATCCATTTTTGAAATGCCTATCATCACCCCATCTCAAGAATCCCCTCCATGCTAACCTGTCTCAACTGTCTTTTCTCTCTAAAGTGCAGGCCTGAATTGTTGCTTCCTAACTTCATTCCTCACTCCCACTACTTACTTTTCAAGTCCCTCCAATCCAATTTCCACCCTCCCCATCTGGGACCAAAGGCTTCCTTTGCCTTTTCTTGACATCTCTGCCATCTTTGATACAATCAATCATTCCATCTTTCTCTATCTTTCTCTCTTCCCTCGTTCAACAGTTCTGACCTTTCCCTCTTCCACTCTCACCTATCCTAGTGTCTTGTTTTTGACTTCCAATAGCTTCTCTCATATCTCTGTTCAGTTGTCTCCCTTTTCACAGTTAGAAACTTCCCATTGATGTGGTAATCTGCAGCTGAGGGATCCACTTCCACATGTATGAGGATGATACCAAATTCTAATTCTCTGCCTCCATTATCAATCCACGACTACTGTTGTTCTGACCAATTGTCTGTCAGACATCAATTGTGGATGAGAGCTAATTTTCTACACCTCAATGTTGACAACACCAAAGCTCTCCTGCTTGGTACCCATCAGCACCTTCCTGCCTCAGATGTGACCACTTCAATCTGCTATATCATCAGTGGGTGAATTTTCAGTCATTCTGGCCCCATTCCCAGGAACTCCACCGTCTTCCAGTGAGTTAACACAACAACAACTTGGATTCATATAGCACCCTCCATGCCGGACCACATCTCAGAGTGCTTCCCAATACGGATTCCAGGGCTGAGCCAGGGGGTGGGGGAAGAAGGTGACGCTGTTTGAGAGGTCTTCCTAATGTGAAATGTGCTGTATAAATATACAATGTTATTGTTTGCCCAGTACCTTGGGACATCTTTCTGGTATGAAAGATGCTATACAGATGTAATTTTGTACTTGTATTGTTTGTGAATTATTGCTATGTGTAACTTGATTGTTGCATCCACATACAAATACAGTCACTGCAATTTAGAATAAATCCTTTGAAGCATTTTAACAATGTAATAAAACACAATATTAAATACAAGAATACAAATACAAGTGCAAAGATTATTATTGGCCATAAAAAAGTTTGAAAAGGAATCCTAGTAACAGTCTACCGAATAACTAGTAATCTAATAACAACAATCGCTGTGCTCTGCCGAGAATGTTTCGCTTGAAAGAAAATATAACATGGCAGTCCATGCTGAGAGATCATTAAAGATCAGAGTTCCATATACTGCAACATGTTTAATATACTGAGCACTCTTTGAATTGTCTAGTTCTAAGCACTACATTTAAAAAAAACTTTGTCAGGAAAAAAAATTGCTTCCTATATTTTCAAGATCAGTTATCTCTCTAAAGTGATCATTGACTTCCATTTGTTGCTAAATCATAGTATCACATTTGCTGGCTGAGATAACATGGGAGTTCTATGGGTAATAACTCGTCAGCGTGTAAGTTGCCTTTTAACACATAGGAAACTATGGTTTTGCTTGATCATGATGGGAAATGTGTTTTTCTGAACTTTTAATTCAATTTGACAAAACTCACATTTTTGACATTTATAGGATTTAATGTATTTTAATTAGTAATGTGACTTTACTGTAACAATAACCATCACAACAGATATAACGTCCTTCACATCAGGAGATCATCGAGAAGCACTTCACAGAATTCACTGTAAAGTATAATTTACAGTGTACGTGACTGATTCTTTTTCTGGGTGAATGAGGCAGTTGGTTTGCTCACAGTAATGTCCCACAAATGGCCACAACTTTTTTTGAGGATTTCATTGGCCAGGGGAAACTTCCATTTGTTTTTGATTAGTGTCATGGGATCTTTGATATCCAACCGAACAGGCAGACTGGATTCAGTTTAATGTTGCCTCCAGAAGTCGACACCTCAGACAGCTCCTACAGCACTGTATTGGAACGTCAGTCTCATCTGTTAGCTCAAGTCCTCATGTGGGTCTTGAAACCACAATTTTCCAACACAGAGGAAAGAGTGTTACTAACTGAGTCAGGCTGATGCCCTATTAACTCTCTGGTGACAAACATATGCTCCTATAAAACGAAAAACATTCATTTTTTAAAAACCTTTTTTATTGGAGAGATGAAAGGATAGCACATGAACTGAATACTGACAATGTGCACTGAGTTGAACAAAAGTTTTCAAAGCGGAACTTTTCCTTTTTTTAAAACAAATCAATATTTTAATCCCCCAAATGTGTCTTTGTTGAAGTACAAGGATTAAAAATAATTTAAAAGAACAATTCAAAGATATCATGTAGTTGGTAGCCCTTTCCTCCACAATTAGTATTATTGGGATCACCTCATCTCCAGTGCTGAAAGATCAAGGTAAGAAATTCTGCTTGCCAGCTTTGATTAGAGCCAAGGGAACCATCCTTAGAACTTGAAGTTCAAAGTAGTGGACTCCAGTATTCATCTGATATAGCAGACACACTGTTTGAATAGAGATATGTCTAAAATGAAAGTGTGGAAAACTGCATAATATCAATTGGCGGGAGCCAAACCTTTCATTTTAATAGGAGGCAACCCCACTTTTCCACAACCACTACTAATCCCTTTAACCTTTTAAGGAAAAAAAAATCCTCCCATATTATTATATGGAAGGAACTTTGTCACCACCAATAGCTTCTCTTCTAGCCCCCGCACTGTCACCTGTGGGGTCCCCCAGGGTTCTGTTCTTGGCCCCCTACTTTTCAATATCTACATGCTCCCCATTGGTGACATCAACCACAGACACGAGGTCAACCTTCACATGTAAACGAATGACACCCATCATCTTTCTCCCTCTACCCTCGATTTTAGGACCACTGTTGTCCTGCCAGACTGCCTGTCAGACATCAAGTCCTGGATGAGACCTAACTTTCTAGTTGAATGTCAACAAGAATGAGGCTCTCATGATTTGCTCATGCAAGCGCCTTCAAGTATCAGGCACTGGCAGCATCAACTTCCATGGTTGCACACTTTATCTTACCAAGCCAATCAGGAAACTAGGAATCTTGTTCGATCCTCAACTGTCTATCCTCCTCCACATCTAAGCCATGACACATTCTGCCTTCCTTCACCTCCGCCCACTCTGCCACTACCACACCCCTCAGGCCGCTGAAATCCTCATTCATGCCTTCATCACATCCAGGCTCGACTGTGCCAATGGCCTGATTGCAGCCTTCTCAGCTACTCCATCCATAGGCTGCAGATCATCCAGAATCAAGCATCCCATGTCCTCTACTTTTCCAAGGGCAGCTACCCCATCTCCCCCATTCTCGTGAAACTCCATTAGCCCCATACCAGCCAAAGGATTCAAGTCAAGATCTTGGTCCACACATTTAAAGCCCTCCACAACCTTGCCCCACCCTTCATCAGTGACCTTCTAATCCTTTACTAACCTGCCTGCCCTCTGTGCTCAGCAGTCTCTGGCCTGCTCCATGTCCCCCAACCCATCCACCCCACCATTGGCGGGTGAGCCTTTAGCCACTCTGCCCTCAACCTCTAGAACTCCATTCCGCAATCCCTTCGGCTCGCCCCTTCCCTGGCTTCCGTCAAGTCCCGCCTCAAGATCCTCTTCTTCGTTGGTCCCATTGGCAACTCCCAATCTCCCCCTTCCCTCCCCCTCCTGTCCCCAGCTTGTGTCTGAAACAGTGACTGTCCAGTGCCTTGGGATGTCCTCCTGACGTGAAAGGCGCTGTACAAGTGTAATTTTGTTGTTGTTGTTGATGTTGATGTTATTCAAAGCCCTCCACGGCCTCGCCCCACCCTATCTTTGTGACATCCTAACCCCCTACCAACCTGCCCACTCCCTCCGTCTAGCGTAGACCAGCCTGCTCCATGTCCCTCGACCCACCCGCCTCACCATCGGCGAGCGAGCCTTCAGCCATTCTGCCCCTAACCTCTGGAATTCCCTCCCACATTCCCTCCACCTCGCCCTCTCCCTAACCTCCTTCAAGTCCCACCACAAGGCACTCCTCTTCGACTGTCCCCTCGGTCAGCCCAAATCCCACCCTTTCCCTCCACCCTCCTCAAACCCGGCCCCAGCTTGGTTCTGAAACATTGATTGTCCAGCACCTTGGGACGTCCTCCCAAAATGAAATGTGCTATACAAATGTAATTTTCCTGTTGTTGTATTATGATACTGTAATAAAGACGTGTTGCCATCTTAGAAAAATTAGGAACTTTGTTTAGCAAAAAATATACTTCTTCATTCATTCTGTTTCCCTCATAAACTGTGGAACACCAATGTTAGTTTTGATCTTTCTTATTCTGATGAAAACTAGCAAGACAGGAACACACCATCAGGAGGGAGCCATTCACTCATTGAACCATTTTATCAGACTATGGAAGTTCCTTATACAGTATTTTGAATCCCTGCAAAGTTGAACATCCTGATAAGAAATATATACTGTATATACATACAGCATATCACCAATGCTCACGTTTGGTTTGGCTAAATTCTCAGCTTGACTTCTTTCATTGACTGACTGTTACAATAAATTGTGGAAAACTTTATCAACAATGGTCCGGCTTTTTCAATTGTTTCAAGGCTTCCTGTTGCATGTACCATCAATATGCTTTCTCATTCTGTTGGCTGAACATCAAATAGCTTCCTTGAAATAGACAAGGTTTTTTTTCAGACACTATTTGGATCACAGTCAACAGAGTCAATTGTTAAGAGACATGCACCCATGGGGGGCTGGGGGATGGGTGGGGGGTCACTGGTGAATTGACTAGCCTCTTAGGCTTCTGTAAAATGTATTTGACACTATGCTTCAGAATACCATCATACGAGATCCAACAATCTTCCCACACACATCTTGGTGATCATAGTTAACTTATTTTATGACAACAGGCTTTTCATTTTGTCATTCTTACTTTCTAAGTTGTTGTAAATGTGACTAAATGCTCTAAGGAAAATGGACTATATTTGAACTGTAGATTTTGCTTGTCTGTGTTTATTCTACCGCGTTTCTAATAAATTTACTTGTCATGCCAAGATCAAGATGTGCCAAAAAAAAAATGGTCAAAACAATTCCAGATACTTTTCATCCCTTATAGGGGTCTTTGCTCAGGTCACGTTGAAGAACCCTTTTAGATGGAGCAGCTGCTGTGAGGGAGACTTACTGATCTTGCAAAAGTTGATCATCAACCTGTGTTCCTGAAATGTTTATGATACGATAGGTCATAAAAAAGCATTGGAATGCATGCCATTCTCCACCTGGCAGATGAAGCTAGCAAACTAGTCATGGGCTTGCAATTGACATTGCTTAACACATCGAACCATGGACATCAATATGGATTTAGATCCACTGTAAAATGATTGAAATCCGTTAGAAAGATTCATTATCAATCTGCGTAGTCAGTTGGATCTGATAGAAGCCAGCTCAAATACAAGTGAAAATAACGGTTGTCAATGATGGCTATAACTGCGGTTGTCATATGTACCCATATAATTCTTCCGCGCTGTACATTTTAGACACTCAATAAGGTTTGAGTTAGGGAACACATTTCTGTTTTAACACTAATTATCATATCAAGAAAAATTTGAGTTAAATTTGTTTTTTCTGTCACCCCACAATGATGTGTTTTAATTGTGTCAAAGAATAGGTGCTTTATTCTGACTTTTTAAGTCTTTTTAATGCCTTGATCTGTGCCATTCCAAAGATCTGACTCTGTGACACAACCTTACACGAGAGATGCTATATAAATGCAAGTTGTTGTTGTTCTTGTGGCTGCTTTCTGAGACACAATATTTGAAAAAATTGGAGAGGAGCCACCTTTGCCTCTCGCACATCAGATCAGTCCACATGTTAAATAGCATGAGGTCCCTAAATGAACCATTAGAGCTAATTCACATATCATTGTAAATATCACAGTCCAAGAGTAATCATTATATATAATTTTAAAAGTAATTTCTGCAGCATTGCTAGGTCTGGTTTCTCCTCCTGGTCTGCTATTTTGTGAATTAGCATTCTTGAATTAACATAAGCTTATCTCAACAGATCACACTACTGAAATGCAAGGATCAATCACACATTTTGTAGTATCACAACTGAAAATCCTATACTTTGTTAAAATATGGTAGATTTATAATTGCCAAATACATCACGTTCAAACCTTGGAACAAAAACTTTGCACGTGTTTAGTTCAAATTTCTGGGAGCATTGCCCTGGCGATCCACTACATCTGCACCCCACATGCTTTTTTTTCACAAATCACAGCAAGAACAAAAATACATCCTTTTTTTTCTGTGATGTAGTGGTACAAAATGGAGAATAATGTTTGATTGATTTATAACATTCTCACAGTGCAGTTCGCCTGGTTTGATGAAAGAATCACCCTATTATAATGTTGTAGAGTAATTTACACTGTGCTGTGTTTTGTGTAACTGGGGATTGCCTTTAATGTTTCCTACGACCAGTAACTGATATGTGATGGCAACAATATTGGAAGAATGAAGTGTTAGAATTCCTGTTTCCATTGATGACCTTTATTACTGAGACAGTATCATAAATCATACAGGGGCCATTTTTCTCCTGTGGGTAACATTTATGAATGAATAGCAACAGGAGGAAAATCTGAGTTTTAGTATTACAGACATTCTGCTTGTTTAGAAATTTAGAAAGTAGAAATTTCATGTTTCCTCTCGGTGCTATCAGTGGTCACTGAAAACACAGTTGAAAACAGCAATTAAAAACATTTAACTGGTCTTGTGAGCTAATTAACCTGCAAACGCAACATCCTTTTTCTGCTTGTGATATTTATGAAATGTGGGAAGGAATCAATAAGTCTGAGATAATAATAATAATAATCCTTGCATTTGATAAAGCACTTTGTCATGTCATTTAGACGTCTCAAAGCGCTTTGCAGAATTTATTGTAAAGTGGACTGTGTATTTTATGGCCAAAACTCACAATGTTTTATATGTTATATAATAATTATATACTATATATTATATAAAATATAATAAATGTGTTGGCAGAGGGCTGAAATTCCAGGAGATAGTGTTGAGAATTTTTAATAAAATGTCATAAGCTATAATTGTAGCTACTATTATATTGCCAAAGGAGAAATGGGTGAAAGGGGGGTAAGGAGTGATTCACAGAATATTCTGCACACAAACTATCTGTGGGAGAAGGACAACACACTCAGCGAACCTCACTGATCTTGGCTTTCCTCAATTTTATGGTAATAATGATGGGAATGCTGATGATAGATTCCAATGTGACCACAGCATCTTAATGAGAACTAGGCACACTGCTGAACACTGCTAAAATCCTGTACTGTATGCACAAAATTGTGATATCAAATTATCATGGATCAAAAAACAATGTTCAGAATATTCCAACTCATAAAATGTTTATTCTGTGTACGTATCTACAGTAAAAATAACAAAAGGAAGATCTGATCCACCCAACGTTACTTCAATGCCCATGTAACTTTGCTGTTTGTGTAGACAGTGCATGAAATGAGACAAAGAGAAGCGATTTAAAAATCGCTTCCTATTTTAAAATAAAAGTAGTTATTTACTTCCTATTTTAAAATAAAAATTTGTTTTCTCATGTCTCCTTAAGCTCTCTCTCTCACTTAGTTTCCTTTTGTGATCGATAGGTTGACCATGTTGATCTTTCAAATCATATATGAATGCTACGTTCATTTAGTATTCATATATGATTTGAAAGGGAGGGGAAGGGGGTGACAGATGGCACCGTCGAATAGGAAGGTCTTGAGGCTGTACTTCAAGGAGGCCAGGGAGGTGGAGGGATTGTGGGATGGAATTCCAAAGGTTGGGGGCAGAGTGGCTGAAGGCTTGCCCGACGATGGTGGAGTGGGGGACATGGAACAGTCCAGAGTCTGCTGAGCGGTGGGAGCCGGCAGGTTGGTAGGGGGTTAGGAGGTTGCAGAGGTAGGGTCCTTGCCAGACTCACTGTCCTGGAGAGGATTGATTTCAAGATCTTCACTGTTGTTTTCAAATCCCTCCACTCCTCTGCAGCCCTCCTACCTCTCTGACCTCCTCTCTCCTCACAACAGTACCTGTTGCCTTCGATCCACCGGGTCTGGCATCATCCTCGTCCCCCGAATCCTCCGCTCCACCATCGGCGGCCGTGCCTTCAGCCACTACGCTCCGAAGCTCTGGAACTCCCTTCCTCACTCCCTTCGCCTCACCCCCTCTCTTCCTACTTTCAGGTCTTGGCTAAAGACCTATCTTTTCAACCGCGCTTTTGGTCACCTTCTTCCCCCTGCCCTTGGCTCGGCCACTGGGATCCGTGATCCGTTATTGGGAAACGCTCTGAGACGTCATTTGACATGGAGGGCGCTATATAAATCCAAGTTCTTATAATAATATAATAATAATCCTTACATTTATATAGTGCTTTCCATGTCTTATCAACGTCTCAAAGCGCTTCACAGAATACAACAATGTCCCAAGGTTGGGACCAGAGCAGGGGGCAGGGAGAAGACTAGAGGGAAGGGGGGAAAAGAGGTAGGGACCAGAGCAGGAGGGAGGGGTCATGATTGGGGGAAGGAAAGTTGTTGTTGTTGTAGGATGGGGTAAGGCCATGGAGAACTTTAAAGGTGAGGACCAGGATCTTTAATTTAATTCTCTGAATGTTCGTGAGCCGATGGAATCGGGCAAGAATAGGGGAGATGGGATCATGGAGCTTGATGCGGGAGAGGACATAGGCTGCAGAGTTTTGGATGATCTGCAGCCTATGGAAGGAGGAGTTGGGAAGGCTACCAAACACGGCATTGGCATAGTAGAGCCAGGCGCTATAAAATGTAATTTGTTGTTCTTTGGTGGTATGTAAGCTTGTAACATGGAGTGCGGCTACAATGGAGTACACAGTAGGAGGTGATGTCTTCCAAATGAGGTGCTGTATGCTTGGTGAGGGGGATCTTTAAGGTCCAAGAACACTTTTCAAAAAGTAAAGGGAGCTTCTCCTGGTTTCCTGGCCAAAAATCCTCCTGATAAATTGGTTATTAACTTCATAGTAAACATAGAGCAACACTTTAATACTTTAATGAGAATAAGAGGACCTAGGTTTAGAGTTGTAAAGGGCAATTTCACAACAGATGCCAGGAAGGTTTTTTTATGCAGAGGGTAATTAATGCCTGGAACAGGTTCCCAGGTAAGGTGATAGAGGTAAGGGCTGAGATAAGATGGGCTGAGATAAGATGGGCCAAAATTCTTCATTCAGACCAATCTTGTGAGTCATTTTGCTTAGTGGATACAGTACTTGCCTCGCAAGCAAAAGGACCTGAGTCTGATTCCCGGGAAGGGTGAAATGTTAGGCAAGTTTCCTTACTCCATACACCTCTGTTTACCTACAGTAAGTGGGAACCTGGTAGTTAGTCAATTGGCAAATGACGTTTCTGAGGAAACGGCTTCAAAATAAATTGATCACTCAATCCTCGACTATTTGTGGGATACTGCTATCACAAATGGCTGCCGCGTTTTGCCCACAAGGTAGGTTCACTTCACAGTATATTCGGTGAAGTGCTTTGAGACTCTCAAAAACGTGATAAGACGCTATATGAAATGCAAGGCTTATTACTACAGTACTATTATAATATCTTGTCATGAATGTTTGTGGAATCTTGCTGGGTGCAAATTGGTTATCGTGTTTGCAGATAAATACACAGTAACTATACTTGACAGCAATTATCTGCGAAACTCTTTGAGATTTTTCAATGCTGCAGGCGCTATATCAAATGCAAGGATTATTATTATAATTCTATTATAATTCTGATGCTTGACCTTGTGCATCAGTGCAAGTACAAATTGAAAGTGATTTGGGAGGCTTTGCATTTGCACACTTCTTTGTAATACTAGCCCAGCGACAGTGTAAGGATAACCATAATAATAATCATCATTGTTGTATCTTGTAGATGAAAATCTGGCGTGAGGCGCATGGTGTTTTGCAATTTCAAACAAATGAAATGATAGATATTATCTGTGAAGGTCCGGCCAGGACATTGAGAGAAAAACCCTTCTCTTTTCAAGCAGTGTCATGAGATCTTTAAAATCCACCTGATCAGTCAGGCAGGATCTCGGCTACCTACTCAGCTATCTACTCAGAGAACATCTCTGACTTATGTCTTCAACTCGATCCACTCCACCATCAGTGACTGAGCTTTCAGTAATTTTTGCCCCTGTTTTTAAAAATTCTATCCCAGAGTACCCCCTACTTCCAGAACCCTCTTGATATTTAATTTTAAAAATTTCGACTGTGGTCACCTTTCGCCCCAATTTCCTCCATGAAGCAAGGCTGTTGTGAAATATAAAATTGTTGTCCTTTAACATTTCATCTCAATGACGGCACCTCTGATAACAATGCATTGGAATGTCAGCATAAGTGAGTTCAAAGTGTTTTCATGGGTTTTAAACACAAAATTTCTGATATTAACATCAATTAGCTTGATCAACATCCGAAATTTAATCTCATCTTGTAAACCAATTGTTATCTTAACATTTAAGATCATGCAGAATAATTGAAAATTCTTAAAATCAGTCCTAAATTGGAAGCCAGTTTTACAGCAATTCTTAAAAAAAAAGACTGAATTTAATAATTTTCTGCACAAATCTTATATTTTAAAACCAAATGGTAAGAATCGGTTGAATTTCCGGGCTCAGATTTCTTACAACAAAGAACTGAGTGAAAATCTTCAGCCTTGGTGAGATACACTTGCTTTCTTCTCTTGTGAGCCACCATTTCCACATCACTTCCCTTCTGTCTCCACACAGTTCATATGTTATGCACCCTAATGATATTGTTAAGTATTCACTTCATGTTTCAAACTGCCTTTTCCTGAATGGTTCCTTAAAATGTATTAAACCTCAGACAGCATAGAGCTGATCAGAGGAAACTTGTACCTCCCCTTGTGTTCAGAAGTACAATGATTAAAATGATCACTTTAAATTCCGAATGCCTCAGCAACATAATTTAATATATGTCCCTTGATAGCCTTTGAACGCTCTATAAGGTACAATGGAGAAAAAAAATATATATATATAGACTGTATATATGACTTGTCTTATGTGTGTGTTGTGTTTAGAACCAACAGTAAACATATTGCACAGGACTAAAATAATTATGCAAATGTTTTTTCCTGGAATATCTTTTAAAATTTATTTGATAGTCAGTTTCATTATGGTCTGACAGCCGTATTATTAATTAACTGGATACATAACTATTCTGCTTATTGTCATGTGCAGTCACTGAATTTCCTTCTTGCTGAAGTTCAGCTTGCATCCTTTGTTAAAGCATCCTCCTGGGACCTACCACACAAAGGATTCTGCCACGGCTGTTTCACAAATGGAGGGTTGCATCATTAACATTCGTTTGCATGTGCTTTTTTCATTGGTTTCTGTCGCTTGTATGGAACATTCCTAATTTTGTAAATCCATCACATCTTGACTGCAAAAACTGACGATGTGAAAAATTGAATTTCCTTCCATATCACATCTCGAAATGCAATTGAAATTGCCCACTAAAACCAAAGTCCTGAAAATCAGGGTTACTGTGTATTAAAATTTGATCTGACAAAAATGCTTGTGGAATAGACCAACGCACACATCTGCCCTGGAGCTAGAAATTATAACAGAATGTTTTTAAACACTGATGGCACTGGAAATGCACAATTTGTTGAACCCTGTAAATGATAAGATTTCCTTTCATCCACATTACTCACCCTCAAACGTAGGATGTAAACAATGTCATAATTTCTGTAGATGGCAATGACTAAAATGTTATATTGAAGTCTCATTAATTTTCCATGCATAACTGACACCAGAAAATATTTCTTTTAAACGGGGAATTAATGACGGCAATTGGGGTGGTTAAGGTTAGCATGCTGTATTCATTTGAGAAATAGCTTGATGCTGTAGTGGGAGGACGGTCGGAAGGGTATTTGGAAGACTGAGATCAAATGGGTGGAAGGACCTTTTAGAAAATAATATACCTCTCTTACATATAGAAAATTGATGGACTATATGCGATGGAGACACAGACCTATTCTTAGACATCTGCTTACTTACATTGCAAATTGCCACCTCCTTTTTAACTTCCTCTTCTTTTCTTTGGGAAAAAGGTTTGGTTTCTCTTTGGTGTGCCTTGATGTCAATGGTGATGTTGAAATGTATTATGGAGATCAAACCATTGCTGCTTGGAGACAAAAGAGGCTTAAACATCCATCCAGTCTTAGCCATAATATTTTGATAAATTAAATTCAGTCTTCATTTGGAAGCAGTGTCTTTTTAAGAACCACAAAAAAACACGTTCCAAGATGAGACTGAATTGAAGCATTTTCCACAATGCTGCATAATCTTAATTTTCTGGGAAAAGCCTAGAAGCAGTTTTGGTCCAAAAATGTGTTTATGCTGCCATATTGATTCAACCACTGTTGATTGCCATATAACAGGAAGATCGGAGATGGATGATGCAACCTTGGAAATGTAGGATTATGAAGACACTCCAATCATTAGGTTATAGCTCCCTGGGAGAAAGTTGAATCTTCCTTTTAGGAACTTTACTTTGTCTACTCGATTTGCTTCTTTATTGTTATATAGTCTTGTCCTTGAAGATTTGATTAACTAGTCAACTTGCCTCAGAATTTTAATCTCTGAGTCATAAAGGGGAGGATTTAGGCTTCAACAATGGGACTTCAGCTCACAGTCTTGCACTCCAGTAGGGAGTGCTGCCCTGCCACAGATTCATTGGTAATTAACCTTAACTTGTAAATTTTGTGGACTTTGTTGCCCACAGAATAGTTCCTAGGGAAAACAGACAGTATGCATGCAGTCATTACTGTGAAGCATTTTCTAATGCCATAGGCACAGAAAAAAACCTCTGTTAATTTCTAACCACCTATGTGTTCCATTTATTCTGTACATGTTATCCTGCATTTTCATAAAGTAGATGTCTTTTTGCTTGATTATCCATTTGAAGTTTGATCAAATCACCTATTCAATGTTATATGGATCAAGATATTATCAAGGTTTGCTATATTACCTGACGCTTCAGAAATCTACAATTTCTATTTTTATAGCATTCGTTATATCTTGTTTTATGCTGTATTATTGGGTTATTAGTCGAGTAAGTCTGTTAATTACTTCATTATATAAAAGCTCCAGGAACTAAAATCATCTACATAATGAAAATAGTTAGTAACAACATTGATTTTTACATGAGGCGCCTTTTAATAATTTCAATAACAACAGAATAAAAAGCAACAATTAGACAAGCTCTTCAGTCTTGAAAAGAGATGTCTCAGGGACCTTATTGAATTATGTAAGATTATAAATGGTATTATAAGAGTAAATCCAGAATAATACTTTCATATCTGTCAAAAACAGAAGAACAAGAAGGCACAAGAAGTTTAAAATTGCAAAATAACAATTTGAAGACAGACACCAGGAAATATTTCTTTACCTTGAGGGTAATCTAACAACCAAAACAAGTTACCGGAAAGGGTGATTCAGGCCAGTATGCCAGGATTTTACAATAGCTTAATATTGTAATGGAAGAGTTGCAGGATAAGATACTATCTTGCATGAAGCATATTATATAAATGCAAATTGTTATTCTATTCTGGTAGGATGAGATCAAATGAAACATAAGGTTTTTTTTCACCTAAACTTTTCTTGTGATCTTACGTTTTAAACTTATAAATTTCATGTGAACAAGTTCACCATGTAACTTGAAATATTCACTAATATACATTTGTCTTTCATTTGTCTTGTGTCCTAGTTGCCATTTTTATTTTTGATCAGTTTTTCATCGTAATCCTTTATTATGGTTCTTGAGCACAGCAGAGTTACAGAGCAGGAAAATTATTTGGACAGTTAGTGAGTTCAAGAAAAAAGCACATTTGTTTCCTTGGATAATATTTTCTGGGGACTATGGAGTAACGTTTATAATGTTTGATAAATACCAGGTCTGAGGCCTAGGCCACTCAATTGGTAAAGCGTTCATTTTTGGCTGGGGAGGGATCAAACTTTGGTATAAACGTTAAAAAAAATGATTTTTAAACAAAACAAAAAGTTCATTGTTGGCTTTAGGGCTTGTTTACAATACAAACTCCTTGCTTGAAACTCGCTCCCCCCCACACAAAAAAGATGGGCACTCAATCTGAAAAAGACTATTTACTTGGAGGAATGTGCTGCCATCTTGTGGTTGTTATTGAACCCCGGCGACAGTTATTAAATGTTGCAAACTTCATGCCTTAATATTGTTGACAGTCTTTGTTTCCAAGAATGACCAGAAATATTGATCCTGATCGATTTCTGCGTCTAACATGTTGATCTTGGCAAAGTAACTGTTTTGTCTAAATTCATTAGAACATTTGCGGATTCAAACTGTTAAAAATCTAAGGACCTTTGAGGTATTATACATACCTTCCACTGAATATTCATTCCAAGTGCTCAGGACATAATGAATCAATCCATCTGTTGCTGATTAGTGATCTGATACATATGCTATTTCTGAGATTGGATCAGCAATGCAAATGGACCTCTATAATGAGCTCTGAGAGAATGGTTAATGAAGTTAGAATGGATTTATTTATTTAAGAAATGTATCAATTAGCATTCACAATTCTTTGACATTTTACAATATTGTTATCACATTGCTACTAGCAGGAATTCCTGGTTTGTTAATTGCTCCATATTCTTTCCAATCCCCTTTCCGTCCTTAGAAGTCCTTAGAATCATAGAATCATACAGCACAGAAGGAGGCCATTCGGCCCATCGTGTCTGCGCCGGTTCCGAAAAGAGCAATCCAACTCACTCCCACTGGCCCACTTTCTCTCCATAGCCCTGCAATCTTGTCAAAGCCAGATAGCCATCTGCTTCTCTCTTAGAAGTTGTTATTGAATCAACTCCACTATTCTTTCAGGTAATGCATTCTAGATCTGAACAACTCACTTTTTCCCTAAACTACCCTCTGTTTCTTTTAACAACTATCTTAAATCGGTGTCCTTGGGATACTGACCCACATGCCAGTGGAAACAGTTTTTCCTGGTTCAACCTATCAAATGCCTTCATCATCTTGAAAATCTCTATGAAATCCCCTCTTAATCTTCTCTGCTCTAATGAGAATAATTCTAGTTTTGCGAACTTCTCCTCATAACTAAGGTCCTTCATTCCTGGTACCATCCTGGTAAATCTTCTTTGTATGATCTCCAATTCCTTAACATCTTTCCTAAAGTGTGGTCTCAGAACTGAACACAGTACTCCAACTGAGACTTAACCAGCATTTTCTAAACATTCATCATAACTTCCTGACTTTTGCATTCTTTCAATCAATACTTCCTATCCACAGAAAATGCTTTGCTGACAAGATGTTCCTGATCATGTTACTTGAAATACAACATCTCAGGGATTCCTTACTTACATGAACTATCTACATTAGAATGATTTCACTCCATCAGAATAGAATGGTGCTATATGGAACATGTTCATCTAAAAAACAATGCAGTATAAGTGGTATTAAGACAAAAAATACTTGATATGCAAATGTAATTTTGTTGTTGTTGTAGATAACTTTACGGCATAAAAAAATACACCTAAGATGTACAAATGCTCCACACAATGGAATCTTTCCTAGGTAGGGATGCGTGTAAAATGGGTGTGGAAGGAATTAAGCCAGGTTTAAATAGAGGTACATTAACTTTAGAGTTGCATATATACTTTAAAAGAAAACACTTGCAGGACTATAAGTTAAGAGTGGGGGAGTGGGACTAGTTGCATAGCTCTTTCAAAGAGCCAGCAGAGGCATGATGGGCTGAATGGCCTCCCTGTGTGCTGTAATATTCTATGATTTTAAAGTTCAGGGAATCTTTTCATTGAGATTTTCTCCAGAACAAAAGAGTGAGTTGGGTTAAGTCCACAATACTATACATTTTACTCTAGCAGAAAGTAGGCTTAATGTACCATTGGGCATTTTAAATTCACACATTCTTTTATCCTTAAAACTAACAACCAGAATGCAGCTTCTAAAACAAACATTTACCCAACAGAGATACATGATGTTTAATTTAACCATTTAATTGTATTTGCCTCAAAGGCCTGATTGGGACTTAAAGCACTGTGCACTATGTGTTCAGGGTTGCGTGAGTAGATATTTTGCTCTCAATATTTAGAAGATCTTTTGAAGTTCTTCAACACCTCACAATAGTTTCAGTTTTTTGGGGATTCTGAAGGTTGCATGTTGCAAGTTTGTTGAGAATTGTCTATTACTATTCATAATGTCATGATGTTACCTTAGGGAGATATCTGAGCTGAGCTCAGTCTGCATGTTTCTCACTATAAAGATAGTAATTTACTCCAGTGGTTACTGCTCTTGAGAAAACACCACTTGTCGATTGTGTACCATTAATTATTTTCCTTTCAATAATTATTTGTTTTCTTAGTAAGTGTTAATGTCGCTATGGATCAGTTGGTGGAACCCTCATTGAATAGTCAGAAGATTGTACATTCATGCCTCTCATTGGGAAAGACTTTAGCAATCCGCCCTTTGCTCTGAGAGATGGTAAACATTCAGTGGGCCAATTGGTCTTTTTCTACTAGGGTCCGTCGATATGGAAATTTTTGATGGGCTCATATCGAGTTATACTGAAATATCGATATTTTCGGGTTTTTTGCACTGTGCATGCGCGCGAGGTGCGCACGCATTCGGGGCCTATCTCCTCAGGAGGTAAATATTTATTTCTCTGTGTCTCTCACTCTCACTCTCTCCATCTCTGTGTTTTTCTGTTTGTGTCTCTCTCCTCTCTCACATCCCCCCCATCTCTATCTATCTGTATATTATCACATCCACCCCGTTTCTCCCCCCCCCCCCCCTCCGCCACCGTCCCTCTTTCCCCCCCCCCCCGCCGCCGTCTCTCTCTCCCATCCCCCCCCCCCCCCACCCCGCTGTCTCTCTCCCCCCCACTCCAACCCTTGCATACCTGTATATTGTATTCGAGTACTATGAATACAATAGGGTGGCTTTGCACCTCGGTCTGTGCATTGTGTATAGAGATGAGCATTCTGGGTCTTGTAGTTCAGTGTGCGCACATTCCGATTTTTTACCTCGATATATTGATTTTTCGATATATCGATATTTTTGAAATGCCTATATTGGCGTATCGATATGAAAATCATATCGGGTTTTAGCGATATATCGATATATTGCCGGACCCTACTTTCTACATTGTAAATATCTATAGGTCTATGATTCTATCCTTAATACTTAATAACCCAAATAATTACATGGTCTAATTTTCTACATTTATTTATTTATTTGAGTTCTCAAAGTAAAATATCCACCCAAATACAAAACATTCTCATTGACAAATCTTTGTTTTACTACCTCTGTTAATAATTCAAATTATGCATTTTAACTTCTCCATGTGTAGTTTTATGCAGTATTATCCCTTTACCAGACAACAACAAAAACAAAATTACAAAAACGCAAAATACTGCAGATGCTGGAAATCTGAAACAAGTAAATTACATTTGACAACACATTACAGCAGTGAAACCTCTCAGTTCCGAATCACAATGATGGTAGGAAATACACTTTTACATTAAACATAATTTGGGAATATTAAGAATGTGTGGATGCTGTATTATTTTTAAAAATTCTATTATTTTGCAAGTAATAAAGTACTGTAATGACAAACACGCTGTGTAAGAGATCAGTAAGTTTCACAGTACTTGTCCAGCTGGACCTTGATAGTTTTGTCTGGCAGAGTTCAGGTGCTAACTACATCTCCAAAACACATCGATGAGCTAAACTGGAAGGTCACTCAACCATGCCTTCGATTAATGTAGATCTGCCTGGCTTCGTCAGATGTGTGTCTCCAGAAAAAAGTTCAATGTTTGTGGACTCTGTTAATACCCCTTTCGATTGCTTCCATTTCACTTTATAAAATCTCTCAGAAATGGTACCTTCAACAGTGAAGGTTTCCTATTTCCAGCAAGCATTTAATATCAGTGACAGTGGCACATCATCATTTTGACTTTAAACCGCAATTTGATTTAGGAGTCTGTCTAATGTTAATCTCACAGATGACTGGTACCTATATCTTTAACAACAGAGCATTAAGAATGGTGTAATTTTATTTAATCCAAAACACAATGTAGATTTACTCAGTCCTTTAATTCAAACTTTACATATCATTTCAAATCTGCCCAAACACTTTCCCAGAATCCTTTTATCCTTGCATCATCCGTATTCAATTGCCACTTAGGTCCTTAAAGCAATATGCAACAAATGGCAAACTCGACCCGTAATTCTTTCAGTTGCTGATCAATAGATTATAGTATGGTGAATCTTTAAGGTATCAAAGGACATTGGTTATTGAATCGAGCTGTACGAAATTGAAGGCTAAGAAAATAATCAAGCACCTTTATGACCTTTATGCGAGATCTGAATCTTCTCATTTAAAACAATTAAAAGGTTTTTATCCCCTACTGCGGCTCTTTCTCAAGCAAGTGCATTTTATTGAGAAAATGAGTGTTGTCTCAGGGGATGTATTAATTATCAGGATCTAGTCTGCCCATCAATGCAGTTAAAATGATGGGAAATTGCCACATAATCAGAGCACATATCATTGGGGCTTGAATTGCAGAAAATATGTAACAGGATTCCTTAATATGGAATATGAGTTGCAAATAGAAGACTTTCCAGTAACTGTAAGTACTGAATGTTATACCAACCTACTTGTATATGGTCTACTTCTGGTGTGGAGATCCCATGGACAGCAATTATGTGCTTTCAGTTAACGAATGAGGTCCCCATTTCTGAATGTATTTTTCCATGAACAATTTTGTTAAGAATCAGTACAATTCCATTCTGCAAAGAGGTTTCTCTCAAGTAGCAGACAGATGATTGCATTGATGGGGTAAAATATTGCCTTCTAAACTCTGTAAAGATCGAGTCAGACTTCAAAGGAATTACAGCATAATAATATAAATGACCCTTACATTTATTATAGTGCCTATAATGTCAATGACAAACCCACAATCTTCTCACTCGTAGGCAGGATTGCTAACAACTGAGCCAAGTTGACAACAATCCATTGTTGGTTGAACTCAAACGCTTTTTTCTTCTTTACTGCTGAAGTGAAATACTTTATCACTATTAATAGCAACATACAGCAACACAAAGAATGGCACTTCTATGGAATGGCATACTTTGCACCCAGGCTCAACATCACAGATTTCCATCAGTTTTGGCATGGGTTAGATGGGTTCCAAGTTGCATCACCAATATGGCTGAATTCTAACTGAGAACATAATACCCTCTTCTATAACATAATAATAATAATCTTTTCATTTGATGTAGCGTATTTCATGACTTCTAGACGTCTCAAAGCACTTCACAGAATATAAAGTAAATTGACTGTATAGTTTATGGGCAAAACGTTGCAGCCAATTGCACACAGCAGTGTCCCACAAACAATTGTGAATAGAAAATGAACGATTTACTATTTTTGTGAGGGATTATTATTTAAGACATGGACAACAAAGTGGAAAGAAAAGGAATATTTTTCTCTGCTTTCAGAAATAAACTATAGTTAGTCCAACCAAGTACATAGATCCAGCTTCTGGCTGAGTGGTGGAACATAATGTAAAATCAATCTTCATCCAGTTGCTTTCATCCAAAGCGGCAATCATTTCCAATGCAAAAAGACACATGGATCAAAATATTGAGAACCTCCAAAGTAAATATAGTTAACATGTTCCTTATCATGTTAGCCAGACATGAAAGGCGCTCTACAAATGCAATTTTATTGTTGTTTGTTGTTTCAGAACCCTGGCCACGACAGAGTGACAAACAATATATCTCATTACAGTTTGGGGGGGATGGGGGGGCGGGGTGGGGGGTGGGAGGGGAGGTACGCTGCCATGTTACATGCTGAACATCTCCCACATAAGCAAACCGAGGACAGGAGACAGCAGTAACAAGCTAGGTTTGCCTATTTTCCTTAATGCTCCCTCCCACACCACCATCAGAAAGTTAGGAAAGCCAAAGACAAAAAGCAGTGATTCATTTGACAATATAGTGACTCAATAGTATTGCTGATAACACATCTATTGACTCACTACCTCCATTTACATAAACAGAAATCACTGGGAACACTCAGTAGGTCAAGTAGCATCTAAGGAGAAAGGAAAGTGCGTCAACGTTTTGGGTCCATGACCCTTCGTCAGAACCCCATTTAAGTATTTACTTTTGTTTGAGATAACACCGGTTAGAAGTCTATCCCACCTGGTACAAGTACAGAAAGTTTCCATTTATTGCCTGGAGTCTTGTCTTCACGAGAATGAATCACCACAATTACAATGAAGTACTTGAGATATTTTGATACATAAGGCCTTATAAAATGTAAGATTTTCTTTTGCATTATCGGTCACTGCCATTGCTTGGGTTTACTGAGAGTGAAGGTAGGCAGTGGCTTCCATGCCATGTGAGGTCTATTGTTGTAACTGCCTTGAATACCTTTTTGGTTTTACTTTCCATTTTCACCTGTTTGATGCTTGCTACTAACTCAGGCTAATATAGTAACCAGCTGGTGAAGTATTTGAGAAGAAATGCTGGCTACTGGTCTGATATAGCTCTGGGATAAAATATTTGAAATACATCTGTGAGTGATTATTTGTTTTATAAGTACTTATATTGGGGCAATACTTTGGGTTCTTCCTGGGTCTGATTAGTCTCATACCCTATGGAAACATTTTTGACATCCTTTGAGATTTTGATGAGTTGGTGACTATTGTCTGAAAATGCGAATGCATATAAAACCCTGAAAAATTCTTCTTCCACATGTTAATGATAGGAAAATCTTGAAGAAAACCAAGGCAGCTGTGATTTGCCAGAATACACAAAGCAATGCAGTTAAATGTCAAGCGTGAAAGGTAAACAAAATCTATTTTAAATCGAAATACAACAGCAAGGGAGAATTTTTCTCATGTTGGTCCTTGCAATCGTTAAAGATATCTGGGGGTAAATTTGTCCAAATATCAAATAATTTGGGCCTGCCACTGCGCAGTCTGGTGCTGCCTCATTAAGGAAACCAATGAGGAAAAAAACAGTATTACATTGGACATTTATATAATGAGCAGTTCATCATTTCATCAGATAATTCAACAACAAAAAATTGCCCATACCGGAGGACAATATTGTAGAAAAGGCAAGATGTAAGTTTTACTCAAGTCGAATGATTTTGATTTAAAATTATTTTAAATTAATTTTTGTTCAAAGGATTCTTTCTTTGCTGGGGGTTTGTTTTAATTGTAAATGGTATGCAGTACAATCTGTAAGGATTATTTGGTCACGGCTTCTGGGGTTTAATTTGTGAGCTCCACAAACTGGGTTTGTTGTGGTCATGGTAACTGTTCGACTTCCCAGATTGCAAATTGAGTAATTGTGAATATTAACACAAATAATCTGTTTCAGTGAATATCGCTAATGAGATCTCACTGAATTCACCTCACAAGGTGAGTTCCCAACTGAGCCTAGCTGCAGTGCCGGAATGTATTTGCACTGACGTAGATGGTCAGATTGTTCTGCATTAACCACCAAACATAAACCAATAAACAAATATAGTATTGGTCTACGATTTGAAAAATGGAAATACATGTATTATTTTTCAATTGAAAATAAATCTGAAGGAGCAGCACAGAAGTGGGACAGAGGTTATTCTTTACATTGGCCCACACTTCAAGAAATTACATTTATATAGCACATTCATGTCAGAAGGACGTCCCAAAGTACTGTATCAAGAGGAGGCACTAAGCAGAGAATATTCTCCATATCACAGATATGTGAGGAAATCTGAAGTTCTAAGGCACCTCACTTGATTGAAGAGTGACCTTGAGAGAAACCTGAGATCCCACAATGAAAGCTGAAGGAGAGCTTAAAGGAATATGGAAAATAAATATAAATTTTAGCAAAGGGAGGAAATGCCTTTTTTATCTCTAGGCATTTCTGCTTTTCTCTTGTTATGGATTACTTGAGGCAAGAAGTAAGGTCACAGGACATAACAGCATTCAGATAGGATCAGAGCTTGCCTTTGTTATTTGCACGAAAGACAGATACCAAAAAAAATGGCATTTCTTAAGGTATGCACATGGATTGTTCTGAAAATGTTCTTTCAATCTTGCGGGCTTATTAGGTTTTTTTTTATATGTGACCCTTTTGTCTGTTTTTGTGGTGGCCACCCTGCTTAGCACTGCTGCTGTGTGCTAACTTTATAATCTTTCATCAGTATATTCTCATAATTAATCCACAAAAAACTCTGATAGGACGAAAGAAAGCAGGATCGGTGAGGTTGCAGTAGAACAGTCTGATTCTGAACCTGAAGGCCCTCTCTTGTGACTGCAGTCCCGCGTGGAGAGTCCTTCACTGTGTCTCTCTGACCTCCCTTTCATCCCTCTCCTCAGATAACAAGGTGACAAGTACAAGTGGAGCACATGCCATTGCCTAATACAAGTGCCTCTGTGCACTCTGCCAAGGCTGGAGCCCTCAGTATACAGTTCATGCACTTTATGGCTGCTCAAACCATGATTGAATATCCCTGTGTTCAGTGAGCCTCAGAGGCAGCAGAAAACCGTAGATTTTACAGCTTAATTGGCTTTCAGCATTAATTAAGCATCTTAATTGCCTTTTCAGCAACGTGTTTGGAAACCACTATTAGGTGTTTGCATCGTTAGCTTGAAATTAGCAACTTCTATTTTAAAGCAACGAATTGCTAAAAATCCTGCCTTAGATTTTACCAATACTGTACAAGAACACTTGTCTCGCAAATTGAGCATACATTATCTTAATTAACATACAGACCTCTTCAAAAAAATGTGTTGGTTTACTAAGATTCTCTTGATTCTAAGTTGCCCTTTTTATATGAGAATCAAGGGATGAAGAGAGTCATGCAAGATTCAGATTTAAAACCTTCATGGACATCTTTAATCTGGATGGTTACTTGTCAGTCTAGACCAGGGCAATGCAAATTGTCTCAATTTTCAGATGGCAAGTTCCACTAGCGTTTTCGTTTCTGCCGAATTGTGTTTCTGATAGAAGACAAAGTACCTTTCATTCTTTTCATCAGCAAACCAGCATAGCAAGCTTGAAAGCTCATGAATCCTCTTTAATCTATTCACTTGTCACTGCTAACTCTCTGCTTGCTGCAACACGCCTTGCCTACCTTAATTTTGCAGTTCTGCTTCTAATCCATGTGACACATTTTAACATTCAACGTATGGTGTTATTTGTCTGCCTAAGGAACGTAGCGAAGCAGTTGTTAAAGCTTGGCTGTGTTAAAGCTTACTATTTTTTGCATTTTATCTTTCTAACCTAATATGCCTGTTTTGATTAAATGCCAGAAATCTCAGCAGTGTATCCTTAAGTCAAACCTTGAATGTAGGTCATGAGCCGTCGAGCTTATACATTGCCATGGGATAAGGTATGTTGAGAATCTTGGATCCTGGCATTCAAAAGTGATTTGTGTAAAAAATGGGTGTAACAGATGGCTGCTAGTGCAAGGCTTCAGAATGGTCAGATCAGCAGTTCTCATGGCAACCACCTGAACCAGCTCCAAGGGATTTCAGATCTGAGCAGAAATCATTTGAAACAGTCTGTCTAGAAGTGTAAGTGTAGTACAGCTTGGATGAAATGGCATGTAGTCTGGTTTACATGCCTGAGATGATTTTAAAAAAACTAGCCACATCTATTAAATTTCTCCAGCAGTATGTCTAGATTGGAATTGGGTGGCAGCAACCAAGGTCACACATGTGTGCATGTCTGTGTGGCATGATTTTAATTGAGAAGTCCGAGGTCCAAGTGGGTTTAAAGCTTAGAGAAGATTATCGTCATTTTATTTTCTTCACTGTTTACAAATATTATACATTTTTTTAACAATTTCCCTATTTTTGTCAGAATGGAATAGGGCATTCATGACATATTTTCTGCTCTTGGTGTTAAAATCTTCCACAGAAATCCAGAAGAAAGAACTAATAAGGCATAACACTGCGGGTGTGAGAAAGAATCATCTCAATTTCCAGAACAGTTGCTTTGTTGACGGAATTGGCTTCAATTAGTCTCATTATGGGATTCAGGCTGAGGTCAAATTACCCTTGAACTTGCCAGGTCTCAATAGGCTGTTTTCGTTAAACTAAGCCAAAGCACTGAGAACATTTGAAAGTGTTTTATGCGGAATGCACGAATATTTCTGCCTTATTTCAGAGTAGAAGACAGAGTGAGAAGCCATCACAGTAATGCATTTGTAATGCACACCATATTAAAGCTTTTCTGTTTCCTCCCCCACCCCCATTCTTGTATCTGCTGCCACTCTATCCAGATGATTTTTTGTTCTCGCTGAGATAGACGAATACAAACAAGAATGAAAATTCCCTTAAAGCTGAGGCAGTGACATTTGTTTGATTTCTGTGAGGACATATGGTAAGAATAGAACATGAAGAATATCGTATCTGCACAATAACTTTTGGAAGGAGGGAGCTCTGTCATCAATTTGAAAACCTATAATGTAGGAGCTCCAAAGCTGTCGAATGAGTTATGAGGTTTTTTGACGAATGAAATGCAGTAATTCCTACTATCCACTGATATAACATTTTTTCAGTTTAAGGCAATTCTATCAAAGAAAGTGCAAATCGTTTTTAATATCAGCGCTATTGTTTGACATGTATTATTCTGCTTATTTAGTTTTAGAAGATATTGAAAACTATGTTTGCTGTTCAAAGATATTTATTTTGAATTGAGCTAACTGGTTACTTTGCATAAAAATGGCCATTATAAATGCTGCATTCTAATTTGAAGCTAGCACCCAAGGCAAATTATGTGTAGATTACAAAATAGGATTGATGAGAAAGAAAGCTACCATATAAATAAAACCAATCCTGCATTTGATAGAGCATCTTTCATGTTGCTAAGATGTCTCAAACATGGTGATCACCCGAGGCCTCAACGTCTCTGCCGTCACCGGCGTCACCATCACCGACAAGGCCATTTCAGACCATTTCTTCATCTCTTTCAACACCTCTATCCCTCCCCCGTCCACCTCCAAACCCACCACCATCTTCTACCGGCCCTGGAAGAAGATTCCCCCTCAAACTTTCACCCCTGCCCTCGAAACCTCCAACCTCCTCCCACAGTGGCACTCTTTTTGCACCGACCCATCCTCCACCTCCACCGCCCTCCATAACACCCTCTCTACTACCCTCGACACCCTGGCCCCCCTCACCACCAGAACCGTCTCCCACTCCCGATCATCACTGTGGTACACAACTCACCTCCGCTCCCTCAAAAGCCAAGTGAGAGCAGTTGAACGCACCTGGCTCAAATCTGGCCTCACGGTCCACCGGCAAATCTGGCTGGATCGCATCAAATTTTACCACTCCGCCCTAGGCCCCCCCAAATCAGCCTTCTACTCCAGGATAATCCTGGAAGCGAAGGACAACCACCGCCTCCTCTTCGCCACCACCAATCAGCTCCTCCGACCACCCCCCCCCATCTCGCTTCGCAGATCCTTTCCTCAAACGAACGTTGCGAGGAGATGCTGGACTTCCTCGAGTCCAAAATAGAGAGAATCCGCTCCGCGGTTTCCTCCCCCCACCTCTCCTCCACCTCCGCCCCTCCATCCGTTATTTCAACCCTCACCCAACCCCCCCTTCATACTTTCATCCCCACCTCCCCATCTTCAATCACTAAAATAATCACCTCCATGAAACCCACCACGTGTTCATTGGACCCCATCCCCACCCCCCTCCTCCGCACCCAGCTACACCTTTTGGCCCCGCTCATTTCTGACACCATCAACCTTTCCCTCTCCTCAGGCACCATCCCTACCTCCCTTAAAACAGCCACCATCACCCCTATCCTGAAGAAACCCTCCCTTGATGGACCGCAACCATCAAGCTATCGACCCATCTCCAACTTCCCGTTTTTATCCAAAGTCCTTGAAAGAGTGGTTGCCTCCCAGCTCCGCTCTTTCCTTTCAACTCACTCACTCCTTGAACCCCTCCAATCAGGTTTCCGACCTGTTCACAGCACAGAAACTGCCCTGGTTAAGGTTACAAATGATATGAGGCCCCCTCATTTTCACCATTTATACGCTCCCTCTGGGCGATGTCATCCGCAAACATGGGGTAAATTTCCACATGTATGCGGACGACACCCAGCTATACCTTTCTGCCTCATCCCTCATCCCCCAGACCATCGATGTTCTGACAGCATGTCTGTCCGACATTGAGTCCTGGACGAGGGACAACTTCCTCCAATTGAACGTGAGTAAGACCGAGGCCCTCCTGATTGGCTCAAGCCAGCGCCTCTGCACATCGGGAGCTGCCAGCCTCAACATCCAAGGCTGTACTCTCCACCTCACAAAGCCAGTCAGGAACCTCGGCATCACGTTCGGCCAAAAACTCTCCTTCCTCCCCCACATCCATGCCTTGACCGGCACCGCTTACTTCCACCTGCGCAACATTGCCAGGCTCCGCAATTATCTTACCCCCCACGCTGCCAAAACACTCGTGCACGCGTACATCACCTCAAGGCTGGACTACAGAAACTCTCTCCTCGTCAGCCTCCCCAGTTCCTCCATTCACAGGCTGCAGGTCATCCAAAACTCTGCAGCCCGTGTATTATCCCGCACCCGCCTCCGCGACCATATAACCCCCACCCTCGCCCGTCTCCACTGGCTCCCCATCCTCCAGAGAATCGAGTTCAAGATCCTCGTCCTCACCTTCAAGGCCTTACATGGCCTTGCCCCGCCCTATTTAACCAATCTACTCTCCCCCTACAAACCCACTCAGACCCTCCGTTCAGCAGGACTTGGCTTGCTCCAAGCCCCCCGCCCGAACCGCCCCACCATCGGAGGCCGGGCCTTCAGTTTTTCTGCTCCGACCCTATGTAATTCCATCCCCAATCCCTCCATCTCGTTTCTTCCCTTTCCTCTTTCAAGGCCAGTTTGAAGACTTTACTCTTCGACCGTGCCTTTTGTTCCACCCTGAATTTTTCGACCTCCCCTATTTGTTTCACCCCTTCCCGTACACTCCCCTCCCAGCTCGGGTCACATGCCTCCTGTGCAGCGCCTTGGGACGTCCTCCCGACGTGAAAGGTGCTTTATAAGTGTAATTTGTTGTTGTTGTTATTTCACGGGATATACTATCAATTGTAAAATGACGATGTAGTTTGCAGGCAAGTATTTTGTTGATACCTGCCATTTGGGGGAGCACTAACTGGAATTATTTACAAAAAGTCTACAGTGAGTCAAAACAGGTTGAGCTTCTTTTTGTGGGGGAGGTTAGCCAGGTGCCTGATACATGCGGAAACCCATCACCATGCCAAACCTAGGATTCCATCTATACATAGAATTTCCAGGGATATTAATTGGACTAGCATGGCACTCTGCCTGGAGTGATGCATCATGCTTTCCTAATTCCTGAGGCTCGGGAATCCCAGAGTGTACATTGGGGTAGCATTAGAGTCTAACTAGCTAAAACTGCAGAGCTCTCCTACCCTTTGCAGTGGAATGCCTTTGAGATTGTAGGTTCAATTTCAGGTCATTGCTGGAAAAAGAATAATCTTTTGCCCTAAGAACTAAGTCTATTTTAAGAGGAACCTACTTTTTATAAAAAAAGCTAGCAAGTAATACTCAGCAAAAGCCATCCCCTTCTTGTTTGATTATGATCAGAAAAGGCTAAAATCATGGATGTAATCACAGTTAAATAAAGCATAATGGTCAAAGGAGGAGGGGATAACAAGTTTGCACGGTTGGTTTGAATGAAGAAGACCTCAAGCCCATCCAATCTCGTTCTTCCAAAATATCCACCATACTGTTCTACCCTACCTCAGGATCAGTGAGGTTGAAATAGAATAGTCTGACTCTGAAGGCCCTCTCTTGCAACTGAGGTCCTGTGTGAAGAGTCCTTTACTGCTGGCCATTGACCTCCCTTTCATCCTTTTTTAAGATAACAAGATAACTACAAGTGGAGCACATACCATTGACTAATACAAGTGCCTCTGTGCACCCCGACCCCTCCACCCCACAGCATCCAGCTGCTTTTTGAATGAGTCAATTGTCCTGGCTTGAATCACACTTCCTGGCAATCTGTTTCAATTTTTAATCACCTACTGAATACAAAATGCCTCATCAAGCTCCCAATTGGACAAAACAAGCATGGTTCCAGGGGCTTTGTGATTTGGGCCACAATTGAGCTATAATCACAACTAGGTAGAACTAGTGTTACAAGTATCATTAAGATATTTTGTACTTGTTTTTAAAGGTCTTGCAATGTACTGGAGTTGACTTGCAATGTGAGTCTTTAGTGAGTGTCTATCTATCGCATGAAGCGAATGTGATGATGGAGAGCATACAATCTGTCCAGATTTTGAAATGACTGATTATGTTTGCAGCAATAGTTACTAGATCCCTACGTGAGGATGAAACATGAAGATCATGGGTACGGGTAGAAGAATAATTGACAACTGTCTGTGGTTTGCAATTGGCAGGGAATTGTAGATAGCAATTGACTTATGATTGGTATCTCTTTACCTTAGGATCAGAATATAATAATCTTTGCATTTCATATAGTTCCTTGTCACTTTGTTGAGATGCCACAAATGGCATTACTGTAAAGTAAATATTCTACGTGTATTTTATGGTTGAAAAGATTTTTGCGCACAGCAATGTCCTACAAAAAACAGCCAAATTAATTTGGAGGGTTGTTTGTCAGAACTGGGAGAAATTCTCTTCTCTTGTCAAATAGTGCCACATGTCTTTAATGTCAACCTCCACAGGCAGATAGACCTTTAGTTTAATGTCTCAGCTGAAAGACAGCTTCAACTCATAACCTTCTCATTCAGATCGTAGGACTAGTCAGCAACCAGCCTATATTTGAGGAAAGAGAGTTTGAAAGATTTTGAAATTCTTTGTGTTCACTAAATCGTTTCACCCACAAAGTACTCAGTGCCTCCACCTTACTGTGAAGCACTTTGAAACATCTTGATAACCTGATAAGGTGCAATGTCAAATGTAAGGATTATTATTAAGTGTAATTTTTCCATGAGTTTATCTGAAAGGAAAGTTTCACTGTATATAACTGAAGTCAAAGATTTTAATGTTGAAACTAACTTCTTAAAATTAAAAAGATATCCTCTCAAAGTAATGTTACTCCCCCTATTTCAATAAATGCTCCCATGAAATCATAGACGTTATACCACAGAAGGCAATTTGGCCTGCTAAACCTATGCTGGTGCCATTCATTCAATGGAAATAACTGCTCTAATCTTACTCCTCTGCATCCTCTTCAAACCATTTTCTATTGTTCCTCTTCAAATATTTACCCAGTTTCACTTTAAATATTGTCAGTCTGAGTCACAATAGCTATATTTTATGATTTGACAACTCTCTGCATGAAAATGTTTCTTCTGAACTCCCTCTTAGGTCTTTCAGTGACAATGCTGAGTTTATGCCCCCAAGTTACAATCCAGTTAACACAAAAAGCAAAGAAGCAGAATTGCTTTGGTATATGGGGCAAGCTGTCTGTTCACAACTGATCTCGTATCTGGGGTTAAGTCATTCACAAGCTCTCAAAAGCTATCTTGAATTTAAGTTATCACAAGGATAAAATACTCAAGAAAAGCACTGCATAATCATTATTCCAGGTTATAATCCTCACTAGAGAAGGAATTGTTGAAAGCAAAATTATATAATGCACCAAATGGATAACAAGACATTTTTTGCTGGACAGAAACCATTACAATGTAACTGCAAAGCAACAGCTGGACTCAGCCATACTAGATTTCAACTGGTAGCGGTTTTTGTTTCTGAACCCAAATGTTGTGAATTTAAGCCTCACGACTTTAAAAACTCACATTCTAGGCTGGTATTTCCCTGCAATGCTGGGGGAGCACTGCATTGGTGCCGTTCTACAGATGAGATATTAAATTGAAGTCCTGTGTGCCTGTTCAAGTGGATTTTAAAGATCTTAAGGGCAGTATTTGTAAAGTGAAGGAAGTTTCTCCCAGCAAAGAATCCCCCAGATAAAAATTGGTAATTAACTTCATGGCTATTTGTGGCACATGACTACATGGAAATTCTCTTCTGTGTCTGGCTACAAATACGTAGTACTACAGCTTGTATTTATATAGCGCCTTTCATGCAGGATGCGTCTTGGAGTGCTTAAACGTGATGGAGCTTGATATCAAGCCAGGGAGAGAGGGGAGGTGACCATAGGCTGGGTTGAAGAGGAAGGTGTTCAGGTGTGATGTAAATATGGTCAAGGAAGTTGCACGGCGGAGGAATTGAGACAGAACAGAATGGCATGGTAACTCATTTTACAGTAAGTGTAATTACTCCTTTGAGGCATTTTGACAACATGATGCATCAAATGCAAGGATTATTAATATTATTATCAAATTTAATTAATAATACTAGTATTTAGGGGTAAACTTGTGATTGGTATTTTCTTGCTTTATAAAGCCTAGTCAATCTTCCCAGAATGGTAAATGCATTTAAATTACAGTACTGTATATTACTTCTGCAACTACGAATACAGTGAATTAAACGTATCACCTAATAGCTCCAGTTTTTTCTGACACAAACAGTCACTACGTTTGACAATGATTATTTGTGAAGTGCTTTGAAGAGTTTTGATCTGATAAGACGTTATAAAAATGCAATTCTTTCTTTCATTTGCACTGAAACACTTTATAAGGAAATAAGGCAGTACTGTCTTGAGATTACCTATTTTATCAGCAATAGCTGAAACTGACATGCAACCTATTGAACAGGCAGTGGAGGGATTTATCCAAATGAAAATCGAGAAGATGATCTGTGGCTAAAAGACGTGTGCCGCAACAATTGAAAACACCTGAATGAAAATTTCCACAAGCAAATCAACAAAATGCACCCGAGATCCTTCATAATTCACTCATGAGCTGTAAAAAGCCTCTCGGGCTACCTTTTTGGACATGTAAAATTGTCAACCTACTGAACAGCAAAATTCAGGCTTTCACTCTTCTGCACAAATGTACGGATTACAAAGAATAGATTATCAATATTATGTATGACAGCTAGTTGTATGTACATAATAATTGGACAAAGAATACAGGCCTTTCAATTTCTCTGTGGCGCATCATTACCAGCACAAATCAGACAATATCCCTTTCACTCTGTTTTAACCAATGAGTTGATCTTATCTATAACCCAGTTCACAACTGCATAATCATGTGCCGAGAGCCTTCATAAACAGATAGCAGCTTCAAAATAATAAAAGCAAAGACTTCCTCTTTGTTGATTTCATGAAGATTTCCATTTAAAAGGTTGACTCTGCAACCATCAAAAGATGACATGGAAATGAGCATTTACTTAATCCTTGCATTTCCATTTAATACAGTGCTATATCATGTTGTCAAGATATCTCAAAGCACTTTACAGGATACACTATCAAGTAGATTGACTATGGATTTTGTGGGTGAAACATGGCATCCAGTTTGTGCACAGCAATATTCCATAAACAGCCATGGAGCGACTGATCAATTTTATTCGAATCAGAACAATCAGAATTTCATTTTTATGTCTCCATCACATCTTCGGCAATGCAGCACACCCCCAGTATTGCACCAGAGCGTCATCTTAGACTATGTGAATCAAATCCTGATGTGGGACTTGAGCCAACAACATTCTGACTCAGAGGAGAGAATACCACCACTGAGGCAAGTTGACACATCATCTATGCTAGGTCAATACTATGAAGGAACTAAATTAATATCGGAACTTTAACCCAGAGTTGCATTAGCAAAGTTGAATTCCAACTGCATCAGGTGTTGATTCATCTATTGCTGACCCTACTACCCCCATCCACCTCTACCACTTGCATAGCCCGCATCAAGACTCACCTCACTGACCATGTTTTGGATTATTTCTCTTCTTTCTTCAGCCTTACCACACTCTGATTCAACCTCCCAACATGAAAGGTGCTATATAAATGTATATTTTATTGTAAGCCTCATTTGGTTACACATACTTACATGAAGCAGAATTTTATGTTTTGGTGCATTCGGGGATAGAGCAGCTCATGAGAGAACCTGCCTTCAAATTGCACGTCATTGCACATTCAGAGAGAATGACCTTTTAAAAATATTTTCCATCTGATCTTGGCTAATTACTGCATTGATCACTCCTGGTAGCACACGAGATACATTTGCTTTAATGTTATGATCTACATTAACAAGAGCCAATGGCACTTATTCACCACAATCTAATGGGTATTACCTATTCTATCTAATTAAAGAAATCAAAGCAGGCACCAAAGATCCATTGATTTTTGCTTTCATAAGCATATCTTCTGTGACTCTGACCACCTTGTGGTGGGGGGAAACAGAGGATCGGAGGTATCGATGGAACGACAGAAGGGGAAGATTGGCGGAGAGGAATAGAGGTGAGAGGGAAGGGAAAGAGGGGGGTAGAGAGAACAGATGGAGTGAGAGAGGGTTGAAGGGGTGGGAGAGAGGGGATAAAGAGGTGAGAGAGGAGGGAGAGAGGGGAGAGGGTGGTAGTGGTTAGTGGAGTCTCCTTGGAGTTGAACCGATCCAATATAATTTGCTCAGCAACAAAATGGTATAATCAATTCAACCCTCTGTTGTAGTCCTGTTAGTCCAGTTCCTGAGCCAGGCGAGTCTGCAGTACTAAGCCACCGCTGACAACAGTCTGGTTCACTGGAAGAACAGACCAGTCACTGGGGGCAGGGATTCTTTCCAGTCAGCTGTTAAGCTTGCAAGCCAAAGTCCTAATGGGTAGTGTGGTTGTAGCTACATAAGCAGCAGGAAGCTTGCCAGATGTAGTGGCAAGCTATATGGTTTTAGCTGGTTAAATTCCAGCAGTACCCCCAATGCACACTCTGTGGTCCCCAAGCCTTGGCTTTTGCCAGTGTATGCATGATACATGTGCCAGACATCCAACTGATGAAAATAAACTATGAAAATTCTATAATTCTTAGCATTTATGTGGCACAGATCATCAGGAAATCTATTCTTTTATATACTAAAGCTTTCATTTGAAATCCATTGTCCCAAAACTGATTTCCTCCTTGCATTTTTTTTGAAGATATAACTAGCAGGTTATATAGGGGGGAACCAGTGGTATATTTGGATTTTCAGAAGGCATTCAACAAGGTGCCATATGCAAGGTTGTTACATAAGATTAGAGCTCATGGAATTAAGTGTAATATATTAGCATGGATTGAAGAGTAGTTAACAGGCGGAAAACAGAGAGTAGGGTTAAGTGGGTCCTTCTCAGAATGTGACCAGTGGAGTACCACAAGCACCAGTGCTTGGGCCTTAACTGTTTACAATCTACATCAATAACTTAGATGAGGAAATAGAGTTTAATGTATCTAAATTCAGCTAGGTAGGAAAGTAAGCTTTGAGGAGGACACAAGGAGGATACAAAGGGATATATAGACGGGTTAAGTGAGTGGGCAACAAGGTGGTATAATGGAGTATAATGTGGGGAAATGTGAAGTTATTCACCTAAGTAGAAACAATAGAAAAGCAGAGGTGTTAGACTAGGTAGTGTTTGTATTCAGAGGAATTTAGGTGCCCTTGTACACCAATCACAGAAAGTTAATATAGGTACCCCTCCCCAACCGCAGGGTATACGTTCCTGAAAACCCCCATGGTTAGTAAAACAGCGGTTAGCAAATACAAGACCTTATGGGAAACATGGGGATAGGGGGAGTAAGTTGCTTGTTCTTTTACTAAACACAAAAAAAACACAATAACCTAACAAAAACAATAAATGTTCAAATAACACAATTAAAAAATATATAAAAAACAATAAATTCATGTTATTTATCCTAATCCTTAGAAAGAAGCGACATCGTGTCTGGTTGATGCAACTGGGTCCTAGCGCGAAACGCTAATGTTAGTGTTAAAACCCATGGATACGCAAAATTCACTGCTGTGGTTGGCAAAGTTGCCGCAGAGAGGAAACCATGTATACTTGAAATCCGCGGTTGCCAAGACCACGGTTGGGGCGAGATGTCTTTGTGCAGATACAGCACGCAATTACAAAGGCCAACAGCATGTTAGTGTTCATGCAAAGGGGTTAGAGTACAAGAGTAAGGAAGTCTTGCTGCAATTGTATAGGGCCTTAGTGAGACCGCACCTAGAATATTGTGCGCAATCTTGATCTCCTATCTAAGAAACGATATACTCGCCTTAGAAGGGGTGCAATGTAAATTGACGAGGTTGGTTTCTGAGATGAGGGGGTTGACCTATGAGGATTGAGTAAACTAGACCTATATTGTCTCAAATATAGAAGAATTTGAGGTGATCTTATAGAAACCTATAAGATTCTTAAGGGCCTTGACAGGGTATATATTGTGAGAGTGTTTCCCTGTTTGGAGAATCTAAAACTAGGAGGAATCATAGTCTCAGGGTTAAAGGCCAGCCTTTTAGAACTAAGTTGAGAAAACATTTCTCCAATCAGAGATTAGTGAATTTATGGAATTCTGTATCCAGATGGCTGTGGATGATCAGTCATTGAACATATTCAAGACTGAGATCAATAGTTTTTTTTAAAAAGCTAAAGGGATTAAGGGATATGGGGATAGGGTGGGTAAATGGCTGTTCTTAGGATAGAAGAACAGCCATGATCTTATTAAATGGCGGGGAAGGCTCAAGGGGCCAAATGGCGCCCTCCTGCTCCTACTTCTTATATTCTTAGGTCCTTAGCTTTCCTCTGGTAATGAAGTAAGTGAAAGACACAGTACAATAATGATCAGTTCTTTCCCTCATTCTGAAAAAAATATAAATAATTTGAAAACAATGTTATTAATTGGTTTAGTGCCAAAGTGGTCTTCTTGTTTAGAATGACAAATATCTTTGTCTTGAAAAGTCAAATATGTATTGATCATCAATCATTATTGATTCATTATCTTTATAAAATAATGAATAAAGAAATTGTATTCAGCTCATTGGGAACATAGACATAGATGTAAATAAATTGTTCCACTAGCCTATGTTGACATTTCATTCATTATTTTCAGCTCTATATTCTATTTCCTCCATTTTCTCCTCCTCCTCCTCCACAAGACCACAAAAGAAGTAGGGGTTAGGATGGTTCATTTGCCGATTTGATCTAATTCTTGCATTATACCTAGCCCAACCATCTTCCAATTACAGCACCAAACTGTTTCTTCAAACAAGGGTCTATCTGTGTCCTTTTAAAAAAACATCAATCAAATCTGAATCTATTGCCTTCTTGGGTAGTGTATTCCACATTCTCATAACTGTCTGTGTCAAGCCCGTTTCCATCCACGGATCTTGTTTAATTCATCCTGTCATTGGTTCTTTTCCTTATTTCATCTCCCGAGGGAGATGACTAACATGGGTAAAAGTTCCAAGGCATTAAAGCTCCGTGAAATTTCTCATCAATCGCAAGTTAAAACTTGTTAAACCAGATGACATTAATCAATCATTGCCAACCTTATTTATTCCTAACTAGCTATGTATTTATAGATGACAATTAAAAGGTCCCATATAAATCAATATGGCGTATTTGAAACAAAAATAAAAGTTGCTGGGGAAACTCAGCAGGTCAGGCATGATGTGTTTGATCATTCATATCCATATTTATCGTTTATAATCTTAAATCTCAATCTACAATGGATATTTATCCAAGAAAAGTACAGATGCACCGTTGCACATTCCTCTGTAAGAAATATATTGCTCTGCATTTATGTTTGAGCTATTAGATTTATGTTAACAACTTCTCTTTCTGTAATCAAAGCCTAAGTTAAAGAACTTGTTTAACCGACTGTTCACATCAGTTGCCGTTATGGAAGCTTTCCACAATGAAAATAAGGCTGCTTTGGCTACCAATAAACCATTGTTTATTCTAGTACTGGGTTAGAGAGACCATGATGTTATGGACTTGTTCTAGATTCGCTAATCTCAGTCAGAGAAGCAGTTTGGTTCTTGCAGTTGGTCTCAATGCTTGTGGATTCCATAGGGAGAAATCACTCATAGTGAGTACTCCTGGTAATCACTGTCCAGAGACCCCTTTGTAGAAACGTATGTGCATCTTGATGTCCATTGAGATGAGGAAATGTTTATCCATTTAAACTCTCCAGAATTGCTTCACAATCTTCATAACGGTATTCATCTGGCCACATTACTTGGTGAGAATATTTTTTAATACTGTACGAAATGCCCTCTTTTGTTTGTTTATTGATAATTTGAAAAGCTGAGGACCTAGAATAGAGCATCAGAGAGCTATTCTGGTCCAGAAATGGCACTTCCTTTTAGCATAATACAGATTTTATTGTCACGTCAATTTCCAGTTCAGCAAGCTAATCTGCTATTAGACACATGGTGTTTAATTTTGTATAAAAATTTAATTTGCAGAATTTTATCTAATGTTTTCTGAAAGTCTACAGGATTGCTCTTGTCTGCAAACTTAGTTATGTCCAGTAGATTGCTCCTAAAATCAACCTGACTGTTCCTTCCTGCTATCTAAATGATCATTGATCGCTTTGAGCATTTTCTTTATTGAACTGTTTCACCCCGTTTCTGAATATTGGAATAACATTCATTATCTTCGAGTCTTCAGCAATGTCCCAGATCTTGCTGTGTTCTCTGGAGCTCCTAAAAATACTAACCAGCATCTTAGTGACTTAAGTTCCTGAATTTTTTCTTCCATTGCCATCTTCAAAAATATTTTCTAGACTTGAAGAAGCTGGATTGTATTTTGCCACTAGTGCTCTGTGTTTATATTTAAATCTATACATTCTAATGATTAATGTAACTTGAATCAGCATGACACCTCTCCAATTCTCGAATGTTATGCTCTATTGATAACCTTTCAGATTCTGTCTTCTGTTTCCACTTTACTGAAAAATAAATGATCCGTCTTCTAATAAAAGCTTTGTATGTTTTGGGGATTATAATGCCACTATCTGTGAGAACCAGATTGGTTTCAAGAAACTGAAATGTTTTTATTATTCAAAAATGCCTTAATGTCCTCATCCTTCAAAAGAGGCAGCATCAAACAAAACAACGGATTTTGACACTTTTTCTTTTTCTGTCTGTTGAATATAAAAGGCCAATGACGCAAAATCATAAAAATGTACATGAACCACCAGCTGCTCTGGAGAAACTGAAAATGACAAATACTGTACGTTTCTGCTTGTTTGAACACATCTATTGCTCTCTGACATACTGCAAATATTGTACACTTACTATGGTATTGTTCTGCCACCACCCACCCCACAAAATTATTGACTGTTACTTAATGGTGTGAACTGACATAGGGTAAGGCATATGTAATAATTATCTTCAACCTGGTTCAACCCCTGGAAGATATATATTACATTAGAATTTTTGATTTAAGAGTATCAAACAGCTGGTATGTCATTATTGCAAGCATACATTTTATACAAATATTGACTAGTTAAGCACTGTAATGCTGCGATAATGCCTTGAAATTTTAGAAATGAATGACTGACTGAACATTTTATAGGCCTTATGCCAACAGCTGAAGATATAATTTGTAACACGAGCCAGCGATGTGTTTGAAATGTGCAGAAACCCATCACCATTCTCAGCCATAGCCAAACATGTCACCTTAAAAGTAATAATAATCCTTGCATTTGGTAAAGCACCTGATCACATTGTTGAGATGTCTCAAAGCACTTCACGGAATGTACTGTAAAATGGATTGACTGTAAACCCTGTAGGCGAAATGCAGCAGCCAATTGTTCACAGCCTGTTCAGCTCCAAGGATACTCCATTTACTTCCGCTTCAAATACTGTAACATGAGCGACAATGAGAGTCAATCAGAAATGCAAAGTGTGTAGGGGAAGCAGGGATAAGATTCCTTCCTGGAATTATCATGAATCTATTTGTGTGTCAGCCTGGTTCTGAGGTGAAAGGCGCTATACAAATGTGGTTTTGTTGTTGTTGTTGTTGTTGTTCAGCGAGAGCACCCTGAGTCAGAAGGTTATGTGTTCAAGCCCCATATAGGTACAGTACTTGGAACTTATATAGTGTAAACTGACACATATAATCCATGTTTCTGCCAACAGGCCAAAAACCCCCCAAATAAAATGAGTCATTCAATTCATGACTCTTGGTAGGATATTATTCTGTACACAAATTGGCTGCCACGAACACATACTGTATCCTGTGAAGCGTTTTGGAATGTCATCTTGGTGTGAAAGGAGCTGTTTCAAATGTAAGCGATATTATTATTATTACTTATCATTGATTTGTTTCCTTTTGGGGGGTCAGCCAGGTGTCAACCAGCCTCAATTGGCAGCATTCCGATTCAAACCTCACATTGGGATTTTGAACTCAGGCTGGGCTGACACACAGTGCTTGGGAGTTTGCTACATTTTTGGAACACCGTACTTCAGATGAATACCGTACTTCAGATGAAAACTGAGGTCCCATTTGACTGTTCAGATGGAAGTTTCTATGCCTTTAATATCCCACAAACACATCTCTTTAACAACCATGTGAGGGAAAACTTTGTAGTCTTTGGGTTCTCCTCAATTCCTGTGTATCATTTCATCTGTACCTTTGATGCTGCTCCTCGTAACTAATGCAGCGTTACACATTTTTACGAAAGAGAAAAGTCACTACAGACCTTGAACCCATGGTTCAATATGTACTTTACTTAAAGGTACAACAACAACAAAATTACATTTCTTTAACCCCTTTCATGTCAGGAGGACACTCCAAGACACTAGACAGCTATATCAAAGATAACTATGACAATCCACATTTCATTGTGCAGTCCTATCAAATTATTATTAACTGTCACTATGTAATACTTTACACAAATTACATGCCAATAAAATATAATATTGCTATATTTTGATAACACACAGCTTTTAGTGTATCACTCAAAAGTATATAAATAATATATAAAAATATTAATAAATATTTTTGACAAATACTGTTTTGTAATTCAGCAGAGTAATGAAACATTAAACAATAGTAAATTAGAAACACCTACAGGTAGTAAACCATCAGTCAATTTAGATTTCTCCTCCAAATGCACACAAGGCTTGGGACAGCCTTCTGCCGTGAAAGGCACTATACAAGTGTAATTTGTTGTTGTTGTTGTTGTTGTTGTTGTTGAGGCTCAACATGTCATCTAATTTTAGCTGATGAGATTACTTTGTCTCAACATTTAGGATCGCTGTAGAATTGATGAAATGATTGAATCCAGTTTTGAATTGGAATCCAGTATTTCTACTATTCTTATAAAGAACTGGCTTCCGAATTAAGACTGAATAAAAAAATTCTCACAATTCTACATCATCTTAAATTTTAAGACCAAATAGCTTTATTGGCTAGAATAAGATGTGAATTTGGGCCAAAGATTACTTTATCTATCTCTCAATCTAATACCTCTGAATCATTTTACTGAAGCTTTAGTGTATCTCTGTTTCAAATTATTTATGAAATTCTGAGCAAGAAAAGGGCAGGTAGGATTCCAATTTTTTTTTAGTTTCTTTCGCTTATGGTTTCCCTCATCTTCAAGCTCATTGCGATCTGTTTATATTTGTTCAGATATGAATTTGTGAGCAATAGGTTCTGATATATTGTACAAAATATACAAACTCAAAAGTATGTCTCTCTTAAAGCATTGCTATAGGCACATGATAACAACACAGCCAAATTCATCACATTCAATATTGCAGCTCATAAGAAGAACCAAGAAATGGTTAGCAAATTTGACTGGGATTTGGGATTATGGAACTGGTAAAACAGTCTTGGAGGACTGAATGGTCTCAGATTGTGATTCTTTTCTTATATTCCTAACCCTGAAAATTCCCCATCACAGGATCTGAAATGCTCATACCTACTCTATTAGTAGGGCAAAATGAAATGGACTAATATGTTAAAACTGGTGTGGCACTGAAGGTCGAATAGTGAAGTGATCAGTTCTTGTCAGTGTGAGTGGAACAACAGAAGATGTGAGTTGAGCTGCATTCAGACCTAAAGCTAGCCCTCAGACACTATGTCCCTGCTTTTGGAACTCCCCACAAACCCCTTTGGCTTATGCCTTCTCTCCTTTAAAAATGTATCTCTTTCATCATGTTTTTGGTCAACACCACCCTTCCCTTTCCTCTGTTGAGTGATCTATTTGTCAAGCAATTGGAGATATTCATCCTATATGAAAGGCATTATGTAAGTGCCAGTTGTTGTTAATTAAATTGGAGTGAATTAGGATAATTCCGATTTAGCCTACTTTACCCCGTTTGAATGTTTCAAATTGGGGTTGAATATTAATTCCTCCTTTTTTTCTATCTCAACATGGATTGCACTCAAAGCATGGCAAGAGAATGGTCACTATCGGTTAGTGCCCGGTGATATATCGATATATCGGTTATATCAGTATAATTTTTCATATCAATATGTCGATATTGGAAATTCAAATATATCGGTATATCGAAAAATTCGATATGAAAAAAAAATCTGTATATTCGCAAATATTGGTATATCGTGTCTGGCGATATATCGATTATGTCGGTATAAAGCAAACTTTTTCAACTTACCTTGTCGTCGGCATTGCAAACCTCCTGGGCCTAGAGCACGGAATGCATGTGCATATCGGAATGCGCGCACCTTCAAATGCGTGCACATGCGCAGTATAAAAAACCCGCCGATATCGATATATATCGATATGAGCCCACCGATATATCGATATCGAAAAATTTCCATATCGATGGACCCTACTATCGGTGTTACACACTACATCCAAAATAAATGCCTGGGTTAGAGTATGAAATGCGAGGTTTAAAGGACAGCTGGGAAATTAAGAAATAGATATGCATTGATTTCCCATGTTGTAAAATTGGCAATCCCATCTGATTGCTCTGAGAGTCTAGAGACCTGAGCCTCAAACTTACATGACAGTTCCTACCTTTAGAGTCTGATGGTGGATGAGATTCCACTGAAGTATGACTGCCATCAATGTCTCTGAGAGCTTCTCCTCCCCGTTTGTCTTTGCCAACAAAACAGGCATGGCATTTGTTTAGCCCTGCAACTGCTGAGGTAAATAGTTAAAGTGCTCCGAGACCCTGTCCAACCAAGTTGTTGGTTTTGTTGTAAATGCCACAGGAACGTCAAAATGAAGTGTTTAAAGTAGCAAGTTTAATTGCAAGTATGTTTCCCCAAAATTCTGGAGCCATTTTGTTTAGTGTGGTGGTATCACATGGGAAAACCTATCATCATGCTTAAGAGTATCCAAACCAGACTGAAAGTTCATTTAGGAAACAATTTCTTGGGATACAATATATAGTTTGGGACATGACATGTACATACAACCAGGGCCAATCAGAGGAGAGGCCAGGAGGGCCATTTGACCTGGGCCCCAAACTCAAAAGAGGCCTCAAATTTAGACACTTAGTAATTTTTTTGGCATTTATTAAGTTTTGCGACTTGATTTTATGTGCCACCCTCTCGAACCAAAATGTGACTTAGCTTAGACTGGGGGGAGTGGGGGGTCTGGCCAGCCTCATTTTTATTTAAAAAAACAGGGTTTAACATTTTTACACATTTTTATTGGGTTCGTTTAAAAAAAACAATTTTTTAAATTATAATTTCCTAATATTGTAGTTATTAAATATAGTGAGGCCGTGATTTGGAATTTAACCGTCATTTTTTTTGTGTGGCCGGGGTCCTCAAAAGTTGGAAATGGCCCGGGCCTCTCTGAACCTCTGAGAGGGCCTGCATACAACTGCCAGGATGGTGGAAGTCAAACCGGATGGACCTTGGTCTTCTTTCTTATGTTGTTATGCGTGTAAATATTCCTATGTCTGTAATGAAATGTACATGCTCCCACCCACCACCCGAGGAATACTCCCTGCTCGCCTAATCCTAGCAAGTACTGGGCTCAGGTTGGCAAGAGCCAGGGCTTGGTGACCCTAGAGTGCACTTTCAAGTACTTACTGCTGAAATTCAAGCAGATAAAAGCCACACAGCTTGCCATTGTCAACACTGTCTGGCAAGCTTCTCATTGCTTGTCCAGCTAGGACCTCCCTGCTCAGCTGAAGGGTGGGGAGGAGTTTGATTCCTTTGTCCTCTTCCTCATGACAGTTTTTTCTCATAACTGATCTCTCTGACCAGGACGTGGTTTTGTTGTCACCTTTCTAACATCATTTTACTAATGTGTTCTTGTGCAACCTTATCGCATTCTGCCACAGCATCTGTTTTTTCTATCGCAAACCGACAGAACTTCCTGCACTTGACCATCCATTTCAACCTGGTTTCTAAAACATTACCATCTGTGCTTTTATTCCCTGCAGCTACTTTCCTTCCTAAGCTTTCCTCTATAAATTTCTTTTTTAAAAGCTCCCTTTATCTGATCCTACCTCTTCCTGTCATATATCCTGGCTGCTGGCAGTTCATCTCCACTACCTGCCTCAGCAGCAAAGCAGTTCCTTTGACCTTACCCTTCTTTTGCAAAATATTTTTTCTTTACTTCTCTTTCAAGCCCCCTTTTCCCCCTGCCGTTTCATTCAAGTTCCCTGCCTGCACTTCATCAGGGGGTTATCTGAGTGGAGACATCCTGATGATCTACTTCAGCAATTGCCTTCAGTTTGTAACTCCTGCAGTTTACGTTTCTTCCCCTTCCAGTGAGCAATGGCAACACTGGGGAATCAATCATTTTTCCACTATGCAATCAATGGTAGCACAAAGTACACTCAGACCAGTTATTGAATTTATGAGATGAATTGGAGAGCTATCTGCACACTGCTCTGACAATATATCTATTATACCACATATACCTCAAGTCTCTTTCCTCCACTGTGACTCTCTGGCCATAGTTACTATTTAGATGAGGTGAGAGGAGTGCTTTTGCTGTTGACTTGTGGGATTATTTCAGCACTGACGTTTAACACAACAAACCTGGCCAACTGATTGATCAAATGACTGTGCAAATGATGTGAAAATTATGCAATGGGTTTGAATATTTGCTATTGGAAAAACTGGAAGACGCTGCATTAGTAAAGGTTTCTGGTTTGCAAATGAATTTATGGCTTCACTGCATAATTCACTCACAAATTGCAGGGGAGAGGCAGGAAATTGGGAACAAACACTGTGACCCTAGAGACCAGCTATTGCAATTTTGTGGCCTTTAATGGCTTTGGTCCGAGTTATCCCAAAATATTATCTGAGTTTACTTTTTCAATCCCACTCTCTTCTGTGCAGCCCCTAGGGCCGAGGTAGGCCCTTTCTGTGACCATAACTGTATGCAGTACTTTTGGTGCAGCCTGACCAGGTCACAACATGAGGATGGCGTCTGGAGATCTAAACTCAACTAATTTAGTAATACAACTCAGCATCCTGTCTGCCTTGCTTATTGCTGCCTCACACTGGGGCCTTTGCCTCCTTCTTTGATTCCACAGTTTCCCGCAACTTGGTGTTATTTACACATTTAACTACCTTATACTGGGTCTGTAAGTGCAGGTAATTAATACATGTGAGGAACAGGAGGGGTCCCATTACAGATGCCTGAGGCATTCAGCTTAATACCTCTCCCCATTTTGACATAGCTCCCTGTAACAAAGACCTTCTGTTCCTTTCCCTTCAGCCAATTCCAAATCTGTGACTTATTCTGGATAACAATAAGTTTTCCTTACATTTGATATGGCACCTTATCACATTAACAAGAGTCTCAAAGTGGTTTACAGGATAATTCTGTCAAGTGGAATTACTGTGTATTTTGTGGTCAAAACGTGACAGCCTGCTTGTGTATAGTAATGAGGCACAAATAACCATGGAGTGCATGACCAGTTTGCTTGCGTCCAATCCATTGGAAGCTTCCCAGTGATGACTGACTGTGAGTGCTGCACAATTCTCCTGCTTTGTCTCATAAGTACCCTGGGGTACAGGTTATCTATCCTAGGGGAATTGTTGGCATTAAGCCCATTGAACCTATCTGGAATTTCAACCTCATTTACGTTAATATTTTATTTTTCAACTGTTAGGACATCAATAATAAATAATAATCCTTGCATTTGATATAGTGCTTTTCACGTCTTCTAGATGTCTCAAAGCGCTTCACAGAATATACTGTAAAGTGAATTGACTGTATATATGTGGGTGAAATTCAGCGGCCAGTTACGCACAGCAGTGTTCTACAAACAGTTGTTGATTGAAGTGAGCAATTTTTTAAAAAAAGGATTATTATCAGGTGTGTGGAGTAAGGAAACTTGCCCAAGGTTTCGCCCTGCTGGGAATTGAACATAGGTCTCTTGCTTGAGAGTTGAGTGCTCTAACCACTGAGCTACAGGACTCCACGACTATTACATTAACTAATGGTCTGCTTTGGTCTTGAAGTGTTCCACATGCTGTATTTTGTGTATTGAACATTCACTTCCTCCACCTCATGCGGAGTCCTGTAGCTCAGTGGTGGTGTAGTCAATCGGCTGCCACCTTTTGCCTTACGCATATTCAGTCAATTCACTTTACAGTGTATTCCGTGAAGCGCTTTATATAATATAATAAGCGCTATCTCAATTGCACAAATTATTATTATTATTCCTCACTATTTGATGGATATTGTTGTATACAAATTGGCTATCTTATTCACCCACAATTAGACAGTACTGTAGTCACTTTAAAGTACTTTGAGATGTTTTGATATTGTGAACAGTAGATTATGCAATAATTATTTATTTATTTATTGTATTATTTTTGCTGACAGTATTCAGTAAAACTTGTTCCCAGTGTGAGGCTTGAGAGGAGTATGCTGATAAAGGTGATGCTGAGGCTGTGGCCATTACTTGCTTTATTGCCGAAGATTGCTGCTTCCTCTCTCATCTGCAAATAATAATCCTTGCCTTTGATACAGCGACACCACATCTTTGAGACATCTCAAAGCACTTTGCAGAATATACTGTAAAGTGAAATGACCTGTATATTTTTGGGCAAATGATAAAAAAAAGATTAAAATATTCACTGTTTCATTCATTTCATTGACGTTTTTACTTTGAAAATTCTTTTCACATCATTTATGTTCTTCCTTCTACAATAATTTGGTCTGCCACGTCTTGCTTGGCATGTCATCTCCTAGATATGAGATGGGTTCAGTTTTCCCACAAAGTTTGCTCTGGGAGTATACATTCACTGAATTGCTCTGTGAAGCCATTGTGTCCCTTTCTTTACTTTGTGCCATTATAATTTCTATCTGAGGCTAACCAATACTTACCTGCACATTTTCTTCACTTATTCAATTATCTTGGTGCTGTTTGATCCAATTTGAAAAAAAACTGTCACACATATTTCCTACTCTTATTTGTTATATGTAGTACCTTGCATTTAGCTGCAAAGAATTCTGCAGGCAATCCAGTATCTAATATATGTTAACAATCCCAAAGCCCAGTTGGAGTCTAATTATAGCATTCCTTTCATTTGATACAGCTTTTCATATGGAAGGACGTCTCAAAGCACTTTACAGTAAAAACTGTAAAGTATAATGACCGGTATTTTGTAGGCAAAGGCAGCAGCCAATTTGCACACAATAATATTCCAGAAATAGTCTTCAAGTGAATAACCAACTTTTGTTTGAGGGGATTACTGGCCAGGACACAACAATAAAATTAGGTAAAATTAGGCAAGGTAGGAAGCGAGGTAGAGGGACTGTGGGATGGAGTTCCAGAAGTGTTGGGGCAGAGAAGCTGAAAGCCCAGCCACTGATGGTAGGGCAAGTCAGGTAGGGACATGCTGGAGCAGACAGGAGCCTGCTGAATGGAGGGAGCGGGCAGGTTGGTAGGGAGTCAGCAGGTCGGAGAGGTAGGATGAGGCAAGACCATGGATAGCCTTGAAAGTGAGGATAAGGATCTTGAATTCTATCCTCTGGCAGATGGGGAGCCAATGGAGTAGGGTGAGGGTAGGAGCGATGGGGTTGTGGAGCCTGGTGTAGGAGAGGACACGAGCTGCAGAGTTTTTGGTCACTGGAAAAATCTCCCTTCTCTTTTTGAATAGTGCCATGGGAAGTTTGATGTCCATCTGACCAGACACATTGAACCTCAGTGTAAATTTCATCCCAAGGGTAGCCCCTCAGACAATGCAGCACATGCCCAGCAGTGCATTAGTATCAGTCTAAACTATACAAGTCCTTAACCTTCTGACTCAGAATCGAGAATGCTACCAACTGAGCCAGGCTATAATAGTTGTGAGTATGTAAACATGTCAATTCTAATTTTCATTCAATGAAGCGCTTTGTAATGTTGAAAAGACGTGAAAAACACTATACTAAATGAAAGGATTATTATATTATGTTATGTAAACTCTTCACAGAATAAACTGTAAATTTGAATTGACTATATATTTAGTGGGTGAAATATGGCAGCCAATTGCACACATCCGTGTTGGTTATGGTCGTGGATTGAGTGACCAAATTATGAATTTTTAAATAGATTAATTCCACAAAAAAAATCTGTCAACCGACTAGCAATGGGGTTTCTATTTACTGCTAAGTAAATAAAGGCCAGAGGCAGATGGAGTAAGGCTATTTGCCTCATGTTTTGCCCTGTCCAGGAATCAAACCAGATCCTCTAGCGTGCAAGGCAAGTACTCTAACCAATACACTGCAGGACTAATCTTACTCAGTAACCTGGAGCAAACGTACTAAGCTTCTGCCCATACAAAGGGGGTGGAAGGGACAATCAGATCGAGGGTTTGTTCACAGACAATGAAAAATTGAGCAACATGTTAAACCGTGAATCAATACTATTATCAAATTTGCCTGGCAGCTATTTCCTCTAAGCCTTTGCAAGCTGGGTCATGATTTATGAATGATCATCACTGACATGATTCAGTGGAAACATTATCAAACCATCCTTTACCTGTTAAAAAAAATAGAGGTTGGCAAATGAAAAAGCTGTCTGAAGATATTGACTATAAGTAAGTACAGTCCAGTCAGCATACTTTCCAGCTGGATCAGTGCAATCAAATTACCTCATCCAACTTGCGGTATAATGTAGTTCAGTAATTGTGATGTTTTGTGGAACAGCTCAGAAAAGCAAAAATTCCTCTTGCAGTTTTCCGCTTCTAAATTTCATAACTTGGCACAGAATTTGATACTACAGCCCTCCAAGGGATTATCCTACAGGAAGAGCCCTAAAATATGCAAGTTATTTTTGTTGTCGTTAATCATTTTTGCCAGTTATCTATCATCTTATATGGCTGTGCTATGTTCCCACTGCCAATGGGAGACATTTTAGACTCGAGATCCTTATTCTGGTTTTCATGTGCAAACAAATATCCAACAGTTTGGAAAAGCTTATGTATAAATTCAAGTTGAAGTGAAACATTATGAATTGAATCCAAACTGGGCACAAATTTACGCTGACTCCTGAAGCCTTTCAGACATCCTCCAAAAATGAAAGGTACTGTATCAAATACAAACATTTTTTCTTTTATTTTATGATTCTGAGTAATGGGAGACTTTAGATTAGTTTAGAATTTACCTGTGAATGTCAGATTTCAATCAGTGTGGAAGCAAATCTCTTGGCAAACAAGAGATTGTTTGCCAATGTAAATTCTTCTGAATTTAACCTGTGTATTCGACTATGTTGGACCATAAGCAAAATAAATCCAAAGTGGTCACAAGATCCATATTGGGTTTGTTTCTTTGCCTTCGCTTGGGTTATTGCTAGCAGCTACATGACTGACATTGACAGAAAGTATGTAACATTGCACTACATCTGCACTGAAGTTACACAGGTATAGAAGTCCATGTTGCTGCATGCGTGGGATAGCAGCTCATTCATAGCTTTGCTTGCACAGAGAACTGAATATAACACAGAAGTGCCTTGATCAAATCAGATCCACTATTTGAATAAATGCAGAAAAAAATATCAAAAGATCCAGGAGTGAAGTTGTCAGTCAGCTAGACATAACTCTTGGGGCTCCATTGCTGTTGCTTAGCCAGTGGTTGAAGAGGTTAAAGATTCCACCTTCTGTACATGCAGGTGTGATCATGTCTGTATAATTGCAATGCCATTGTACACATAACACAGCGCTCTTGTTGATTCTGTACATGGATGGACTCAAACCTGATAGTTTGTTTACAAAACGAAGAGGACATTAGAGAAAGAGTAATCTTCAAGTGACAAGTAAAGAGCTAACACTTACATATGCAGCGTCTTGAATGTTTAAAACTCACCAATTGGATGTTGGTGCCTTAAAGTCACATAAACAGGTTGTTGTGTGCCTTGTTGAATGTTACTTGCCAGAATAACAACAGAGTTGAGGTAAGACTCGGAACAAATAAGATGCTGGATAGGATAATTACGTTGAAAATAGTCACCAACCTTTCATGATTTGGAGCAAGCTTTCATGCAGTTTTCTATTTGCAAATGTAAAATGAGAAGTGAACTGGCAGTGTTTACACTTATTCTGTTTTGATCCCTGAACCAAATAACAACAACAACAAAATTACATTTGTATAGTGCCTTTCACGTCAGGAGGACATCCCAAACAATTAATTCAACAAGATTGGCATAACTTAGTGGGATACTGAAGCAGTGTAATTGGCAGAGGTAAAGAAACATGGGCTTGATAATACATTTAAGTGACCCAATGATTTATGAGAATTTTAAAAATTGACATTAGCCAGAGACCCACAGGATTCAATTGGTTTGCCAGGTTCTCCTGCATTAAGAATGTATTTGATGTCAGGTTGATTTGTAAGTTTGTGGATTCACTACCATGTTGTGCTGATTATTATCTTAAAATAATAAGTGGCGATACATGCATTTGATACAGAACCTACTTTCACAATCAAAACCTTACCTTGAAGTGTAATTGGTTCTTACACAAGCAAGCAGGGTACTGATGTCCCACAACAAATCCGCATTCCTTCCCTAGATTATGAGCTCAAGTCATCATGGTGTGAAAGCCTTATTTATTCACCAGAGAATTGTCAATTTAGCACAATATCATCTTGTAGAGAATCGGCAACCTGCAATATTGTAAAAATTCTGGCCTGGACTTTGCGATCTCCATCCAGTTCATTGCTTTCAAATAGGTTGAATATTCCATCATGTGGTGAATGCTTTGTAGAATAACTAATGTTTTTTATTATGCAAGTAAGTCTAATCTTTCGAAAGGAATCCCATTTTTCTAACAATCTCTTGCATCACATTGCACCTTTGGTTTTGTCATGTTGATGTTTGTTAAATGTCTGCAGCTGAAGCACTTTCGTCAAGAGGGGGTAGATGGACAACATCATGATTAATTTTACTTGGCAGAAGTTATTTACGATCTCAGCCACTGACATTGGTAGATTAGCCTCTTATCTAGCAGCCAGGCATCAGGAATTTGCTTCATAAACCTATTGGCAAGTCCTAAACCAAGAAGGATAAATGACACATGACTTGTAACAAGGGAAATTAATGAATGCTCTGAAGTACCCAGAGGGTAATTAAGGATTAAAACACACTGCCAAGAAGGATGGTTGAGGCCAGGGCACTGGATTCATTAAAGAAGTAGCTTTGATGTTGTGTTGGGAGAATGGTAGGCTTCTGGAGGGATGAGACCCGATGGGTCAAAGGGTCTTCTTAATCCAAACCAATCTTGTGAATTTGTAATTCCTTACTATCCAACAACAACAACAACAACAAATTACATTTATAGAGCGCCTTTCACGTCGGGAGGGCGTCCCAAGGCGCTGCACAGGAGGCGTGTGATCCGAGCTGAGAGGGGAGTGTTTGGGAAGGGGTAAAACACGAAGGGGAGGCAGAAGAGTTCAGGGTGGAACAAAAGGCATGATCGAAGAGGAAAGTCTTCAAACCGGCCTTGAAAGAGGAAAGGGAAGAAACGAGACGGAGGGATTGAGGGATGGCATTCCATAGGGTGGGAGCGGAGAAACTGAAGGCCCAGCCTCCGATGGTGGGGCGGTTCAGGCGGGGGGCTTGGAGCAGGCCAAGTCCTGTTGAACGGAGGGTCCGGGTGGGCTTGTAGGGGGAAAGTAGATTGGTTAAATAGGGCGGGGCAAGGCCGTGTAAGGCCTTGTAAGTGAGGACAAGGATCTTGAACACGATCCTCTGGAGGATGGGGAGCCAGTGGAGACGGGCGAGGGTGGGGGTTATGTGGTCGCGGAGGCGGGTGCGGGATAATACACGGGCTGCAGAGTTTTGGATGACCTACAGCCTGTGAATGGAGGAACTGGGGAGGCTGACGAGGAGAGAGTTTCCGTAGTCCAGCCGTGAGGTGATGTATGCGTGCACGAGTGTTTCGGCAGCGCGGGGGGTAAGATAATTGCGGAGCCTGGCAATATTGCGCAGGTGGAAATAAGCAGTGCCGGTCAAGGCGCGGATGTGGGGGAGGAAGGAAAGTTTTTGATCGAACATGATGCCGAGGTTCCTGATTGGCTTTGTGAAGTGGAGAGTGCAGCCTTGGATGTTGAGGCTGGCAGCGCCCGATGTGCGGAGGCGCTGGCTTGAGCCAATCAGGATCCAAGTGTTTATTAAGTTCCCTTTTAAATCCCAATTGATCCTGCATCTGCAGCCATCTGGTTCCTGGATTCTACATGCTCACAATCTTTTTACAGACAGAATTGATATCTGATTTCATCTCTAATCAGTGTGTCTCTGACATTATGTGGACATTTTTAGAAAGAAAATATGACTTGAGGAGATTTTGGCTGCTGCTAATCAGTGACCATGATCACTCTAGTGGGCATCTGAGAGATGTCACAGAACAGAAATTACCTTCCCTGGCACCAGTAGCATCTAATATACATGATCAACACAGACCAAATCTTTACATACATCACACAGCACTTATTTATCTTCTAAATATAGTTCTAGTCAAATCAAGTTATGAAAGAGATAACAATCATTTTTCAACATAAACAGAAAATAATTAGCAAATGTCAACCATTTTTACTAAATGCCTTGATTTCTTTCCAGTATTTTATTCTAAAATGTATAATTTGTGATATGGGATAAGGAAACACATGCCTTACACTGAATTTTTGAATAATATGCTACCCATAAAAAACACACAACAAAATATTTGACTACAATGTGGAACAAAATGTATGGACAACCAGTACACACAACAGTATGGAATTGACTTCATAGCATCTGCTGCAAAAGGAACTTGGCTGAGTATAAGCTTCATGAGCAATATATTTCTGGTTTTTCCAGGAACTGAGGCTGACTGAAAACCCTGCGATGCGTTGACAAAAATCTCTGTAATCTTTAACCAAACCTTGGTTCTCAGTACACCTCATTCAGGAGTCAGGGTAATTGAGCAAAAGGTTAGGGTGGCAGATGCATTTAAAAAGTATTAACTGGTCAAGTGAATGTAGTTTTGGATCCTCCTGTTGTTACCTAATAGCTGGGATAACACCAACTGTAGCATAGTTGTGTTGTTTCCTAAATTTAGTAATGCTTTGCAATGAATCTTACCACTGTGAGTCACTACTGAATTCACATGTGAGGAAATCGCTAACATTACAAAAGCTAAACACCCCTTAAAGAGGCCCCTCAGCTTCCCAGTCTTTTCTGGCAGTTAGCAGACCCACTGCCAATTGAACCATGGAATAGCATTAACATTAGAAAGTTTCAAGGAATCTCATTCAGCTGTCCTGCCAATTGAAGGAAGGAGCTGAGCAAATAAAATGGAAGTGAAGATGGACAATAGATGAAACAGATTAAGTAAGAACTAGCATTTTACAATTCCTTATCAAATCAAAACACTTCAGACTGTTTCACAGGTAATTAATGCCATTTTTTTTAAGGCAAATAGAACAGGTATGTTGCATACAAAAAAGTCCCACTAACAACCAGGAGGTGGATGATCCAACTAATCTGAAGGATTATTGGACAGGACGCTGGGAGAAACTCTTTTCTTTTTAGAGTGGGAATTTTAACATCCACCAGAAGCGACCTTAGTTTTAGGTTTTATATGAAAGATGACACCTCTGAAAATGCAGCACTCATGTTCTACATTGGAATGACAGCCTGGTCTATGAACTCAAATGCCAAAGTGGAACTTGAACCTATAACCTCTGATACACAGGCAAGAGTGAAGGAAAGTTAATAATCCCTAAAAAAAATAAAAAAATTTGGTCATTTAAATCCACAACTGTTTGCAGGACTGTGTGCAATTGACTGCCGGGTTTCACCCACAAATATACAGTCAGTTCACTTTACAGCATATTCTGTGAAGTGCTTTGAGACGTCTAGAAGACGTGAAAAACGCTATATCAAATGTAAGGATTGGTATTATTATTATTATTAAGAGTGATACCAACTAAATCAACTGCCTCCACCCACCAGAATGTACAGTATAACCATTATATGGAACAAGATGCACCTTTACACATAGGATTCAGTATCTAAGAAAATAACTACAATATAGTATAAATCTTCCATAACCATATTGCAGACACATCATCTGGGGATATGTTGTCTATTAAAAAGATGAATATAAAATGAAAAGAATCACATTCCTTCAGTCAAGTTAAACTGAAACTGCAAATTACCTTCCCTGAATTGCATGTGCCACATGAATATACAGCGCCTTAGGATGTCCTTCTGACGTGAAAGGCGTTCTACAAATGTAATTTTGTAGTTGTATTTGTAATATTCTTAATTCGCAAACCCCAACATTTAGATGCAATTGCATTTCACTATAGACAGAATATCAGGCTTACTCTCCTTACAAGCACAGAGGTTGTCACTGCAGGACATAAGAAATCATGGAATAAGAAAAACAATCAGAAAGGTGACATGCATGTGCCGAATTTATTTATACTCTTGGGGAAATTTCAACAGAATTTCTCCCTGATTCCGAAAGGCGAAATTCCAGTTATTTACCTAAGCCTCTGCGTGATTATTTTGCAAGGCATTTTACCCGTAAAGGTTTTCTAGCACATTACAATAGAAAGGTTTAGTGAGTTGAATGGAATGAAGGAGCACCTGCAGACTAAATAGGGAGAGTTGTGCACTTTGTAGTTGAGAAACACAAACAAATCAGTTAGGTAATACGTAAGTCTTTCATTGTTGGCAGTTTTGTTATTGCAATTGATTTTAATGGAATAGATTGTTGCACAACGTACTTAATCCCGATTACTGTTCAGCTATCAACAATAGAAAATACTTATCAGTTTCAAAAGATCAGTAGCAAAATCAAAGTCCAAACTACCAATACATGTCTGGTTGCTAGTGCAAGGTGGACACTTTACTTCCTTTATTATGGCATTTTTCCATTAGCATGACTCGGTCAATTAAACTGTGGGTTGCCTTTGAGAAACTAGAAGATTATTTTGAATCCAGAAAACATTAAACAAACCTGCTTATAATACTCCAATGAAGCATCAACCCTGCCATTGAAAGTCATTGAGAGGCACTGTAGTTGAAGCGCTCTCAGACGCTACCCTGTGTGGAGGGTGCTATATAAATGCAAGAGGTTATTTTAAAGTAATAATATAACATCATAATAATTCTTGCATTTGATGTAACATCTTATCATATCATTGAAACATCTCAAACTGTTTCATAGGATTTAATGTGAAGTGTAGGAACCAGAAAATCAGGAGAAATAACTTTCTCTTTTGAATGGTGCCATGGGATATGGCATATCTATCCACCTGAAACAGAAAGATGGGATCTGAAGGATGACATTGCTGACATTGCAGCATGCCCCCAGCACTGCATTCTAATAATATTCCTGATAATAATCTTTGCATTTCGTATAGCACCTTATCATGTCATTGAGCAGCCTCAAAGTGCTTCACAGGATATCACAGTGAATGTTCTACATATTGTGGGTGCATTGTCATGTCAGTCTAGACTATGACCTTAAAGTCCAAATGTGGAGCTTGAACTCACACCCTTCTGACTCAGAAACTGTCTACTTAGTCAGGCTGACACCTGCAAACATGGTTTTAGTCAAGAATGTTTGGTTCCAACAACATCTGATAAATCATGTAGAGCATTCACTTTCACTAACTCATCTCAGTGTCTTAGCCTCTGAACAGAAGTAAATAACAAATTTACATCTGACCTCTAAGGTGTTTTAGAGTGATATCCTGGAAGGTTTGGTGTACATTTATAGTCCAGAGGTCTTAACCCTGACCACTGGCATATCATAGATATTATTCCCCCAGCCCAACAAGAGTGACACTATAATGCTGAATCCTTTCTATAAGATGTTTGTCCTGTTTTTTCTTTTTTTCAAATACTGGATTGGATAGTCAGCCAATCACCAAATCATACGAATTTCCCTAATCTGGTACTCTGATCCCGTGAAACTAAATATCCATGCATTTTTTAGTTATATTGCTAGAAATTGATGTGACATCTTTCACAGCAGGAAAGCATTTCAAAGCACATCACAGGATTTTGTGTAAAGTGTGTGGACTATGCATTTGTAGGTAAAAGCAGTAGTCTATTTATCCATACCCAAGTGTCATAAACAGCCATGAAGTGATGATCAATTTTTAACTGGGGGATTGTTGCCTGGGAGAAACTTCCTTCAGTTTTCAAATGCCTTAGGATCTTTAAAATCCACCTGAACAGGCAGAAAAGACTGATTGAATGTCTCACCTGGAGAGAGCATTTTGACAATGCTATGCTCCCCCAGCATCACACTGTACATTAGCTTAAAGTAATGACTTGGGGCTTGAATTCACTACCTTTTGATTCAGAGGCAAAGGTGCACACTATCACAGCAATACCCCACAAATAGCCATGACGTAAATGACCATTTTTATCTTGGGGAACTTTTGGCCAAGCTACCGGGATATTGAAGACATGTACTTGAGTAGGCAGATAGGACCTTAGTTTTAACAACTCATCGAAGGACGCATTCTCCTCTAGCATTAGCGAGTAAGATTAAGGGGAACCCTAAGGTTTTTTACCAACATATTAAGAGTAAAAGGTTGGTCAAGGATAGGGTGGGGCCAATTAGGGACCTAGGAGGAAATCTCATTGTGGAGGCAGAGGGCATGGCTGATGTACTGAATGAGTACTTCGCCTCTGTCTTCACAAAAGAAAAGGATACAGCCAATGCCATGGTATTAGAGGAGAGGGTAGGAGAAATGGATAGAATAATTATAACCAGAGAGGAAGTTCTAAAAAGGTTGACGTTGCTCAAGGTGGATAAGTCACCTGGTCCGGATGGGATGCACCCCAGGTGAGGCACGGGAGCAAATAGCAGGGACTCTGGCCACGATCTTTCAATCTTCCTTGGACACAGGGGTCATGCCAGAGGACTGGAGCATAGCAAATGTTACTCCCTTGTATAAAAAGGGGCAGAAGGACAAGCCTGGTAACTACAGACCAGTCAGTCTAACGTCGGTAGTGGGCAAACTTCTAGAGTCCATAATCAGGGACAAGGTAGATCTTCACTTAGAAAGATATAGGCTAATAAAGGACAGTCAACATGGATTTGTTAAAGGCAAATCTTGCCTTACAAATCTGATAGAATTTTTTGATGAGGTAACGGAATGGGTGGATAATGGTAGCGCAGTTGATGTAGTTTACATGGACTTTCAAAAGGCATTTGACAAAGTGCCACATGAGAGACTTATTATGAAATTAAAGGCACATGGCGTAAAAGGGACAGTGGCAGCGTGGATCCACAACTGGCTGCGAGACAGAAAGCAGAGAGTTGTAGTGAGCGGCTGTTTTTCAGATTGGAGGGAAGTGAGCAGTGGTGTGCCACAGGGATCAGTTTTGGGACCATTGCTGTTTGTAATCTACATCAATGATCTGGACTTGGGTGTACGGAGTACAGTTTCCAAGTTTGCAGATGACACTAAGTTAGGGAGAATAGTAAATAGTGAGGAGGATAGTAGCCATCTGCAAGAGGATATAGACAAATTGGTAAAGTGGGCAGACACATGGCAGATGAAGTTTAATGCAGAGAAATGTGAGGTGATGCATTTTGGGAGAAGAAATGAAGGGAGGCAATATAGGCTAGATAGTACAATTTTAAATGGTGTGAAGGAACAGAGAGACCTGGGGATTTGTGTTAGTGACTCGTTGAAGGTGGCAGGACAGGTAGACAAGGCTGTTAAGAAGGCATATGGGCTACTAGGTTTTATAAATAGGGGTATAGAGTACAAAAGTCAGGAAGTGCTGACTAACCTCTATAGGACTTTGGTGAGGCCTCAGCTGGAATACTGTGTTCAATTCTGGTCACCACACTACAGAAAGGATATGAAGGCATTGGAAAGGGTGCAGCGAAGATTTACTAGGATGGTGCCAGGATTGAGGGACTTCAGCTATGAGGAGAGGCTAGATAGGCTAGGGTTATTCTCTCTGGAGCAGAGAAGATTGAGGGGAGACCTAATAGAGGTTTATAAGATCATGAGGGGTTTCGACAGGGCAAATAGAGAAAAACTATTTCCACTCGTGGGTGAATCTGTGACTCGTGGTCACAGATTTAAAATAGTTTCAAGGCGAAGTAGAGGGGAACTGAGGAGAAATTTTTTCACTCAGCGAGTTGTTCGAATCTGGAATGCATTGCCTGAAAAGGTGGTGGAGGCTGATTCGATAACAACTTTTAAAAGGGAATTAGATCTTTATTTAGGGAGAACAGGTCTATTAGGCTATGGGGAGCGGGCAGGGCAGTGGGATTGAATCGCTCTTTTCAAAGAGCCGGCACAGACTAGATGGGCCGAATGGCCTCCTTTTGTGCCGTAAAATTCTATGAATCTATGAATCTACTATATTGGAATGTACCGACATTGGGCTTAGAACCCACAACCTACAGACCCAGAGGTGAGAGGGCTATCAACTGATCCAGGCTGACATATTTTAGCTCCTGCAGATGGCATTGTATTTATGCAGCTACTGAAAATATAAAGTAAGGACTTGCTCACTCATTGCTTTCAGAATTCTAGCATTTTATTTGATCAGCCAGGTGTCTGACACATGCGGAATATCATCACCATGCTTAAGAGTATCCAAACCAAACTGAGATTTCCATGCATTCCACGTACACATGAAAATCCCAGAGATAGATTGTTGGAAAGGAATGCGGACTCACTCCCAGGAGGGACTTGCTTACTTAATTCCGGAAAGTATTTGGTGCTGGTTGGCAAGAGCCAAGGCTAAGAATTCAAACATATATTCCATATGGGCAATGTGATTTGCAGATGTTTAATATGAGGGCTCATTAGGTGCTAATTTATTATATATTTCTGATTCTACCTTGATATGTTTGATTACTAGTAGGAATGATAATAATCTGTGCATTTGTTATTCATCCTTTTACTTCAGGGGCTTAAAGTGCTTTAAAGTGAACTCCTGTAGCTCAGTGGTTAGAGCACTCGCCTTACAAGTGTGAGACCTGTGTTCGAATCCAGGCAGGTCAGGGTGAAACCTTGGACAAGTTTCCTTACTCCACGCTCCAAATAATATTCCCTCAAAAAAAAAAAAATTGGTCATTTCAACCCACGACTGTGAAGCGCTTTGAGACATTGATTGAATGTGAAAAGCACTATATCAAAATGCAAGGATTATTATTAAAGTGCTTGCAGGGTTTACTGTACAGTGTTGTGGCTTCTTATTTAGGTTATCTAATCTCTTTGGGTGATTATCTGATTGTTAAAATGCCAGCTAGGTTGCTTAAACATTGACAAGTTGCCACAGAGGCCAACAGTGGCAACCAGCAATGAAAGGGCAGCTGAGTTTTGCAGGGCTGAATGCACCCACGGTTTCCATAGATAGTTGCTTCTATTTCAAGAATATAAAGGGTTAGCGATGGGACAAAAGGACTTGGTGATGAGAGATGCATCACGCTTGACCAAAACTTTTAGAATTTTTGTACTGTATCCTCTATATGATGGGAAGTTCTGGATGATTTGCAGCCCATGGAGAGAGGAGTTGTGGAGGCCGACAAGTGGGATTTGCGTAATCGAGCCTGGATATTATGAGTACGTGTACGAGGGTTTCGGTAGCCCTCAGTGTGACTCAGTGGTGGAGCTGGGCAATGTTGCGGATATTACGACTAAAAATAATAGATGCATTTGGTTATTGCCGTTCACTTTGGGAAAACGTCTCAATGCCCTTCACACAAACTGTGAAGAGGAGAGACTGTGTATTTGTGTGCAAACGTGGTAACCCAATTGCGCACAGTAACATGCCTCAAACAACCACAAAATGAATGACCAATTGCTGGCCAGGACTCCATGAGAAACTCCATTCTCTTTTTGAATACTGCTCTGGATCTTTAACATTCACTTAAAGGACAACACCTCTGACAGCGAAAAAACCCCACCCCCCGGCACCTCACTGGAGTGTCAGTTTAGACTGTGTGACTTTAAGTCCTGACTGAAGGTTTTGACTCAGAGATGTGAGTGTTGTCAACTGAGCTGAGCGGAAACAACAATACTTACAGGATCCTTCATGCAGGATAACATCTCAGAGCACTGGAGCATATTAGGAGAAAGGAAACTGGAGGAGGCCATTCAGTCCATTGAATTCTGCCAGTTAATTTGATTTTGGTAGATATTTTAATCCCACAAATATACAGTCAATTCACTTTACAGTATATTCTGTGAAGCGTTTGGAGACATCTAGAAGATGTGAAAAGCGCTATATCAAATGCAAGGATTATTATTATTATTGTATGCCTCGAGGCCCGCATCACCAATTCGAGTTTGGCAAGTGGGTTGTAGAAGATGCAACAGATTAATTCTGCAGCAAATAAAAGTATCACAAAAATAGTGTCTCTTAAATGGGCACTGGACTCATAACAGCGCAGGCAAATAATTTGAGCAATGTTCTCTTGTGGTGAAAAAAAACAGATAGAATTGGGCTTCTTTATGATTCCCTCCACAAATAGGCTGTTGACATTTATTATCCACGCATAGATATAAAAAATGGCACTAGGTTTGTTGCATGAGAAATGCAATGCAAATGCAGCACCCATAGTACCATACCCCCACCCACATTGCTACCTTTAGGAAAGAAGAGGTAACAACAACAACAACAAAATTACATTTGTTTAGCGCCATTCACATCCCCAGGGAGGACGTTCCTAGGCGCTTAAATTAAAGTGAGAACGTTGGATTTGGCAAAAAAAAATTTAAATGCATTCCCCATCTTAAAATCTTTCCTCAGGTTCCTCTCAGGAACTGGGAAAAGCAGCATTCAAAATATATGCAATGGGGAGCCTCTGTCACCAAACTGTGAAAGAATTGTGCCCCGCAAATAGCCTTGTAAACTTGCATTGGACTGATATTTAGACATAACAAATTTATATCAAATTTGTATGAGTAACGATGAATAATAATGAATCCCAGAGAGAATGTCTAGATAAATAATTTCTCAATTCCACATAGATGCATTTTACATGAGCAATTCAAATGTAATGCATGTCATTGCTACTCTATAGTTTGTGTTTAGTGTGCTGAGTTCTAATGTCAGGTTAATCCAGTGCCAAAGCAAATGCTATGGTACGTCAGTTTGACAGAAGGCTTGTTTCTGGATCACATGATGGTGGGTTCAATTCTCATGTTGGACTTGATCTCATAGTCTAGCCCAACTGTCATGCAATACTAGGGGAGTGGTACAGTTGTCACAGTTGCTGTGTTGTTCTGGAGGTGAAAAGTAAAGATCCCATGACACATGGGGAGGAAATAAGAAAGGTGTTTCCTCTGGTGTCTAGGTGAACAGCTGAGCAGAATGCTTGAGCATGGCCCCACAAACAGACAGAAATGCCTATTGCTTTAGACAATACCAGGAGTGACTGCAATTGATGGTACTGTAGTAACATATGAAGTGAAGTGTATTGATGTGATGAGGCTACGAAGTTCTTGATTGCAGTTTGTAGACTAGTCGAATTAAAGAATAAATTTGCAGGAATTCCTAAAAGTGTGTTGATTAAGGCAAGGAACATGTTAAGCAACATCACAAATTGCACCACAGGGTTCCTATTGACAGTGCCTACTGTTTGCTCTATGAATACAGATGCGCGTATTTTTGAGATTTACTGAATTCAATAAAAATTCATGAAAAAGCCCAGATATGGATTGTAATCAGTTGTTGGATAAATTGTCTTGCACTAAATGACAAAAGTTGGTGAAATCATAATGCGAGTCCAGAGGCCCGTACAAAGCAATCTATGCAGATAATCATTGAGTGGAGACTGAGATTTCAATTTGTGCAGGAGAGCGAGACATTAATTGAAACCCTAATTTTTTCTCTTGTTGCACTGTTCTTAGTATTTCATAGAAAGTGTAAGGAAAACGAGATGATTGTTAATAGGTCAGTTCAATAAAGAATTGCTAGGTAAATGTGTCAGAAGAAAGATGGTCAGTAAAGTATTCCTGTTATACTGTACAGTAAAGTGTGCCTCCCTCCGACCCCTCAAAACATAAAGTCAATTCATTTTATTGTATATCCTATTAAACGCTTTGAGACGTCTTAAAAATGTGATAAAGTGCTATAACAAATGCAAGTATTATTATTATTATAAATTAAAGGGCGTAGGCTGCACAGACTTTGGAACCCAAATTCTACTCAATCTATTCGTCATGTAGCAGAAGAAGAAAGTTGCTGTTTTAATGACTAGTAAACAGCCTGCAGGCAGCTGCAAGGCATTCTGTGCAAATGTATAATATACGGGAGTAAAACATGTTTGTTTCAAGCTCAGTGCCAAGTGGATTGTTTTCCTAGGAATGAACAGTCTTAAGTACGAGAACAAAAGATTCCTTTGACATTTCTGTTTCGTAATCTCAAAATCATTGAATCCTTTTAATTTTCAAGATCATGCCTAGTACCTTTCTCTAAACCTTTTGTAGTTCCTTGTTATATTTTGTAAAGAGCTTTTAGGCTATAAAGGTGCTATATAAATGCAAGCTCCCATGATTATTTTCCCACCACATGTGCTGCTAAGGTAGTTTCTCCTATGTGCCTATCACCCATTTACAAAACAATAAATCTGCCCTTTCCTATTCATTTTTGTCGTCTTTATAGCCCTTGTTATGTAATTATATACACAGCAAAATAATTGTGTGCATCACATTTTTTTACTGAGCATTATTTTGAGCATCTTCATCAAGTTCTTCTTAGTCTTCGCTTTTCAGGAAAAAAAACACAGAGTGGCCAATCTTTATTTATTGCTAGAGTAATTTACAAAAATACAGGTCAGGTAAATTGAGCAGAATGGATTGCTCTTTCAAAGACACAGCACAGATACAACAAGTTAACTGGCCTTCTTTGATGCTGTAAATTTATATGGTTCTTTCCCTGAAGTATGCAAATAACAGCTTGCATTTATAGAGCACTCTTCATGTGGAAGTGTCCTGGAGCACTTGATAGCGGCAGAGCTTGAGACTGAGCCAGGTAGTGAAGGTTTGTGTTCATGGGCACAATCGAAGAGGAAGATCTTTAGGTGTCATCTTGAAGATAATAATAATCCTTGCATTTGATATAGTGCTTTTCACATCTTCTAGACGTCTCAAAGCGCTTCACAGAATATACTGTAAACAACAACAGCAAAATTACATTTGTATAGTGCCTTTAACGTCAGGAGGACGTCCCAAGGCGCTGGACAGATACTGCTTCAGACCCGAGCTGAGGACGGGGCGGGAAGGTGGGAGGAGTTGCCAATGGGTCCATCGAAAAGGAAACTCTTGAGACGAGATTTGAAGGAGGCCAGGTAGGTGGAGGGACTTCGGGATGGAGTTCCAGAGGTTGGGGGCAGAGTGACTGAAGGCTCGCCCACAATGGTTGGGCGGGTGGGTCAGGGGACGTGGAGTAGGCCAGAGCCTGCTGAGTGGAGGGGGCGGGCAGGTTGGTAAGGGGATAGGCGGTCACGGATTTAGGGTGGGGCAAGGTTGTGGAGGGCTTTAAATGTGAGGACCAGTATCTTGAATTGGATCCTCTGGATGATGGGGAGCCAATGGAGTCAAGTAAGGATGGGGGAGATGGGGTCACAGAATTTGGAACGGTTCTAGATTATCTGCAGCCTGTGAAGCCGATTGCGTACAGCAGTGTCCCACAAACAATTGTGGATTTAATAGACAGAAAGGACACGGTGGAGGGATTGAAGCAGACAATTCCAGAGTCTGAGGACCTAATGACGGAAACACAGCCACCAATGGTGGAGTAGAGAGGACAAGGGACATTCAGGAGCCTGGAGTCAGTTTAGCGGTATTGAAATATCCAGTTACAATAATAGTACATTCCTTTGAAGCACTTTGAGATGTCCTCCTGATGTGAGGCAAATGCATGGATTATTGTACTATTATATATTCAATCCATGAATGTTTGTGGGACAGTGCTGTGTGCAATTAGCTGCAGTGTTCCACCCACAAATATATAGTCAATTCACTTTACAATATATGCTGTAATGCTTTTTGAGACGTACAGAAGACGTGAAAAGCACTATACCAAATGAAAGAATGACTATTATTATTATTACATTATAATCACCTCATTATACATTAATTTTAATGGTATCCCAAAATTAAATAGTAGACGTTGCACTGGCTGTTTATTGTTTTCTTGTGTAATTGACTGGCACCAGGAGTATGGGTTTTGTTTTTGCATAGATTAAATATAAAGCTAATAATGATTCTAATGATGCAGACGAGTGTTGGTTGTGTTATATTCACATTGCAATGTGTAGAGCACTGGAAATTGAGATTCAGGCTGACACTTTTAGAATTAAATATTGAAGCTACACATTGTAGAAGACAATTGAACTGCTGTAAAATGTGTCAACCGTTAGTAACTGAAAATCCTGATGGGCAAAAAGAAGTAATAATTTTCTGTTTCTTAAAAACTATATTAATTTTTACTGTCATAAAATCTCAGTGGTAGAGTGTGACATTTGTAACATTGACATTCCTGTAATAAAATGATTCATTTTTACACCAATGTTTGTTCATTTCTGGGCTGTGATGGAGGGAGATGTGGTATTTGAATGCGAACGCCAGAGAATATCGCACTGAGATATTGAAAAGAAGATGGTGTGGCCCAGAAGGTAACTGCAGGAGGCTAAATAAAGTTATTTCTAAGTACCTGCAAAGTGGAAGGGCAGCAAGCCAGAAGCCCAGCATCAGACGAAGGCAATTACACATTAATATGAGTCTGGAAGATCTCCAGTGGAATGGAAGGTTCCCTCAGGCTAATAATTTTGACATCTACACAACCATTGAGACAATGTACTTATATTAAAATACCGGGGGCCTGAAATCTGCCTTTATGAACATTTACATAAAATTACACAGATTGTACAGCATAAAGACAGGTCATTCAGCCTACCTAGTCTGTGCCAGTACTTATATTTTGCATGTATTCCTGCCCTCATAATTCCCCTTCCATACACCTTCCCCCCCACCCACCCCTCCCACAATCCCCATATCACTTTATTTCCTGAAAATTATGGAGAAATTTGGAAAACAGCCTTAAATTAAATCAGTTTTAAAGCCAATTTTCCAGTACTACGGAAAAATAGCTTCCAATTCTTTTCCACAATGTTGCTTACTCTTCGTTTTTCTGCATGCTGATCTTAAGACATGGGGAAATTCCGGTACCAAAGGAGTGTATGAAGCTAATCAGAAACTGAACAAGGCAGCAATTGGTTAAGACAGCTACAGGTCATAATGTTAAAGAGTAGAAACATAATATACAACATTTAATCATCAGTGACCCCATCTCAGATTGTCTCAGAAAATATTCTGGTTGCCTAAGTGATCTTCTGCACAGAAATCTGAGCAGTGTGTTGTATATGGAGCTCTTGTAACTCAGTGATTAGAGCGCTCACTTTACAAGCGTGAGACCTGTATTCGAATCCAGGCAGATCAGGGCAAAACCTTGGACAAGTTTCCTTACTCCACACGCCTAATAATAATCCTTCCAAAAAAACCCACAATGATAAAATGTAGAAGGATTTTCAATCCACGACTGTTTGTGCACAATGGGCTGCTGCGTTTTGCCCACAAATATACAGTCAATTCACTTTACAGTATATTCTGTGAAGTGCTTTGAGACATAGATAAGATGTGAAAAGCGCTAATCAAATGCAAGGATTATATTATTATTGTATGATTAGTAAAACAAACCAATTTTTAGATATTTGTAAGATTACAGATATCGTCTATGCACATAATATAAATGAGGTCAGTTATGTTTAGCCTCAAAATCTTATAGAACAGATTTAGATATCTGTATTATTGCCTCTGACAATGGAGCACAACCCTCACCACTGCATTGGAATGTCAGCCATGAGTGAGAGCTCAATGTTGAACCAACGATCTTCTGACTTTTAGACATGATTGCTACCAACTGAGCCAGGCTGACACTGCTAATAACCATGGTGCACTTTGTGTATCTTGGCAGATGCAAGCATTTTTAATGACATGCTTCATTATCCCAGATAAATACATATTAGAACTCAGCTAATGCAAGTTTTATCTGTGCACAGATATTCTACCTAATATTATGGATGGATGTACTGGCTGACATTCCACAGGACAAGAAATATTTTGAATAGTTAGAATAGGTAGAATAGTTGAAAGCACTAACAAAGCGTTCTGATGCAAAATAATTGATAACTGAACATGGTGTGAATAAAATTCATCGACCAGCAGTAAAGGCAGCAAAATGGGCTCCCTGCCAAAATTGATAGATTCTCCAAAAATATCCATGTCAAATTACTGTGTCAAATAAAATTGTGAACATTTTTATGTTCTTGGTCAGGATTATATCAAGGTAGATTCCTGTCTTCAACCAGAATTTTTTTTACATTCATAGGAATTCTTTGTCTGGGACAATGTGAATAGATTAGTAGATTTTAGATTAAATTGAAAGAAATCCGCCCATTGTATCAATTTCAAAAATATATTAAATAAACCACCAAGGTAACAATTGAAATGAGTAAATAATGACATCTGTGTTTCTTTTCTGATTTTCACCCCAACTTTTCCAATCACTTAAATTAGATTATCTTCTGTGAATTTGGGGTCTTGGAACATTCATACCTTCATAAGGCATTGCAGTTACTGACATTCTGAGCTTCCACAGGCAGCTATTCTCCCTGTTCACTGCACCCGGTTAGATCTGTCAGCCTCAGATTCTCTTGTTGTGTCCCAAGCTTGGGTGGACTTCACAAGCATGAAATAATTTTCCTCCATTAGTTGGCATTGTTTAGGAAACAGCTTGATGCCACAATGGGAGGATGTTAGAGTGGAACATTCTGAAGGAGGAAAGCGAGTTGGCTTTTTTCATCCAAATCTCTCTTCCAAGATACCACGACCATTATTTAATGCACAGGAACCTCACTTGAAATGTGTTCTCTGCACGGGTAGACTTTGCTTCCCTTCTGCCTTGCAAATTTCTATGATCCCATGACTATGATTCTGTGATCAGAGAATTATCCCTTAATCTCAAGGGTCACCCATGAAGAAAAGAGACCAGAATGAAGCACTGGAGGCCTGCTGCCTTTAGTCTCCAGCTACAGAAGAGGAGGGGAAAGGGAAGGAAACAGTAGAGGTAAGGTGAAAAGAAAACCCTCTAGATGTTAAATATGAAAGCTGAGTTCCTTTAAGTATATGAATTTGCAGGTATTCTCCAAGCATGTAAAATGTGATATAACAGAGCTGCTTGGTTTTGAAAGCTTGTAGAACAGATGACCTAGACACACTGTCAAAGCTGACTGCTACTTCGAGCTTATAATACCTTGCAAAAGTGTGCAGGGACAAAGGAGCTGTCGCTTGACAGGCATGATGGATGATATCAAATTCAACTCTCAACCATTTACCTAGGGATACATTTTGATTGGCTTCACGTTACCACCTGATCTGGATGAAATAGGCTGTTGCCTGAATTGTCTTAGATTTAATTATTTCCAGACAGAACCCAAAATCATTGTTGATATTTTGCTGTGCAATTTTTCTCTCTCTTCTTTTTTCAATCAGGACTTTGAACAAAAGAATAGAAATCAGAAGCTTGATCTGCCTGGGGGAAAAATCTATATATGAACAGCAGCGTTTGGCCCTAGTGTTCTATTAAAGATTACCAGATAATGTTTGCACATGACTAACTTTGCTATATTAATCTACTGGTGAACACCAGTGCCATTATTTTAATACTTGATATCGAACGAATGTGAGCAGAAGATAAATCAGAGAGCCTGACATTTCTTATGTTTTTAATCTTATAACTTGAAATTGTGTGGAAGTTTTGAAAAAAAATTGTTCAATTCAGCCAGGTTTTTTCGTGCTCTTAAAAAGATTTAAATTAAGACAAAATTTAAAGATTACAATTCTGCACAATCTTAAATATTGAGACAATAATGTTCTTAAAGCAAGGACCATGAGAGATTGGGGCCACAGACAGTGGACAATGTGATGAAACAAATATGACAGCCATGGCAACATATTGCAGCACATTATGAAATTGAGATAAAGTTGTGAAGCTTATTAATGCTGAACTAAAGGGATCTCAGACTTAAAAAACCTGAAGGCCGAGCTCAACTGTAGTATATTGGTTAGAGCATTTACCTCAAAAGTGAGAGGATCTGGTTCGATCCCTGGGCGGGTGAAATCTTAGGCAAGCTTCCTTAATCCACATGCCTCTGTTTACCCAGCAGTAAATAGGAATCCAGTTATTCATCGATTTGAGGATCACTTCCCGGGATAATTGCTTCAAAAAAATAACATTTTTGGTCACTCGCCTGTTTTGGGGGTACTGTTATGTGCAATTGACACATTTTCATCCAAGAAATATAGAATTGATTCACTTTACAGTACATTCTGTGAAGCCTTTTGGGACTGCATAAGAAGAGATTGGTTAACCTCTGTGCCAGTGCCATTGTGTAACCTTAGAATTGTGCAAGGTTAGTGTAAGGTTACTCACTGTCTGATCTTCTTCCCTTCCTGCGAGAAAGAGTCTGGACTCTCAATGGATTAACTGAGATTGAAAATTTATTCAATACCTTGTGAATCATTAACCCTGTTATTATGTAGTTAATTCATTTTGATTGTGTTTGGCATTTTAGTGCCTTAGTTATGCTTTGTTCACTCATGCCGACATGAAAAGCGTTATATAAATGTAATTTGTTATTTGGTGTTGTTGTTAATATACTGCCATTAATGTTATCCCATTTAAAAATATGTTTATAATGTTTTTTAAGAAGTCATCAATTGATAACTTCTTACAATTGGATACAAAGTCAGTGCTCTTAGGACTACCCTGTTTCAAACAGAAAAAGGAGCTGCCAAAAAGCTATTTGATCTGGAATATCCATCGTTGCACAACTGGAATTCATCACCATCTGGAATGACACTCAATGTATTGGCGAGGGTGCTGCCTTGTCAGAGAGCGGTTGTCTTTCAGATGAGATGCTAATCTAAGGTCCCATCTGCCAATTCAGGTGCAGATTAAAGACCCCCCAATAATAATAATTGCATTTCATATTGAACCTTTCAGTCAGGGGGACATCTCAAAGCGCTTCACCAATATATTGTAAAGTGGAGTGAAAGCATTACGTGGAAGAATACGGCAGCCACTTTGCAAACAGCAATGTCCCACAAGGAGTCATGAAGTGAATAGACAATTTTATTTGGGGGATTGATGGTCAGATTAATGTCCCCTAAGTAAATCCTATGTGGCACTTTCAAAAAGTGCTATTTTCTGCTTTTTTATCATTGGTTCAACTCAACCAAACAAATGTGTGAAAAGTCAATACGTTGTTAATTGGCACATCCAGAGCAGTGAGTTGGCTTTGAGCAATCGTGATGGATCACTCGATGTCTTCAGTCATTGCCTGACCATGTTGGGCACATGTTTGAATGACGAATTAACAGCCGTGTTAAATGATTCACAGAGCTTGACAATAGTGGAGCACGACGCCAAATAGGACATAAACTTCCGTCTATAAATCAGAGCAGCTTTGGAAATATTATTAATTCCCAATATAAATATCTACTGGAGTAGATTTATAAGAAGTTTATGATACTGTCTTTGCCGTCTACTTCAATAGAAATCAATCTTAGGAGCTTATTGTTGTGCTTTGTCCTACATATCAGAAGTAAGATTAGGAAACACAAATACTCCATGGGTGGGATTGAACTTGCCAAAGAGAAGCTAAGAGAGATCTATGGATAACACCAACAACAACTTAAATTTATATAGCGCCCTCCATGCCAGACGGCGTCTCAGAGCGCTTAAAAGTAGTTGACTCAATGCTTGTCATGTCAAAATAGCAAAGAACACGGTAAACAGGATGCTGGGCTGTATTGACAGTTCAGTTGAGTTAAGATACACAGATATCATACTCAGGGTGTATAATGTTCTGGTCAGGCCACACTTACAGTGCTGCATATAGTTCTGGAGTTCCCAACTACATAAATGTGGAGAGGAGTATCAAGACCAACCCCCAGTGCTAGAGGAATGACCTATGATCTGTGCCAATAGAAAAGTGCAGAAATATTTGCCAAAAATTGCAGGGTATTTGACAACAATTGCGAAGTATTTGTTAAGCCCTCGCACCACTTCCGCAATTCTGACACACACCAAGCATGCTCCGTGCCCAATTGCAGCGATGAGCAAACACAGCAAGAGGCCTGGGCCCTAGCACACTTTGTGTACAGGTTTGTAGCGTTTATGTAGCGGAAGATGGAGTTTGTAGCAGGTTCTGTGGAAAAAGTGCAACCACACAGACTACGATCAATGAGTATTGAAGCTACGCTGCGTGAGGGCACTATATCAATGCAGGTTGTTGTTGTTGTATTCCAGGATTCTGGAACAAATTCTCGGCCATCTAGGAGCTATTGTGATGACTGTGTCATTCCCATTAGCACCTGATTGAGATTGACAGTTTCAATTGAAGAGAAGGAAAATCATAGGCTCCATCCCACAAAGTGAAGATATGAGAATTTGCATGTATGTTTTAGGAGTGTGATTATGAAGGTTTTATGTTATCTGTCAAAACAAATCCATTACCAAACTTCCAACTTGATGGAATACTTGTAATAAATTGTGAAATCTGTCACTTGAATCTGCATACCTCAGGAAAATAAACAATTTAACAAGCACAAAAGCGATTGAATAATATAATAATAATCCTTGCATTTGATATAGCACCTTATCACATCATTGAGATCTCTCAAAGTGTTTCACAGCATATTCTGTAAAGTGGATTGACTCTGTATTTCATGTCCGAAATACAGAGGCCAATTGCACACAGCAGTGTCCCACAAACAGTCAGGAGTTGAGTGACCAGATTATTATGGAGGGGGGTGGGGGTGGCATATTATTACACCTGGAAAGTGATGTTGAGAACTGCAGCTCCACATCTTTATATTTATACAGTATTATGAAGTTTATATCAAAGGTGAGATAACACCTGCTGTCAATAATATTTCTGAGGCAAGTCTACTTAAAGAAGGAAGTTATGTCCATCCAATGTTTGGTGAATTCTCTTAAATCCTATTTGGAATGATGCTCCAGATGCAACATTTTACAAATGTTACAAATAGTATTTTTTACTGGTGACTGCCCCAGTTTTTAACTGATTAGAAACATCTCCCAGATATTTCCATCGTATAAACCATTGTTCAGGGTTTCAACGCCTTGGGATGTCCTCCCAACGTGAAAGGCACTCTACAAATCTAATTTTCCTGTTGTTTTGTTGTGGTTTGGCTTATTTTTCTGGCACAACCTTGTTTGATTCCAAGGTTTCTTCCTGCTACAGAAATATCTCCATCGTTTATTTCCTTACGATAAATCCTTCAGGTTCCTGTCACTTCGCTCCTTCGGTTTGTGAGGCCTCAGATAAGACAAAATCCAGAACAATCTCTGAATATCTTTTGCCTTGACAGCCTAGAGCCATGTAGTTAGACATTTTGTTTTGAACTGCGTTGTTTCCATATGTCAATCATTTAAACTCCAAGTGGACTGCTTTCAGATCACAGTCTATTACCAAGGATTCTGTCTCTAGTTTGAAATTAACATGGATATCCACGTTATCTCAGGAACCTGTGTGAAATTCTACCAAAATCTTTTGCATGGAAAATAATTGAATGTGGAAAAAAACAAAACTCTCATAAATATCCTGTGCTTCAATGACTATGGGAATACTGCTAATGCATAATTGAGCTTTTGAGAGAAAATTATAAATGGAAGTTTGCAGACATCTTAGTTTGCATTTATATAGTGTATTTCACCACTCAGAGCAGGAAATCTTTCCACTCAGCTCCTGTTAACTCTGCAAGCCAAAGCCATAACGCCCAGGGTTGTTCTAGCTGGTCAACCAGCTGGAAGCTTGTCAGGCAGTGCTCACCGTACTCACTAGCCATATGGTTTTAACTGGATGCATTCCTGCAAGACCCCAATGCAATTTTAGTGTCCCCAAGCCTTGGCTCTCACCAACCTGTGCCAAACATTCTCTGGAATTAATTGGCATGGTGTGTTGCTTCAGGGCATGTTCCATTCCAGTCTAATTTCCATGCCTAGTTGATATAAAAATGTAGAACTCTCAGTCTAGTTTGGATATTCTTAAGGAAGGTAATGGGTTTCCGCCAGTGAAGACACCTGGCTGATCAAATAAAAAAGTACCTTTCACAAGAAAAAGAACATGTCAAAGAACTTGACAAATGTAGTGGTGCACATCGAGCAGAGAAATAAGATATTTAAAGTTGTTGACCAAAGCAGAGTAGAAGATCGATCATTGCCAGGTGGGGTGCTCTGAACAAGGACTACAGATAAAAGAGACTGACAGAGACATCAGAACAAGAGAGATTTTATATTTCAATGGTAATTCATTTTGGCCCCTAAAAACACAGTGAAGGTTTGCCAATAAGTAATCTGCACTAAGAGAAGCTTGGAGGGATAATTAACCAAGCAGTAAAGGAACCAATATACTGTCTGGAAGTAAATGGCGAGGTATGTGTAATATGTGGTGTGCAAGTTGATTCAAAGATTAAAGAATCTACTAAATATTCGACCACAAAACATAATTTTTACGTTACAGTATATTCTGTGAAGTGTTTCAAAGATGTGATAAGTTGCTATGTCAAATGCAAGGATTATTACTATTATTATCTACAATAACACTTTATAATTCTGGGAAATGGTTGCTGAGATCAGATGTTTTGAATTGTGTACTGTATTCTATATAGAATATAATATACAAGTATATGATATATAGAATACAATATATATGATATACCATCCAGAATTATGCAGCCGGTGTCCTCTCTCAGTACAAGCCCACAACCTCTATCCTCACTCAACTAACTGCCTCCCCCAAGCCCCCCTCCCACCAACCACACCTGGTAGCATACAGCATACGGCAGCAATTATATGAGGATCAGGATCCTGGTCCTCAATCTCAGTTGTGTGCACAGCCTCGCTCCATTCTGACGTCCTGTGAACCTACTGCCCCAGCCACTCCCTGTGCTCAGAAAATAATTGCCTGCTTCACACCTCCCCCATCACTGTTCCATCCTTTCCTTTCAGCATGTTTCCTCTCCCCAGCATCTGTCATTGGTTAGCACACGTCTCCCAAGCGAGAGGACTTGGGTTTGATTGTCGGGCGGGAAAAAATCTTGGGCAGGTTCCTTTACTCCACAAGTTTCTGTTTACCTAACAGTAAATAGGAATCCGATTGTTGATTGATTGTTAGTTTGTTTCAGGCGTAATCCCTGAACAAAATGGCTTGTATGACATGACTATTTGTATGAAATGCACACTGCTGTGCGCAAATTGGCTGCCACATTTTGCCCACAAAATACATAATCAATCCACTTTATAATTTATTCTGTGAAGCCCTTTAAGACATCTCAACAACGTGATAAGGCACTATATCAAATGCAAAGATTATCATTATTATAGTTCCTCTCTTCCCCCAATTTGAGCTCCCAGTCCATTATGTGAAGCGCTTTGAGGCATTCTCTCAATATTGAAAACACTCCATAAATGTTAATTGCTGTTGTTGATGTATGTAAGGGGAAACAACATGGGTATAGCTTTCAGGAAGTGATTAATGCTAGATTCTTTATTAGCCTTAGCTTAGTGTAAATAATCTGGAAGAACATTATAAATATTGTTCCATTAACCAGAGTAATAGTGGGTTTTTCATTGCTGTGAATCTCAATGATTTCCCTGCTATACCCTAAACTGACAGATTTACATTTAGAACTGAACGGCAGAAACAAATTCAGAGTGTAGCTCAGCACCAACCGTTTAATAATTGTAATAAATAACACAAAATAGATGGCTTAGTGAGTCAGTATGTAGATATTCAATGAAGTACTTTCACCTGCAAATTGGAGGAATACTTACAGTATTCCATTTGAGAGCAGAGAATACAAATTTAAACTCCTGCATTCCCTCTTTTATTTTAAAACAAACTTATTATGTGACAGGCATGCTAGAAGCATCTTGCATTAGAAAAGCAATAAAGATGAGATTGACATAGGAGTTAAAGTATTCAGCTTCACGTGATTTGTGCTGCAGCAAAATCACTTTAGCATTTCCTCCCAGACGCAGGATTATCTTCTTCAACTAGCATTTTCAATACTACTGTAAGCAGCCAGAGTATTAATACAGTAATAACCCATAGTAACAAAGCTTTTTGTCTCTTGTTTCTTTTTATTTTTGAGCAAAATCTTGTCTTCTTACATTTCAAAAATGAATTTCTTGTGTACAGCCCACAAAACAATTTTATGCACAGCTTTTGGTTTGAAACCCGACTAATTTATCTCCCCCTTTTAACGTGTGCCGAATAGCTGTCAAAATGTTAATTCAAATCCACTGTTAGTGTTCATTCAATGTGGATGGTGCCTTCAGAAGCTGCGAGCATCACACCAATGTGGATGGAATATTAAAAGGAGTTATTTTGATTGTCTCCATCTTATCAGTGCTGAATCTGTGATCAATTTATTTAATCAAAAGTAGAGCAGATTATTTTAATATGAAGCACGTACTAAAAAAAACATGAATTTGGGGCAAACATTGATATTAATATTTTCAGGCTGCTTATAGTATTGTTCCCTTTCAGACTGTGCATCACTGATTAGATGGACAGAACAAATTTCCTGATATAATAGGTTGACTGGAAGTGCTGGTTTGCTGATTTTGACATGCCTGTTCCAATATGGAGATTTATTGCTTCAGGAAAACTTACTGTTCTGGTGGAGAGAGCGAGGGGAAGAGAAAAATAAATCTATAATCAGTTGCTGTCTGTAACAAGGATTCATAAGGTTTCAATAAAATTGCCATCATTTATTAATGAGACTGAACTATTCTGCAGGTTTAAATAGCCTATTAAGAGGCTGAATGTTTAAATTCAGTGGTCCTAACCGGACACATCTGGTCAGATACTAAATTATTTTAATAAGCATTTTGCATTCACTTTGGGTTCAAGATACAGACTAAATGCTCCATGCTTATAGTATCAATTATAGCCACAGTCTAGTCTATCACGTCTTTGTCTCTTCTCAGGTAATATCAACCATTGGAAACTTGAATGAATAAGAGGAAAGCTCACAATAGATCTGAGAACAACTACAACAACAAAATTGCACTTATAAAGTGCCTTTCACATCGGGAGACATCCCAAAGCGCTGAACAGTCAGGTCAGGACCCTGAGCGATGGGGGGAGGGGTGGGGGAGGGTCAGGGTAGGGGGAAGGGGAAGGAGAGTGGGAGAGGGGGAAGAGTTAGTGGGGCAGCCGAAGGCGCAGTTGGAGAGGAAGGTCTCGAGACTGGCCTTGAAAGAGGAAAGGAAGGAAGCGAGGCGGAGGAGTTGCGGGCTGGAGATCCACAGTGTGGGAGCAGAGAGGCTGAAAGCCTGGCCGCCGGTGGTTAGGGCGGTGGACGCGGAGCAGGCCTGAGTCTGCTTAACGGAGGGTGCAGGCAGGCTGGTAGGGAGACAGTAGGTCAGAGAGATAGGCGGGGGCAAGGCCGTGAATGGCCTTGAAAGTGAGGACAAGCCAAACATACTGACAATTAATAATGAGAAGTGGAGTCAACTAAGGCGATTCTGTTCACACACTGTGTTGTTCACTGCCTGCAGAGCACAACAGTGGAGCTTCAAAAGCATCTAGTTTCAAACTCATTTTCTAGAACATATAAAGTTGTGAAATTTCGAGGGGAAAATCATTATGGCGAGTTATCTTTCAAAGGCAATTTTTAAACTCTTTTTGGAAGGTTCAAGTTTTAACTGTATTTGTGCAAAACAGCGCAAGATTTCCCCCATTATATCCAGATAATCTCTGATCTATCAGTTGGTAAAATCACTGGTTAGAATGAAACAGCCAAGGAGATCCTAGGTTTGATAGGTTCTGAGTGACTTGATATCAGCCAGTGAAGGGTACTATAATTAGTCTCTGGGAGGACAAAAAACACTTAGGTGCTCAGTACCTCCCTATTGGTGCCCAATAATCATTGCTGGAAAATGCACCAGTGGCTGTCAGTTAAGAACAGAGAAACCTGGAGAAATAGAGAAATGTTCAGTACCAGAAAGGTCATTCAACACATTGTGCATGGTTTTCTAAATCGCCCGTTTTATTAATCCCATTTTAAAATTTTAAACCATATCCCTTAATGTTTATAATTATCTGCACAACTTCAGAAGGATGATACCAGAGATACAAGGTTAAAGCAATGAGGTGATGCAAAAGAGGTTACAACTCTTGCCATTAGGGCAGAGAAGGTAACAGAATCAAGATTCAAGGCAGCGAGTATGAGAGGTATTCAGCATCTAAATTCAACTCCAGCATCAATTAAACCATCACGACACAGGAGAGAAGATTAAAGCGAGTATCCCAGCCCTCCCTAAAAAACAAGCCGCCTAACATTTCATAGCCTTGGGTTCCCAAAACACCTCACAGTGATAATAATAATTATAGTACTCCTTGCATTTGATATAATGCCTTTCACATTGTTGAGACATCTCAAAGTGCTTCACAGATTATACTTTAGAGCGAGTGTATTTTGTGAGCAAAATGCGGCCACCAGTTGCACATGGCAATGCCCCACAGACAGCCACGGAATGAGTGACCAATTTTGTTTTGCGGGATTATTGACCAGGACACTGGGAAAGAAAAACTCCCTTCTCATTTAGAATCTTTAACGTCCAACTGAACCGGCAGACGGTATGTTGGTTTAAAGTTTCATCTGAAGGATGGCACCTCCGATACTGTAATACACCTCCAGCACCGCATAGGTGTGTCAAAGATTAGGTTATGTGAGTCCAAGTCTCGATCTGGACCTAGAACCCACAACTCTCTGATTCAGAGGTGAGAGTACTACCACTGCGACAGACTAACACTCTCTACAGCGGAGAGACAGTAACCCTCATTAATTGGGACCATTCCTACTGTCGATAAGCAAACAATGTGAACATTTGCAAATGAAGCAAAATATCAATTGGATACAGCAGTAACTAAAACAATTGTTTTGTCAGAAGTTATACTGTCCACTTCAGTACCATACTTCTCTCTGACTCTTTCTGGAGTCCTGCAGCTCAGTGGTTAGAGCACTCGCCTTACAAGCGAGAGATATGGGTTCAATACCAGGCAGGGCAAAACCTTGGGCAAGTTTCCTTGCTCCACACACTCAATAATAATCCCTCAAAAAAAAGCAAAAATAAATTGGTCACTTCAATTCCACAACTGTTTGTGGGACATTGTTGTGCACAATTGACTGCCACGTTTATACAGTCAATTCACTTCACATGTTATGTGAAGCATTTCAGACATCTAGAAGACATGAAAAACACTATATGAAATGCAAAAATTATTATTATTGTTTTTATTTCTCTTGCTTATTTCTTTCATTCCTTTTTTTGCTCTCACTCTAAGCTTCTGCCTTTCTATTTGTCTCTCTTAGAATCTTTCTAAGTCTTTCTGAGACTCTAGCTTTCTAACTCAATATAATTATCATTTTCTCCATCTTTAAGTCTATCTCTATGTCTATTTCTTTTTCAAAACGTTTCACCGTACACAGGCACAGACACTTACCTTTGTGGTATCAGCTAAATATCCAGTTAAGCATATGTGCAAAGTTATCCAAGGATACAAGGGATGCCATGTCTCTAACTCATATGGCTAGCAACCATGTGCACATATATGCATCTTTGTAGATAATTAGAGCTCGATTTCATTTGCAGGTGTATCACAGCTCATAGTTCCAATATGGATATGTGGATAGTTGCTTTACATGCAACCAATGTTACATGCACCCCTCCAACCTGGTTTCAATCCTGCCTACAGCACAGAAACAGCCCTGGTCAATGTTACAAATGACATTCTGTCCATCTGTGACCAGGGCTCCCTCCGTCTCCTTGTCCTCCTTAACCTCTGCTACCTTTGACAATCTGGCTTCTCTATCCTCCTCCACCACCTCTCCTCTCACCTCAACCTTCTCTCATACTGGCTCCACTTTGTCTCTACAAATACCATCTCCTCCAGTCCTGCATAGTCTTGTTTCTCAGCGCTTTGTCTTCAGTCCCGGGTTTACGAGGTTATGGGGAGAGAGCTGGGTAGTGGGATTAAATTGCTCTTTTTAAAGAGCCGCCACAGACTCGATGGGCCACATGGCCTCCTTCTGTGCCGTAAGATTCTATGATTCCATGATCATCCAGAACTCAGCAGCTCATGTCCTCCCGTACCAGGCTCCACTGGTTATCCATCCCTCAGAGGATCAAGTTCAAAATTCTCATCCTCACCTTCAAGGCCTTTCATGGCCTTGCCCACTTCTACTTCTACGACCTGCTAACCCCTCAACAACCTATCCGCTTCCTCCACTCATCAGGCTCCAGCCTGTTCCATATCCCCGCCTGGCCAGCCCACTATTGGCGGTTCGGCCTTTAGTCTCTCCGCCCCCACCCGCTAGAATTCCATCCCACATTCTCTTCACCTCACCTGGTTTCAATAGCAGTAAGTCACTCTTCACATACCTGCTGGAATTCTTTGAGGAGGGAACCAAGTTAGTGGACAACAGCTATCCAATTAATATAATTTGCTTGTTTTTTTTCAGAAGGGATAATGTGCCACATGTGAACGCTTAAAGAAGATTAAAGTTTCTGCAATTAATGACAAATAACTAACTGGATTGGAAATTGTCTTGGCAAAAAAGAAGCACAAAATGAATGGAAAAAGCTCAGCCTGGAAAATTGGTAACATAACATTTCTGTAGGATTTTGTTCTGGATTCCAGCTAATTGCAGTATTTAAGTGATGCAGACAGGGCCATTGTAGCATTATCATGAAACTTGCTGAGTTGCATAACCTAGTGACTGACTCATTTCAGGGAAATTGATAACATTTAGAATGATCTATAATATATAATAAACCTTGCATTTGATATCGCACCTTATCACCTTGTGAGCTTCACAGAGTATTTTGAAAAGTGCACTGCCTGTATATTTTGTGCGATCTAGACCAATTAGGTGGATGGAGTAAGGAATTGCAGATGAATTTGAATTCAGATAAATAATGTACAGAAACGCAGAGTGGAACAGCAGACTTGAAGCATAAGTACACAATGACTGGGAAACCAGGCTTTGAAGAAGTTTTTGATAATTTACTGAAAGCAGTCAGGGTGAATTACAGAGGACCATGTTAAGTGTAGTTGAGTTTAAAATGCCGATTCAATGAGCGATTAAGATTATGAATTATAACTTTCCTCTTCTAAATTATAATGTCTTCTCAACTATTTGATCTGCTGCTTCCTTGCAAAAGCCCTCCAGTTTATGTGATAGGCAATGAATATCATACTGCAAACATTTCCTCGACAGCAGTTAACCATTCAGTCATACGATTGTACCAAGATTGTGAGATAATTGTCACAATTTGTGAGATAGCAGATAAGTGTCACAAGATTCGGATGAACTCTCCTTGCAAAATCAGCGTCACACATTCCAGTCACACTAAATGGAAACCTATGGCAACCTCCCATTAAAACCATATACCGGTGAAGCCAATGAATTTACAAACCATCAGAAAATAAGATTCACACGGTAACTAAATTTGCCAACAATCATGGAATCAACCCCCTCCCCTCCCTGCCTCCAAGGCAAACTGGAGAGCAGAACATAAGCGAGCAAAATGTTAACAATGTTAGTTGTAAAGAAGCTAAAAGACTGATCTGATAGAGGTCTTCAAGTTCTATGATAAGCTAAACAGTAATAAATTATCTCCATTGGCGGATGAATCAGTCACAAAAGGGCACAAATTCAAGATCATCACAAAAGACTCTAAGCAAGAATTTTATAGAATGCTCAAATTAGTATCTGTTCTTGTATTGTAAGAAATCAAACACCTGCTATCCTTTGTGTGGGAGTAAAAATGAGTAGGATGCCACCCACAGGCTTGCATGGAAAAGGATCCAAAATTATTCTGAGCATGACACTTCTGACATGATAATGTGCAGCATGCAATGTTCCTTTGTCAAATATCTGTTTCACAATACATGGTGCTATCCTTGTATTTTCCAAAAGGGGAAAGTGTCAGTCAGGTGTTAAACTTTTTTTTAAAAACATAGGATATGTGCAATAACAAAATGTGTTTGTGCAACTTTCCATAGGTATCCAGGTATCTGCCCACCCAGATGCGTTCTCAAACACTAATATGTGGCATTTACTTTACTAAATAGATGCCAGAGCCCTTGGTGTATCGATAAATTAATTCAAAATTATTTATTTGATTCATCAGTAGTCATTTAAAAATGAAGTTGTTTTTTATTTGCAATTTCCAAATGTACTCTCTTCTAAAGTGAGCCATGGTTATTAAAATGTAACATGAATGTCATGTGCATTTGAAAATAGAATAATCATTTGTAAATATCATCTTAATATTTCAGAAGCTGAAATGTGAGCATAGCAATGAACACAATAGAGATGAAAATACGATTTTGAAAACTACTAAATGTGCTTTCTGATTTTGCAAGAAAAAATAATTTTTACCCCAATATAAATCTACCATATTCCATTACTGAGTCTATCCTATACCAATCACTGAACCTAGTAAACCTTGTATTTTTTTTAGTGGGAAATGCTGTTAAAAACACATAAGAAAATGTTAATCAACAGATAAAGTCTGGTGCATTCCTCAGTAATATATGAGGACCAAATAGAGCAGAAACTAATGAGCACTGGTTGGTTTTACTGCTGGCCTAAATAACAAATAAAATAAAACAAGCTACTTAAGATGTCTAGTTACTTTAAATATTACATATTTTACACTCAGAGTATAAAAAAGTGGTGTACACGAGTATGTAAGAGCTTTAACACGTGCTGCCCTGGATGGATTTGTGCCTGCAAACACACCCATTGCTAAATTCCAAACATTATCTATGATGTAGGTATTAATTCACGTTAGTTAGGCTGTAACTAACTTTACTTGATGCTCCTTTGGAAACACTACATATTGATATACAGTATTTTAGCCTCCCACTGTTGCAAATTATGCACTGTGACAGAATCTAGTTTGTTTTACCTACTGCATGGCTCTTATTGCCAGTGCAATGACAAAAAGTACTATAATAATAATAATAATAATCCTTGCATTTGATATAGCGCTTTCCACATCTTATCAACGTCCCAAAGCGCTTCACAGAATATACTGTAAAGTGAATTGACTGTATATATTTGTGGACGAATCGCGGCAGCCAATTGCGCACAGCAGTGTCCCACACACAGTCGTGGATTGAAATGACCAATTTTATTATGGTGGGGTTTTTTTTGAGGGATTATTAATAGGCATGTGGAGTAAGGAAACTTGCCCAAGGTTTCGCCCTGACCTGCCTGGATTCGAACACAGGTCTCCCCAGCTTGGTTTCCCCAGCTTGCAAGACAAGTGCTCTAACCACTAAGCCACAGGAGCTCCTACTATATTAAATGGAAGGGTTATTATTATTATTATCTCTGCAGAACTCTCTCTCCTTCAATCCCTCCGCCTTGCCCCATGCTTTCCATCTTTTAGATCACAACTGAAGACCTTCCTCTTGCATACAGTCACTATCTCTCACCACTGCAGCTTGCATCAAGCTCCGCCACCTATAGCACTCCGAGATGTTGACCCACATGAAGAGCGTTATATAAATACAAGTTGTCGTTGTTTACTGTAGTTTGCATCCATATTGCAAATAATTTTATTTTGTTCATAAAAATAATTAAGCAGCCATATAATCCAGAGGTCACATGCCTGATCCTAATCAGGTCAACAGTGGGGGCAATGTATATATACTGCACTTGATGTATATATGTACTGTACATCCAAAGCAACCCGGACTATAAAGAAAAGGCAGCATTCTCATACCTCTTCAGTGAATCCCCCAAGTTTCCATATGCGAATGTCATGTGAGGATACAATGGTGTCCTGCAGCTTAGTGGTTACAGCACTCGCCTCGTAAGCGAAAGGACCTGGGTTCGATTCCCGGGCGGAGTGAAATGTTGGGCAAGTTTCCTTATCCACACACCTCTATTTACCTAGCAGTAGGTAGGAACTTGTTTTTTGAGTCAATTAGTGGATCGCCTTTCCGGGAGTAATAATCACTTCAAAAAAACAACAATAAATATGGTAAATCAATCCAGATCACTGTTGGAACCAAGCATACGAAGAAGGCAATTGGTGAGGTTGTAACAGTAATACAGTAAAAGCCCATTTATCCGGCAACTGTGGGACCTGGCCAATGCCGGTTAAAGCGCCTGCCGGATATTCAGGTGGCCCACGGCCAAAAACCCACCACAAAAAAATTTAAGTTCTTTTAACACACACCATACTAAGTAATAACAGATAATAACAGAATATTGTATTGGTACTTATTGTTAAAACTACTCTCGTGCGCTTCTCACCTTTACTCATTGAGGTTTACAGTCCAGTGTTTCTTTTTTAAATGGAGGATACCGTGCAGGTGACAAAAACGGCAGCGCGATTTTAAAGTCGCACGACTTTATTAGCGGCAAGCCGATAGCCCTAGACTCTACGAGCGGCAAACCAAAATACTGTACCTGCACGATAATGTAAGTTATCGGCTAGGGTTATCGGCTTGCCGTTAGTAAAGCTTTAAAGTCGCGCTCCGTTTTTTTCACCCACTTGGCATCCTCCATTTCAAAAAGAATCGCCGGACTATAAACCTCAACCGTAGCATCATGGCTTCAAGTGCAGCATCTACCAGTAAAGGTGAGAAGCGCAAGAGAGTAGTACAATATTCTGTTATTATCTGGTATTCTTTATGCATTTACAAATGCTCCACCGCTATTGTTCCGGATACGTTCCGGTTTCTCGAATGGGGACTTTTTGGGGGGGCGTGCAAGTTATACGGAAGTGCCGGTTCATCGAGTCACGGATAAACAGGTTTCTACTGTACAACTTCGTCACTACAGATGAAATATCATTTTACAATATTTTATTCTTCTTCCAGACAGGGGGTTGACTTTGAACTGTGAATAGAAATTGAAACAGCTTTATGATCTCAGTTGGATGGTAAATGAGTTGCAAACATCCAAAACACACCAAAAAGTAACTTACTTGCATGAAAGCATTAGGATCGAGTACTATAACTGAGAAAAGAACTGAGAAAGAAATACCTTTACCCTAATGTCTCAAGAGTGTGCTTGTTATTAGTGAAAGATGTGTCTCTTTACACATTACTATCAGTTGAAAATATTCTCAGATTTAGTCTAAAAATGCTAACAGCAGTAGAGTACCAAATGTCAATTTTCTGTCTTACAATCGTCAATGTACAAGATTCACTACTGTTAAACTATGTTGAAATGTTAAATTATCAATACATGCTGCCAAACCAGCCTGAATGCCTGGTAGTGATTCAGTATGAAATCACACCAGAGGTACAAATTTCTCTTCACTGTCTTTAAGGTTATTTTATTTATGTACTAATATCTCCACCATGTGTCACTAGGTGTCTTTCTCAAGGCTTGAGATTAGACCTGTACACACTGGAGCAGAGGAGACTGAGGTCTTCCACGATTCTGTAAAATAGCAAGATCTTCAGTCAACATGTAGATCTTTTATTCCTCCCAAATTGGCCATGCGGATTTTTGGTTTTGAGGTTGGTGACAGGAACCAAGTGCAGTTATAACATTGGGTACAAAGAGGTGATTTAACCCAGCAGAAACATTGTTAGGCCTGTGAATCTTCTCTCATTGTTTCACGGTATATACTGTGAAGTTAATTAACTGCTTATTTGTGGGCAAAACACTGCGGCCAATCGCGCACAGCAGTGTCCCACAAATAGTTGTGGATTTAAGTAACCAATTTATTATTGTTTTTTTTCTTGAGGGATTATTATCAAGCGTGTGGAGTAAGGAAACTTGCCCAAGGTTTCCCTGCTGGGAATTGAACCCAGGTCTCTCGCTTGCAAGGTGAGTGCTCTAACCAGTGAGCTACAGGTCTCCACAGTGCCCCCTAATGCTAGGATTATTATTTGCTTGAAATGTAAATGTGATGCTCATATTTTCACATTTTACAACATTTGTATTGTTACTCACATCTAGAGGTCTACGAACTCTACTTTGCCTTCATCAATCTCTCAATCTTGTTCTAATGCCACTTTAAATACAGGGTATGCACACTGCAAATATTGCAGATCTAGCGTCACTGCGAGTTGCATGCCAAAAATAACTTTCTGATCACTTGTTTTTAAAATGTCATCTCAAATATAAAAGCTTTAATATGATTAATCAGGAAAAGAGCATCTGGAGCATAATCCGTTCTCTGCCTTCATATTGCTAACTTCTAGACATTGATTCATCTCCAATGTAAATAATTTGCTCATGGTTCCACTATTTTCAATTAAAGGCAGAGATGTGAAATTGTCAAACAAACCATCCTCAAATGTGTCATTACTCCAGAGTTCCCAGCAAGTAAATGTTCAAAATTAAAATAAAGACAGAGAAAAAGCTAGAAGGAAAGTTGAATTTTATTTTCATATCCTTCAACCAAAATGCACTTATTTAAAAACTAGTGCATATGGATCAATGACAATTTTGTTACATTTGCAAATCAATATTAACTTAACATCTACATAAAAGCGATCAAGTAATTATCTGGTACCTTCAGGGTGACTGTGGTAATTTAGTTTAAGACTAGTACCAAACAATGCATGAAACTTACAATCATTTGTCAGACATTTTGTTCATTCAATAGGCATGCAGCTAGGTTCCTTAAGCATCCAGGCATTTTTCAATTCTCAGTTCGCAGTTGATGCTTAGGATTAATAGCTGCTTCACAGTATTGTCAACCCAAAGAATAAATGAAGATATTCCCCTATGTAAAAGTTTTTGGAAAAGTACAATCTTAAAAAAATTTGAAAATACGCATGAAAATAATTTTTTTCTTTACCTCATTTTGTTGTCCTTTTAAATAGTAAATACACAAATACATGTTTAGAAAAGAAATGCTACACTTTTAAACAGTGAACACTTAAGAAACTGTCATAACAATGTATGCACGTTATCATCAAAGTGTACGTGAGTCTGTAGGTGTGTTTGAGTGGATGAGCATAATAGGGATGTGAGCATATGTGAGGAAATGGGAAATTCAGGGTTCTGGATATTAAACAAAATGAAACCATTTCACATCTAGCATACAGAACCTAGATTTACACCTAAAATGTAATCTCCAAATATAGACACATTTTAAAATAGACAATAAATGGATTCGCTTATTAAGTCTGTATTAAAGTTCAAAATGTTGACTCTAGCCAATAACTATTACAATAGCTGTTGTCATCAAAGGATTATTATGACTGACATGTAATTATTAACATCTGAAAGCTGAGGAAGCAAAAATAAGGAAAACCCAAGATTAGAACTTAATGGATTCATTATGGCCATTCCAGGACCCATTTTCTTCTCTTCACCAGCAACCACGTTAAGACTAAGGAAAACCAGAGTTACAAAGGTCAGGCTCAAACTCAAGTGTCTTATTTGTTATTCCAAAACATCAATCTCGCTCCGCTGAACTGCAATTTGAGAAGTGTCTGATTGATCATTTAACTTAACAGGAATAAATAACTGAAAATGTAAAATTTCTGTTGACTTTAAATACATTTTTATATGCATTACATTCTTAAAAAATATTTTAAGCTTGGTATAAATATTAAAAGTTCTCAACATTTTCATTATACTAAAAAGGCAGGTGTTGTGCATTTTCCACTAACCATTATAACAAACCCACAGTAACCTATAAAAATAAAGCCACCACCAAAAGTCAATATATTGTTCCAAAATCTAAGTTAATCAGTTTTACATGGATGTCTAGTTGTACCTTAAAAGATTTTTCATTCATACAAATTTCAGTACCATTTTTGAAAATTTCTCTGTGCATCAATGTTACTATTACAAAAGGTGTTTCTCAATTTCAAACTTCACAAATAGGCTGCTTTAGAAATGTCTAACAGAAAGAAAACCCCATAAGTCTTGAAGATTTCAACAAGCTTTTCAATCAGCTTTCTTCGTCTTTCGTTTTCGGACATCAGTTTCATCAGAAGTAGCACCTGAGGAAGCAGTACATTGATCATCCAATGCTTCCTCTTTGTCACAAGGTTTGGGAGTATTAAAATGTGAGTCAGCAGAATATGATTGCCAACTAAATGCCATATTGTACAAAGCAGCTTCCATTGGTGCAAAGGGAGAATGTTGAATATTGAAGAGTACCATGGCAACCTAAAAAACAAATCACACATTTTCCAAGTTGTTCAGAGCAGTCTAAATGAATGCAAAAGAATGGCAAAGCAACACAATAGAACAGAATTTAAATTGACCTTCTTGACAATTAATATATCTTTTGAAAAGCAGCAAAAACTGGATGCAAAAACAAATTAGTGATGAAATTCTTCAATTCTTAAAAATATTAAGCAACATCAAGTTTATATGGTACCATTCAACATATTTATTTTTCTGAACAGGAGTAGGCCATTCAGCCCTTCGAGCCTGTTATGCTATTTAATTACATCATGGCTGATCGGTATCTTTACTAATCTTTTCAATTTCAATTTCCCGCTTTCACTACATATCAATCTACCAAAAATCTGTCAACCTTATTCTTGAAGCTCATTTATTCAACATCCACAACCTTTTGGGTGAGAGAATTCCAAATTTCTACCACCCTTTGATTGAAAAATTATTCCTGATTTCACTCTTAAATGGCCTGCCCCTTTGTTTTGCATTCCCCCACCAGAGGAAATAGCTTTTCTGCATCTACCCTACCAAATCCCTTTATCATCCTAAAAACCTCTATCAAATCACCCCTTCAACCTTGTAAAATCAAGGGAATATAATGCAAGTTTACACAGCCTTTTCTTATAACTTAACCCTTTTAGGCCTGGTAACTTCCTACTCCCATCTACACTACTTATTGGGCTTCCTATCTTAATATCGTCTGCAAACTTTCTATTCCTTCATCCAAGTATATATGTATATGGCAAATAGCTGAGGTCCCAGTACAGACCCTTGGGGGACATCACTTGTCACATCCCGCCAATCAGAGAACATTCCCTTTATCCCTACCCTGTTTCCTGCCTCCCAACCAATTGCCAAGCCACGTCACAAGGTTACCTTCCATTCCATGAGCTTCTATTTTCTTGAATAATCTTTTATGTGGAACCTTTTCAAATGTCTTTTGAAAATCCATGTAAACGACATCCAAAGACACTCTCTTATCGACCATTTTAGTGTCCTCCTCAAAAAATTCAACTAGATTAAGTTAGGCATGACCTACCCTTCACAAACCCATTCTGACTCAATTTCACAAGCTCATACCTCTCCATTTGTACCATCACTCTGTCCCTAATGATGGATTACAATATTTTCCCTACAACTGAGGTTAAGTTAACAGGTCTGTAATTTCCTGGTTTCTCATTCCCTTTTTAAATGACGGGGTGACATTTGCAATTTTCCAATCTAAGGTCACTATTCCCGGATCTAGTGAGCTTTGGAAAATGATAACAAATGCATCTGCACTTTCCTCTACCATTTTGTTTAATACCCTGTGGTGGAAACTATAAGGTCCTGGAGATTTGTCTATTTTGAGTCTCATTATTTTCTCCATTACCATTTTAAAATTTATATATATATATTTTTTTCAGGTTCCTCTGTGAGCCTGGTATTTTGTCCTCATCTTCTCCTGTAAAAACTGTAGCCAAGTATTTATTTAGAAAGTCAGCCATATCTTTATTTTCCGTTATAGTCTCACCTGAATACAGACATTTAAATATTTTCACCACTAGCTATGTACAGTAAAACCTTGTTTATTTGGTTCCCAACCAAATGGCATACTCAACCAACCGGTATCTCCCAATACAATTCACCATTTGCTACAATCACCTTTGCTACAACATAGGCAATCCAGTTGCACGCTTCAAAGAGCGGTGCTATTCTGCAAGTGCTTTGTTCTCCTCAAATCTGTAGAAACCCATCACCATGTTTAGGATTATACAAACTAGTCAGATCCAAACCAGTCAGAGTTCTGGATGCATGCTACCTACAAAAAGAAGTTTGCTGGGGTGGAATGCACACTCTTTCCCTGTGGGAACACACTGTTTACCTAATTCCGGAAAGTGTTAGGAATAGTCTGCCAAGAGCTATGGCCTGGGAACCCAAGGGCATGTATTCAGGTAATTTAACCAGCTAAAATCACCTATCCGTTAGTGCTTTTGGGTGTAGGCTTGGCTTTATTGGGTAGCCTTAGGACGTCCCCCTGACGTGATAGGTGCAATATAAATGTAATTTGTTGTTGTTGTAGTAGTGTTAACAGGAGCTGAACCGGAAGAGTCCCTGCCACAGTTAACCACATAAAGTCATGCATCTTTTCTGAAAACATAAAATCCTAAATCTTTACAAACATCTACTTTCCACATTAGATTATTCGTGTAGTGGTTATAAGATTAAGTGTTTGACTGACTGAAAAATAAACTACTAACCATTCCAGAGAGGAAAATAGTACACTAGTAAGAAACAAACACTAGTGCTTAATTCACTGCCTCATTAAAATGTTCCTTTAATAAGTAAAATTATAAACTGTACGTTGACCAATTTGAACTGATTTAGAAAGGATCAAGATGGAAAAATAATGATTTTCAATAGCAACTGATCTTTCTTTAAAAACAATTTTTTTTGAAGGCTGAAACGGTTGCTACTACTAACTATAAAAATCTCAAAGGGATTTATTTCTAAACCAATCCATATGTGAAAAAAACTGAAAATGAACTGGAAAAATCACATGTGCTCTAATGCTAAAGTATTCCAATATTATGATATGTGATCTGATAAAAGTTCAAAGGGAGATGAAATTCATTCGGTGTCTTATTATTTCAATATTCAAAATGTCAAAAGGAATTTGAGTCAGAGTGGCAAATCAATTTTCTGAGGCAAAATCGACTTTCTCGTTGGAAGGTATAATTAGATGGATTTCCACGTCTGAGAACCCCAAAAATAAAAATGTGTCATGTCTGCTATCACAAGCTATCAGTATGATTCCCAATATGTACATTACGATTTTTGAAATCAAAGGAAAACAGAAGAGAAATATGCAGCCTCAATGGAAGAGGCAAAACAATTAACAGTGATTTTATCTAAAAAATATTGAAATGCCATTCTAACTGAGACTACATCTGACATTTTGAATATTTGAATAATAAGGCACTGAATCGGTTATATCGGTTATATTGACCATTCTTTTTTTTAAGAAGACTATTCTGTGAATGTAATCTATCAGCAACCTAACATGAGATTCATTGATTTCTTGTGGATAAAGGGATTAAGAGATATGGGGATAAGGCGGGTAGGTGGAGTTAGAATAGCCATGATTTTATTGAATGGTGGTGCAGACTTGAGGGGCCGAATGACCTACTCCTGCTCCTAATTCTTATGTTCTTATGTGTCTTGTACACACAAAGTCTTAGCAAAACTCCTATAGAACAAATTGGCCTTGGTTAGAAGAGCAACCAGTTATTAAACAGATGTGTAACAGATCCAAATAAGCCAAAAATAAAGGCAGGAATGAGCCTTTATAATTACTTTGTGCCTTAAGATTCAGTGACTGCAGGAAAATGTAAGCATGAATCTATAATAATAATCCTTGCATTTGATATAGTGCTTTTCATGTCTTCTAAATGTCTCAAAGTACTTTACGGAATATACTGTAAAGTGAATTAACTGTATATTTAAGGGCGAATGCCAATTGCGCACAGCAGTTTCCCACAAAAAGTCATGGATTGAATCGACCAATTTTTTATTTTTGGGGGTATTATTATTAGGCGTGTGGAGTAAGGAAATTTGCCCAAGGTTTCATCCTGCCTGGAATCAAACTCAAGTTTCTCACCTGTAAGGCGAGTGCTGTAAGTTTCTCACCTGTAAGGCGAGAGGTACGATGGCAGTTGATAGCACGGTCAAAAAGGAGGGTCTTGAAACTGGCCTTGAAGGAGGAAAGGGAGGGATCAAGGTGAAAGGATTGTGGGATGGAGTTCCAAAGAGTGAGGGGCAGAGGCTGAAAGCCCGGTCACTGATGGTAGGGTGGGGGACATGGAGCAGGCTGAACGGAGGGAGCGACAGGTTGATAGGGGATCAGCAAGTCAGAGAGGTAGGATGGGACACGTAAAGGTCCTCTCAACATGCTGAAAGCAAATGCCCGCTAGATAGGTGATGAGAAACTCTCAAGAGGCTTGAAGAGATAACTACTGTAAGGTGTTACCTGGAGTCTGAGATAGTGCACACAGGTTCGTACATCCTGTGCCTAGAACCACCTTGATCAGCCTGCAGAGAGGTAAGCAGCAACTCACAGGTAATTCTGGGGAGTTCCATCCATTTAGTGAGGTTTCAAGCCCACACTTGTCAGATGTCAAACAATCAACTTGTGACATATTTGGCCACGGAATATCAGAATTGAGCCAGACGGTCTCAGTAGTGGGGTTATTGAGCCAGGCAGGTCCACAGGACTCCAAGACACTGCTGATGACACCACAGCCAGCCTGGCTCAATAGACGGACGAGCCACTAGGGGCAGAGGACCCATTGAGGGGCAGAGGACCCACTGGGGCATGGACTGATCCCATGCAGCTCTTGAAAAGCCTGCAACCCAAAGCCCCAAGCTATATAGATATATATATATATATATAGGTCCTAGCTGGGCACGCAGCAGTAAAGCTTGCCAGACAGCATTATCAATAGTAAGCTACGTGGTTTTAGCTGTTTAGACTCAGTACCCCAATGCACATTCTGCAGTCCCCAAGTCTCGACTCGACAACCTGTGCAAGTAGGTGGCAGATTAAGTATATGTAGGGAAGTGTGCAGTCATCCACCTAGGTGGTAAAAACAGTAGAAGGGGAGAGACTAGATAGTAGGGAACGGCGATATGGGATTTTTCCGGATATGGATATATCGGTTTGCTCATACCTGCTTAAACCGATCTATCGAGTTTTTATACTGCGCATGCGCGTGCATTCGAAGTGCGCGTGCATTGATGGCGCGCGCGCATTTATGGTGAGCGCTCAGTCGCGGTGCGCGCGCATTGACGGTGCGTCCGCACTGACGATGCGCGCGCAGTCGCGGTGTACGCACATTTCGAAATGCGTGCTCTAGGCCCAGAAAGTTTGTAATGTTGGTGTCAAGGTCTGTTGAATTATACGATGTTGTTTGCTCCCTACCTCCCCCTCTCCTTCTCTCCCTCCTCTCCTCTCTCCTTCTCTCCCTCCTTTCCCCTCTCCTTCCCTCGCTCCCCCTCTCCCTCCTCCTTGTCTCCTCTCCCTCCTCCCTGTCTCCTCTCCCTCCTTTCCCCCTCTCCTTCTCTCCCTCCCTCCCTCCCCCCTCTCCTTCTCTCCCTCCTTTCCCCTCCCTCCTTCTCTCCCTCCCTCTCCTCATCTCTCCTTCTCTCCCAACTTTCCCCCTCTCCCTCCCTCCCGTCTCTCCTTCTCTCCCTCCTTTCCCCTCACTCCTTCTCTCCCTCCTTTCCCCCTCTCCCTCCCTCCCGTCTCTCCTTCTCTCCCTCCTTTCCCCTCGCTCCTTCTCTCCCTCCTTTCCCCCTCTCCTTCTCTCCCTCCCTCCCTCTCCTCTCTTCCTCTCTCCTTCTCTCCCTCCTTTCACCCTCTCCTTCTCTCCCTCCCTCCTCTCTCTTCCTCTCTCCTTCTCTCCCAACTTTCCCCCTCTCCTTCTCTCCCTCCCTCCCTCGCCTCTCTCCTTCTCTCCCTCCTTTCCCCTCGCTCCTTCTCTCCCTCCTTTCCCCCTCTCATTCTCTCCCTCCCTCTCCTCTCTTCCTCTCTCCTTCTCTCCCAACTTTCCCCCTCTCCTTCTCTCCCTCCATCTCTAAACACAAAATAGAACACACACACACCAAAAACAAAATCTAGAGATTTATTCTCCTCCATTTCTTGCTTGAAACTAGCATGTAATGTCCACGTGTAAATGAGATCTATTACAATAGAAAAGAGAGAGACAGACAGTCTGACTGTTAGAGTTAGAAGCCAGATTATCACTGCTGTGTGTGTCTGACTAGACACACACATAGAAGCAGTGATAATCTGGCTTCTAACTCTCTCACACACAAAAATAACACTTACAGCCACAAAATGCCACTAATTTTTATGTAGTCTGAAGTCTGAATTAATGTCCTTCGCCATTGGCAAGCTCTCCTTTGCTATGCAAAAAGTGACAGCGTTCGTGATACTTTGCCACTTTTTGTCCCCTCTCTGGTACAATGTTCTCCTCTTAAATAAAGCAGGAATTATTTGATTTGCACTGGCCCCACTACCTGTCGCTTTCTCCGAAGCGCTGGTTCGACTTCCTGCTGTTGTCGACAATGATTTCGCTCTGAGGGCAGCGTGCTGGGCGGGGTGGTGCTGCTTAATGTGATGTCGCAGGTTGCTCGTGCTCGAATCAGATGTCTTAACCAAGACCTTGCAAACTGTACACACCATTACTGACTGCATTGTTTTCAAAGTAGTCCCATACGGGGCTTCTTTTCCCCATGATGAGAAAGGTAAATTTTCAAACTACAATTTTCAGCGATGCGACTTTGTTAAGACGCCACGACTCACGTCGAGTATACACAGTAAAGTGTGCGTGCGCATCGGATGTGCGCGCCCGTTAATTGTGCGCGCGCACCGAATGTACGCGCATTCCATGCTCTAGATCTAGGAGGTTGCAATGCCGGCGACAAGGTAAGCTGGAAAAGATCGCATTACACTGATAATACCAACAATATTGATATATTGCCAGGAACGATATTAAAAATATATCGATGTATATTTTTAAAATCGAATCTCTCGATATAACGTTTTTTTTAGAATCATCATATCGGCATACCGATCTGAAAATCATATCGGGTTTAATCGAAAAAACGATTAATCGCCGTTCCCTACTAGATAGTGTTAAGAGTTCAGAGGAACTTGGGTGCCATTGTACCAGTCATAAAAAGTTAGTTTGCAGGTACAGCAAGCAATTAGGAAGGTTAGTGGTATGTTGGCGCTCGTTACAAAAGGGTTAGAAAATAAGAGTAGGGAAGTCCTGCTGCAACTGTATAGGGCCCTGGTGAGACTGCACCTAGAATATGGTGTGCAGTTTTGGTCTCCGTTTAAGAAAGGATGTACTCGCCTTGAAGTGGGTACAATGTAGATTCACTAGGTTGATACCTGGGTTGAGGGGGATGAGTTATGAGGATAGGTTGAACAATCTAGGTCTATCTTCTCCAGAATATTGAAGAATCAGAGGTGATCTTATAGAAACCCATAAGATTATTAAGGGGCACAACAGAGTAGATAGTGAGAGTTTCCTCTGGTTGGAGAAACTATAACCAGGGTTCACGGTCTTAAAATTGGGGGTCAGCCCTTTCACACTTAGTTGAGGAAAAACTTCTTCAGAGGGTAGTGAATTTATGAAATTCTCTACTCCAAAAGGGCTGTAGATGCTCCGTCCTTGAAATATTCAAGACTGAGATTGATAGATTTCTTGTGGATAAAGATATGGGGATAAGGCGGGTAGGTGGAGTTAGAATAGAAGATCGGTCATGATCTTATTGAATGGCAGGGCAAGCTCGAGGGGCCGAATGGCCTACTCCTGCTCCTAATTCTTATGTTCTTATGTTTTAATAGTTGCCTGAATTAGGGTAATAGGATATATCCTTCCTGGGAGAGTTCACATTCCAATAAATATCACTTGAATTTCCATGTGTACGTAGTTATTTGGAACTCTGTTTGGTTAATCTCAAGCATGTTGAAAAGTTTCCACATGTGTCAGATACCCAGCTGACCAAAAAAAATCTTTCCTTAGACTTTTCAGTGGAACAGTAGACATTGAAGCTGTTTTACTGACTAACAAAGGTTAAGTTATTTAATTGATCTATTCCCCATAACGTCTTCCTTTCCTTTATTTTCTAGTTGCTGCTCTATGCTCATCATCATTTGATTTACTGTATATTGTGCTGGTCTCTAATTCTTTTACAAAAAAAAACTTTTTCCATGAATTATAGTTGGGCCTCTCATTGCCAGTTGTGTTATATTTCACATTCAGCTTTTTTTTTAAAAAAACAGGTTTCACTCCAAATCAACTTTACTTTAATGGGGGAAAAAAGCTATTTCATTTATTTTGAACCTTATTGCAGGCTTTCTATACCCAGAAAACACTTAAAGTACACAATAAAGTCAGAAAATGCACTCCAACCTATAAACATTCTATAATCTCATAATTACAACACAACTGGAAATATTATAGATACACATCTTAAAAAAGAGATTTGCTTACCTTTGTGGAAACTACAAACATAGTGTACAAAAAGATGAGGTTGTGTCTAGTCAACGGTAAGTAATTCATTTCTTGTAAAGCAAAGAGTATAGCTCCAATTAGAGATACTTTTGTTGCACTATAAGAAGAAATTGTATAAATTAATACATATTTAAACAATAGTCCAATAAACATATCTATCGAATGATCAATGATCCAGATTTACTATATGTTGTATTGATTTTAGCCAAGAGAATACTGGTACACAACAAGAATATTATTCTGTCAAATTTCCATTGGTCGCCAGCATGTCTGGAAGCCATAAATAATTATGATTGTTGCATTTGGAAGAGATAAATAATACTAAATGTTGTCTTTCACAACTGAATCTACCAAAGATTTAAAAAAACAAGAGTTCAAATGTAAGTCAAATGTTTTGTTTCAAATGTAAATAAAATGACAGTAGGGGTCCATTCCAGTGATTTTTTCATGTCAGTGTTTCCTCCTCCAAAAAGCTATCCATCCTAATCCAAATTCTTTGCTCTTTCCCCAAACTCCTTAACAACAACAAAATTACATTCATAGAGCACCTTTCATGTCGGGTGGACGTCCCAAAGCGCTGACTAGTCAGGGGAAGGAGCAGGGTAGGAGGGAAGGGAAGGGAGAGAGGTGGGAGGGTGGTAGTAGGCACAATCAAAAAGGAGCGTCTTGAGACCAGCCTCAAAGGAGACAAGGGGGCATGTGAGGCAAAGGGATTGTGGGACGAAGTTCCAGAGTGTGGTAGCAGAGTGGATTAAAATGAACAATTTATTATAGGGTTTTTTGAATGGATTATTATTAGGCGTGTGGAGTAAGGAAACTTTCCCAAGGTTTCGCCCTGCCGGAAATTGAACCCAGGTCTCACGCTTGTGAGGCGAGTGCTCTAACCACTGAGCTACAGGACTCCACATGGCATGGATGATGGGAGAAAGGACAGTTGAGGGTAGATCCTAGGTTCCTGATTGGATGCCGTATGTGAGAGGTTAATGGGGTCTGAGAGTAAAGTGGCAAGAAGGTGGAGGTAAGTAGAGGGATAGGATTGGGGTCGAGGGAGCATGTGGACTTGATGCATGTTATAGTGATGGTGAGAGAGGAGGGGGAGATAGGTCTGAAGGTGTGGAAGGTGTAGTGGTCGTAGCTTGAGGGAGAGATGGGGAGGAGGTGGCAATTGGGAAGGTGGGGGCTGTTGAACGGATCCCCTCGATATTGGTTTCAAAGAAATCCAGCACTTATGTTAAAGCAATGCGAAAGACAGTGTACCTCTCACAACAAGCATCACCAAAGCTGCTGTAGGTTTGACTAAAAGCCTGAACTATTTTCAAGTTCAAAGCCCCATGGTGCCTCCTTGCAACGATATAGGTCGATCATAAAAGGTAAACTGTCAGTGGTACAAACTTAAGGTTCAAGAACAACCTAAACTGCTAGAGATGCTAAAACCTGGAGATAGCTGGTACTAAAAATAAAGAAAGCAGGAATCAGATGGTAGGCTTGGGTAAGGATAATCAAAATGCAGCACTACTAAATGTCAAGAAAACGCAAAGTTTGTTGTCTGATGTCAGAAAATCTGCTGCTGCTAAAAGAAATACAAACTAAGGGAGCATTACAGAACAAGTTTCACATACAGCAAAACAGGAGCTCTTTGTGAGGTGTTTTTTTCCCTTGTGAGTAATAAGGGAAGAAATTCAATTTCATGGACCTCATCACATCAAAGATCTCAAAACGGCTGCACAGCTAATTTTGATCAAAATGTCTACCCAATAACATTTGGTAACAGTCAACTATCAGATCATGTTGATTGGTTTGTAACATGAATTTAGGTTTTTGTGACCTGAGCTGTGGCCAAGTATTTTGAAGAACAGTAAAAACCCATTTATCTGGCACTCTCAGGACCTGGCCAATGCCGCTTAAAATGAGTGCCGGATATTCGGCCGAAAATGCAATTAAATTTTTTTTTTTTTTTTTAAAAGGGAATTAGATCTTTATTTAGGGAGAACAGGTCTATTAGGCTATGGGGAGCGGGCAGGGCAGTGGGATTGAATCGCTCTTTTCTAAGAGCCGGCACAGACTAGATGGGCCGAATGGCCTCCTTTTGTGCCGTAAAATTCTATGAATCTATGAATCTATAAATAAAAAATTCTATGCACTTTTCCAGATAAATTCTGGTTAATCGAATGCAGTTTTTTTGCGTTGCCGGTTATACAGAAGTAGGGCTTTTACTGTAAATTGTTTTGATCTTTGCAATATTTGTAAATCACTAAATTTCCAATAAGATTGTACCACTGTTTTTGGCAATCTTTGTCAATTTCCTTTGTCAAGGATAGTTTACAACTGCTGATCAATTAAAATATGAGTTGAACACAGTACATACTAGGGCATTTTCAGCAACTGATTTTTTTCAGGCATCCAGACACCCCTAACCAGTTGCTCAAAGTTAGACAGCAGACCAGAACCTGCACCTGTGGAAACATAAATTTTGCAATCAACAAACTATAATAAAGCTATAATTTTTCTTACAAATTATCACTTCACGTGCTGCTGCAAAAATAGTAAAACAGACACAAAACAGTAAAACTCGTATAACCCTTATCATTATAAATCATATAATCATCCAAGTCATACATGAGCCAGAGACCCACCCAGTGTCCTTTCAAAACCGTTCACCGTAGATTTATTTGCACTAGTCATATGAATAATTTCCTAACTCGTAACTCTGCTCCCCCTATCCTCCATTACTCCAGCAGTTACCGGCTGCATTCAATCGCTGGAAACGACATTCTGACCCGTCAACACATGCACACATACTAGTCGGCTGCACTGAATTGAAGGAATTGTAGTCTTCTTCATCAACACATGCTGAAAAACTTTATTTCCCACGATTCACCCCAATTCCAATAAGTGTGCACGTGGCGACAAGTCAAAACTACATTTCCTGTAATTTAATGAAGTCGCATTCACACTTACCAGCTGCCATGACAAAGAACCCCATGAATTTACCAGCTGCATTTTATGCAGTGTAATTATTGATAAATCTGATTTTATACCAATTTTACAAATTTGCCTGTGATACAAACTTTATTACATATTAATATCGTCCTGAATCATACAACTTGTGGGTTTTACTGTATTTATTTTCAAAAGAAAGAGAAGACAACCAAACAAAAATTCTTATTTTCTTATCTTAACTTCATTTGAAGATTATTATTCAAACTATAATTGTGTTTGGTCATTCAAGGAATCTGCAGCCTGCCCTTACTTTGATACAAGACTACTAAGACCATTAGAGAGGAATGCCTCAATTCTGATCATCTGCCGTTGTCATCTTCAAGCCCCAACTACCTTCCTATTCCCAGGAAACCTTTCAATTATGTCTGAACATAAAAAACTGATAGAATGGGTGGCACAAATATGGTTCATAAGTTTAGCTCAAGTCTACTCCCAATTTACCAAGTTGAATAAATACTCTTACCTTCAGCTCATCAAATAACATGGTGATCATTTTCCAATATGTAAACTTGCATAAACCTGTCTCAATAAAAAAAAACTGGATGCAATTTACATCCTCAAGTAAAAAGTCCTCTTACCTTTAGCCCATCCAACAGCTATCATGGCAAGCCACCCATTTCTGTAGCGGTTGTGTGCATCCATCACACCGCCAACTATTTTGCGGGCCCTGGTTACTTCTTTCATACCAGCTATAAACAACTTAGAAGGTAAAAAATTGCAGCACTTGTAGAACTTGTCATATGGACAGTAGAATATCAAATACCTAAAAATGTTGAAAAGCCAGAATCAGAAATATGGGTGGCATTCATTTCAAGATAAGGTTAACTACAATAGTTTGCTAATGGAATCCAATAAATTTTAATCTCATCTAGATTCATTTTAATCTTACATTTCTAAACAAATTACAATAATTATTTGATTTCCACTCCAATAGACAGTTTTTAAACCACAATATACTGAGTAAAAATAAAATTGTGCATAAATCTAGATAAAGAGTATAATTATTATAAATATTTGTCCATAGTTATATGCACTATGCCACATCTTGGCACATTAATATTTATTCTTCTCTAGATGCTATTGTTGACTAAATAACTGATATTGTAATCTAATTTTAATTCAAATGAGAACAAAATTAATGAAAGACAATAAATAAATCAAATCCAATGCAGGAACTTTAAGCAAAACTATTGCCTCATCAAATGACATTCGATTCTTCATCAAATGACATTTCTGTGGACATTGCATTCTATATACAGCAAAAGCCCGTTTATCCTGCACCCTTGGGACCTGGTCAATGCCGCTTAAACGGCATGCCGGATATGCGGGTGGCAAGCTGCCAAAAACCCAACACAAAAAAAATTAACTTGTTTTAAACATACCATATTAATAATAGACTAAATAATAACAGAATATTGTATGGATACTTACCAATAAAGCAAAAAATATTGATTACAGTCTATAAACACAGCACACAATCACAAAGCAAACTTCTACAACAGCGGATGCTAGTGGCTTAAAGTGGTACTGTCCTTTTTTCTTCTTTTCTTTTTCTCCCTCCTTCCCCCTCTCTCTCTTTCACACACTCAGTCAGTCTGGCATCTCAATGGCTCCAAACTCAACCCCACCTCCACTCTTCTAATTTTCCATCTAAATTAATCAACTCACCCCCCCACCCCTCTCTCTCTCCCGCCCCTCTCTCTTTTTACCCCCTCTTTCCCCCCAACCTCTCTCTCCCAGCCCACCTCCCACCAAAACAGTGTATAAACCCATGAGGAAGGAAGGAAGGAAGGAAGGAAGGAAGGAAGGAAGGAAGGAAGGAAGGAAGGAAGGAAGGAAGGAAGGAAGGAAGGAAGGAAGGAAGGAAGGAAGGAAGGAAGGAAGGAAGGAAGGAAGGAAGGAAGGAAGGAAGGAAGGAAGGAAGGAAGGAAGGAGAGATATGGAGAGAGAGAAAAAGGAAAGAGAGAAAAAGGAGAGAAGGAGAAGAAAAACCGACAGTGCGACTTTAAGAAGAAAAAACAGAAGTACCTCTACCGGCAGCCTTCAGAACTAATCGTACTGTACTCTTGTGCGACAATCGATAACCGTTATTCGAATGGGGATTTTTTTTGAGGTGCCGGTTATACGAAAGTTACGGTTGATCGGGTCACGGATAAACAACAACAACAACAATTTACATTTATATAGCGCCTTTCACGTCGAGAGGACGTCCCAAGGCGCTAAACAAGAGGCGTGTGACCCGAGCTGGGAGGGGAGTGTTTGGGAAGGGGTGAAACACGAAGGGGAGGTAAAAGAGTTCGGGGTGGAACAAAAGGCACGATCGAAGAGGAAAGTCTTCAAATCGGCCTTGAAAGAGGAAAGGGAAGAGGCGAAACGGAGGGATTGAGGGATGGCATTCCATAAGGTGGAAGCGGAGAAACTGAAGGCCCGGCCTCTGATGGTGGGGCGGTTCGGGCGGGGGGCTTGGAGCAGGCCAAGTCCTGTTGAACGGAGGGTCCGGGTGGGCGTGTAGGGGGAGAGTAGATCGGCTAGGTAGGATGGGGCAAGGCCGTGCAAGGCCTTGTAGGTGAGGACGAGGATCTTAAATTCGATCCTCTGGAGGATGGGGAGCCAGTGGAGACGGGCGAGGGTGGGGGTTATGTGGTCACGGAGGCGGGTGCGGGATAGTACACGGGCTGCAGAGTTTTGGATGGCCTGCAGCCTATGAATGGAGGAACTGGGGAGGTCGATTAGGAGAGAATTTCCGTAATCCAGCCGTGAGGTGATGTACGCGTGCACGAGTGTTTCGGCAGCGCGGGGGGTAAGATAGTTGCGGAGCCTGGCAATGTTGCGCAGATGGAAATAGGCGGTGCCAGTCAAGGCGCGGATGTGGGGGAGGAAGGAAAGTTTTTGATCGAACATGATGCCGAGGTTCCTGATTGGCTTTGTGGGGTGGAGAGTACAGCCTTGGATGTTGAGGCTGGCAGCGCCCGATGTGCGGAGGCGCTGGCTTGAGCCAATCAGGAGGGCCTCGGTCTTATTCACGTTCAATTGCAAAAAGTTGTCCCTCGTCCACGATTCGATGTCGGACAGACATGCTGTCAGAACATCGATCGTCTGGGGGTTGAGGGATGAGGCAGAAAGGTACAACTGGGTGTCATCCGCATACATGTGGAAATTTACCCCATGTCTGCGGATGACGTCGCCCAGGGGGAGCGTGTAAAGGGTGAAAAGAAGGGGACCGAGGACAGAGCCCTGAGGGACGCCGTGGGAAACTGTGCGGGGGTTTGAAGAAAAGCCATTGGAAGAAACAAAATGTAAACGATGGGTCAAATAAGAGTGGAACCAGTCAAGGACTGTGCCTTGAAGGTTGAGGTGGGAGGAAAGACGTTGAAGGAGGATGGTGTGATCGACTGTGTCGAATGCAGCAGACAGGTCAAGGAGGACGAGGAGGCAGAGGGAGCCCTGGTCACAGGCGGTTAGGATGTCATTTGTGACCTTGACCATACAGTAAAACAGGCTTTTTACTGTATATAGTTTTCTAATTGCAACTCTAATTAAAATATGCATTTGAAGGGATTGACAATTGTAACAGTTGTTAACCATGTGTTCAACACTAGTGTGAAATTAGTCATTTGGTCACCATTATTTAGACTTCATCCATTCTCAGATCTCGTGACTGACTGCTTCGGTTGCTGTAAATTATCATTCCATTCATTGTATCAAAGTCACAAATGTGGGATGTGAGTTAGATATACACTTTTCATAAACTGCTTAAAATTACAATTTAATAAGCAACACAACTTCCATTACAGCCTTGTAATACATTATATGTATACACCATGTAAAAAACATGCACTGATATTGTTTCCTTCATAACACGTCATACATTGTATGGACACCAAGCAAGATGGGAAGGGATGGATAAATGATGACATTAACTGAAAATGAACCGTGAAAGTTTTGAAGGCAGGAAGAGAAGGTCCAGAGAAAAGGAATCTGATTTAGACTTCTACATCATGGGGTGTATGGCAGCTGAAATATCGGCCACCTCACACTTGTGGAGCCAAGTGTGTGAAAGTATGGGGCTAGAGGAAATTAGAGGTAGAATGGAGCAAAAGCATGGAGGAATTTGAAGGTCACAACAAGGTTCTTGAGAGTTGATTTGCTGGAGACAGTGAGGTATGGCAAAGATGGGTGATATGCACCATATGCAATGAGTGTAATAGCATTTCATCATAGAAACAAGTACACTATAAATCTTTACACAATAAAACAATGTTTGTTTTTTTAAAAATGAGGACATGCATGAAACTGTCACCTATTGCTGCATTTAGATTGCAATCAGTAGCATCTTCTCACTGCACCAAAAACAATGGTAGATTATTTACCGTAAGTTGTCTTTACACTTTGAATGAAGTTCAAGCTTCACATAGAAATAGGAAAGCTCCTCTACCAACAGAGTGGAGGGGAAGGGAAGGAAAACATTGGGTAGGGAAAGAGGAAAAAATCATTCTCAGCAACATTTTCCTTTAAATAATGACACTTTGATTCAGGTAATCCAACTGAGCATAATTCTGGCTGCATGCACATCAGTTCTTATCTAGCAAGAGCTACAAATAACTGAATTCCAGTGAACAGATTCATAATTCACTAGTGATAATCAGAATGTGACAACTGATAAAAAAAAATACATTTGAAAGCTGCATAAGCATTGTAGAAACATTAAAAAAAAGGTTATATCATGCTGAATCAGAAATGTAAATAAATAACATCTGGGAGGACGTTATGTTTGTGGAGGTTGAACTTCATACAAACAATGAGGAAAACTTCAGCCACAGTAATTAATGTACCATTTTTCCTCATTGATTAATTCAGTCAACCTCCACATTCAAATAGAAAGTAAACAGCAAAACAAATTACAATACTGGAGGTAGGTAGCTGTTTGAAAAGTCTTACCTTCAAGCCAGTTGAGTACCAGCCTGTCATCCAAGGGTCCCAAATCATAAAACTTTCAGACACAATGAAGACGACAAGATGTTGTCTTATTGTCTATATAGTGATCTTGCATTAGTTTACAGAAGTAGTTGTGACCACTGCATACAGTATCTAGCCTTCCTTTGACATCACTACTACCCAGTAAACAAATAAGCACTCTACCATCTAATTTGACAACCTCCAAGTTAGAGATTTCCAATTATCTTAAATAAATGATATGACACTATATCAAATGCAAGAATTATCATTATTAAAAATTGGTTTGCATAATATAAATAGGAAAACTACATTCTACAAAGCATTAAACTTTCAGAAATGTTTGGAACATTTAGCTTTCAAGATTTCATAGTGCGCTTTTAAAAAGCAAGGTCATTGGAGTATGTGAAACCAGGAACCACTGCTGCCAACAAGTTTTGTATCTTGTAATACTACAGGTTCAATTAATCTAAGAAAATGTAATTGTTTCAACAAAGAACATGCCAAGTAACTTTTACAGTCCGTACTCTCCAGAAGGATCATCAGAAATATGTTGAATATATAATCATGCTTATATGATACAAAAAGATAGAATTTGATATAGCGCCTTTCCCCGACAGAAGAACGTCTCAAAGCACTTCATACGATTTACCGCAATGAAAGCGAACAACTACGTTTCTGGAAAGTTGTTCACTGGGACACAGAGAAATTCTCTTCACTTATCAATTAGTGCCTTTCGATGCTTAATGTCTACCATGTTTTAAATTCACAACTCTTCAAATTGTAGGCATCCTTAACTAAAAAGGTTGTTCAGCACAAAAAATTTGGAGAAATCCCTGATGAACAACCTGCCTAAAATCAACTCTGATAAAGAGTTTTATCATCATGCAATGACCCTACATAACTCCTAGACTCTTTTAATGAACATAAGGTAGGGTTCTCTTGGGACTCTTCAATTTCTTTTACCAATATTAATTTGACAGAGCTTTAAGCACTCTGTTCAAGGGAAGGGAATCTGGCATATGGAAGAGACAACCCTATGCCAAATTTCTCTTTCATTTTGTCATTATAGATGTCTTCCGTTGCTGCTGACTAAAAAGTGTGATGATGCCTGCAAGAGTGAACTGAATATTTAAAAGGAGCAAATTGCAGGGATATTGGGAAAAGGCAGCTGAATGATCCTCTCAACCAGGAAAGGCACTATATCAAATACAATTTTGTAGTTTTGTATAAAAAAAAGTTTTGTGTCAACCATTATCATAGATTTGAGCACCCCACCAAAAAAACCTTGTCATCAGCCCTATCCAAAAAAAAACCTTCCCTGGACCAGTCCCTACTCACTAACTACTGCTCCATCTCCAATCTACCTTTCCTTTCCAAGTTCCTTAAAAGAGTTGTTGCTTCTCAGCTTCACTCCTTCCTCTGCTGCCACACCCTTTATGAACTCTCCAATTAAGTTTCCGCCCAGGTCAGAGACCAATGACATTCTGTCCATCTGTGAGCGGGACTCCCTCTGTCTTCTCTCCTCCTCTACTTTTCTGCTACCTTTGGCACTGTGGATCACTCTATCCTCCTACACTGCCTCTCTTTTCACCTCAACCTTCAAGGTTCTCTCACACCGGTTCAATTTTGTCTCCACAAACGGCTTCTCCTCCAACCTCTGCACCGTCTGGTGTGGAGTTCTTCAGATCTCTGTCCTTGGTCCTCTCCTCTTCAACCTGTACATGCTGCCTCTTGATATCATCCGCAGACATGGGGGATTAATTTCCACTTGTATGTTGGATGACAGCCAACTCTATCTCTCTGCCTGCACCCTTAACTCCAGGACTACTGATGTCCTAACAGACTGCCTGTCAGACATTAAGAAAACAACAACTTAAATTTATATAGTGCCCTCCACGCCGGACAGCTTTTCAGAGCACATTCCTGGATGAGCGACAACTTTCTAGAGTTGAACGTCAGCAATATCGAAGCTCTGCTGACTGGCTGACGCCAGCGCTTCCACACCTCGGGGACTGGCAGCATCAGCATCTATGGATCATACCCACATGCACACTCTAGTTCACCAAGCTAGTCAGGAACCTAGGCATCTTGTTCGACCCTCAACAGTTCTTTCTCCCTCATATCTGTCCCATGATCCGCTCTGCCTTTCCCCACCTCTGCAACATTGTCCAACTCTGCCACTGCCTCATCCCTCAGTCTGCCGAAAACATCATACACGCCTTCATTACATCCACACTCGACTATGCAAATGCCCTGCTTGTCGGCCTCCCCATCTCTTCACTCAGATTATTCAGAACTCTGCAGATCGTGTTCTCTCTCGCACCAGGTTCCGTGACCCCATCATACCCACATGACTAGGCTCCACTGGTTCTCCATCCCTCAGAGGATTGAGTTCAAAATGCTCATCCTCATACTAGGTTCTCTATGGCCTTGCCCCCTCCTATCTCTCCAACCTGCTAACCCCACATCAACTTGTACTCTCCTTCAACTCAGCAGCCTTCAGCCTGCTTCCGGTCCCCCACCCAGCGTGCTCCACAATCAACGGTCAGGCCTTCAGCCTCTCTTCCCGAATCCTCTGGAACTCCATCCCACATTCCCTTTGCTTCACTTCCTCCCTTTCCTCCATCAAGGCACGTTTCAAGACCCTCCTCTTAAACCGTGCTTTGGCCATTCTCCATGTTTCCAAACCCTGCTCAGGTTGTGATCCATGAAAGTTCAGGGCCTTGCTTGAACACAAAGTTATGTGGCTGTTCTTGGGAGTATTCCTGCTTCAGACACCTACATCATCATACAAAGGGCATATGGAGGAAGACGAGCATGTACAGTAGAAGCTTGTTTGTCCGTGACTCGATGCACCGGCACGCCCCCCAAAAAGTCCCCATTCAATAAACCGGAACTTATCCGGAACAATAGCAGTAGAGCATTTGTAAATGCATAAATAATAACATAATAACAGAATATTGCATTGGCACTCACCGTCAAAACTACTCTCCTGCACCCCCCACCCCACTGGCAGATGCTGCGCTTGAAGCCATGATGATGAGGTTGAGGTTTACATTCCAGCGACCCCTCTCATAATGCAGCACGCCAAGCGGGCGAAAAAAAGGAGCACGTCTGATTTCAAAGTCATACTAGCGGCATGCCGATAACGCTAGCCGATAACCCACATTGTCGCGCAGGTGCAGTATTTCGGTTTGCTGCTAGTAGTCTGGGACTTTGGCTTGCAGCTAGTAAACTCGCGCGACTTTAAAATCTCGCTGCCGCTTCTTTCACCCAACTAGCGTCCCCCATTCAAAAAAGAATCGCTGGACTGCAAACCCCAATCAGTAAAGGTGAGAAGCGCAAAAGAGCAGCCCCAACAACAAGCACCAACACAATACTTTGCCACTATCTGCTATTATCTAGTCTGGTGTGTATGGTATGTTAAAAGAACTTTCATTTTTTTGTAGTGATGCAGGCCGCCCGAATATCCAGCAGGCGCTTTAACCAGCATTGGCCAGGTCCCGCGGGTGCTGGATAAACGGGCTTCTACTATATAAGGAAAAGGCCAAGCACTAGAATCAAAGGACGGGATAACGTTACAAAGAAGAATTTCCAGATATGTGAATCAACTAGTTTTTCGAATTAACTTTTAAGGTATTTGATATCATCTATGACAATAGGTTGAGGATATGTTGAGCATATATTCTCCAGAATATAGAAGAATCAGAGGTGATCTTATAGAAACCTATAAGATTATTAAGGGGCATGACAGAGTAGATAGTGGGAGATTGTTTCCCCTGATTGGGGAAATTATAACCAGGAGTTACAGTCTTAAAATTAGGTATCAGTCCTTTCGCACTGTTGACGAAAAACTTCTTCATTCAGAGGGTAGTGAATTTATGGAATTCTCTAACCCAAAGGGCTGTAGATGCTCAGTCCTTGAACATATTCAAGACTGAGATTGATAAGATTTCTTGTGGATAAAGAGATTAAGGGATATGGGGATAAGGCGGGTAGATGGAGTTAGATTAGAAGATCAGCCGTGATCTTATTGAATGGCGGGGCAGGCTCAAGGGGCCGAAAGGCCTATTCCTGCTCCTAATTTTTATGATATCCTCCCGACGTGAAAGGTGCTTTACAAATGTAATTTTGTATTGTATTGTAAATGTGATTGAATGGATTACTTTTTTTTAGAACGGTTGCACAAACACGATGGAGTAAATTACCTTGTGGAGAACTGTAGCTTCGTGGTTAGAGTACTCGCCTCACAAGTGAGAGAATCTGGGTTAAATTCCCAGGGTGGGCGACACATTTGGCAAGTTCCTTATTCCACACACTTCTATTTACCTAGTAGTAAGTAGGAACCCGGTTGTTAGTCGATTGGGGATCGCTGTTCCGGGGGTAATAATCCCTTCAAAAAAAGTAATTTTGTCATTCTATCCATGACTGTTTGTGAGACACTTGTGTGCAATTGGCTGCCATGTTTCGCCCACAAATATACAGTCAATTCACTTTACAGTATCTTCTGTGAAGCATTTTGAGATATATCAAAGACATGATAAGACACTATTTTAAATGCAATGATTATTATATTCTGCTATAAATTTCTATAGTTCAATAGAGGATAGACCCCAGACGTCACAATTAACTTAGTATTCATTGTCTATGGCTTGCAAATTTTGACAAAAAACGTTTAAAGTAAAGCATTACTTAAGATAGACTTTAGCAATATTAATTGCTTAATAATGATTCCAAGTCACAAAAATGGTCTATCATGCAGGGAAGGCACACAGATTGTACCATTCCTATGACCATTCTCAGAATGAATCACTGTGCAACCAACTAATACAACAACAACAATATTATATTTATAGAGCGCCTTACATATCAGGAGGACATCCCAAGGTGCTGACAGCACTGACACCATGGAATTCTTAGCTTGGTGTTAATCTTTTATTAAGACAACCTCACTAGGTATAAGTGAAGAAGCCGGAGGCACCAACTCAGTGATAGCATTCTCATCTCCGAGTCAGAAGGTTGGGAGGGGTTCAAGTTCCACGTCAGAACTAGAATCACAGTTTAAGATGACAATAATGCAGTGCTGTGGGGGCGTTGCACTGTCAGAGGTACTGCCCTTCATAAGAGACATTAAATCAAGGTCCTATTGGCTTGTTCAGATGGATGTTAAGAATCCCATTACTATTCGAAAAGGGAAGGGAGTTTCTCCCGGTATCTTTACTAACAATACACCCCAATATAAAAAATGGTCACGCACTCCATAGCAGTCTGCTTGACATTGTTGTGCGCAATTGGCTTATAAATGTGATACATGTGAATGTAAAGTACATGAATGTCACCGATACCATGGGGAGTACCATTTTCTGGGAACCAATGTTCAGTTGAAAATGAGTTGAGGACCAACAGCCACTGATAAAAAAGAGTCCTCAGAGAGTTGGTTTTATATATAGTACAGATGTCTAGACACCACAAATGTCTTAAAGGGAGCTTTTCTCCTCTAATTTCCCAGCATCTCAGTGTTGGTCA